>CM076574.1:1205088186-1205670686 GCA_034641835.2 Pinus albicaulis
TCATGAGGTGAATGGATGTGAGTGGATGGTCATGTATGAACATCAAGATGTGATGGAGAAGTGGATATGGGAGGATGAGAAGATGAATGAATATCTTGCTGATGATGTCCAGGTCGAGTAGTGAAAACCTCATTGGCAATGAAGGTATCCCATTGAATTTTTTTCTGCTGGAGTTGATGCATGACCACCATCTTGATGAGTGAATGATGAAATAGGCTCTCCATTTTTTTATTATAATATCTCTTTTGCACAATGTAGGCCATTTTTTCAATGCTATAGTAAACATAATATGGTATATGCAACATCCTCACTCTAGTGAAATGCATAAGAAGATGGATATGGTATGAGTAAAGGTGGCAAAAACTTCCCTCACAAGTGAAATACTTCGTTATTATCCTCATCATGGGTGTGTTAGCACTCAAATCTACCTCAGGCTGAAATGAAGTAAAACTCAAGGCTACATCAAACCACGCTCAGCCTCGTAGCTAGCCCTACGAGGACAGGAGAGGGCTCTCTCCGTCAATCTCGAGAAAATAAGAAATAGGATGCGAGATGACTTACAATAAGAACTGATTTTAGGCTAGTAAAGAGATAAGAATGTTTGTTTTTTGGCTTTTTGGGTTTTCGCTGGAGTAATGGGAAAACAAATTTTGGGTCCGGGGATAAGGTTATCAGCCTCTTTTTCTTCATCTGCAACTTGTGACTCAATGGAACTTTGTGGTTGCAAATCTAGAGTTAAGGAAGATTCCGTGTCCAAAATGACTTCCTCAACTATTTCAGGAACATGCCTCTCATTTACAACATGCTCAAGAAATTCATCATCTTCCTCAAGCTCATCATCAAAGCTGAAACACTGTTGATCTCCAATTATGTGAATGTTATCTCTGATGGACTGAAGTGAAGTAGAGAAAAGAGTCTGAGACTCTTCACTTACTTCCAAACTTTCAAGGCTATCCTCATCAGTGTCATATATGACCTGTAATGCTTGCTCACTTTTCTCAAGTTTATGAAACCGAGCTTCCTCCGAAAAATCAAAAGCTGAGTGTTCTGCACAGTTAGTGTCTGTTTGGAAATCACAATCATCAACATATTGATCAAACCTTGGAGAATCATTAACAAAAGAAATGTCATCAACCATGCACATTGGACTATCAGATTGCTTTTCTTCAAATTTATCTACACATCTATTTTCTGATTTATGACATGCAAGATTAACAGGAGAAAGATTAGAAAAGTTGTGGTTATGTGAAGATTCAGAGGCTGTCTGTATGTTTATAAGTTGATCTATTTCCTCTTCAGTTAAAAAGGGAAGCATTTTCCTCTCTCCACAACAATCCTCTTTCTCTTGGGAAATCCGATTTAAAGGATGAATGTCTTTTTGGGCTTCACCTATGAGAGATGATGAATCATCACTCATGTCCTTAGAGAGATCCTGTGGGTTCTCTTTCATTTCTTGCTTGTTTTTATCTTCAACCAATTCTTTGTGATGTTGAGAATAGTTATCATGTAATTCATGAGTTTTTTCTGATAGATGTTCAGGGGGCCAATTTGCTTTTATGAACTCAAATGACTCCCAGCATAAAGGTAGAGATCCTACAGGTTTTGCTTTATCTTCTATCTTAGATTCGAATTCCTCTTCAATAAGCTTTGCTTGATTTAGGTGAGAGTTAACTTGAGCAGGGTTTTCCTGAATAATTGCTGAGAGATCTTTAGGATGCAAATTTTCTTTCAAAGTCTGGAATGATTTAAAGCATAAGGGTATAGATCCTAAAGGTTTTGATTCTTCTTCCATTTCAGAATTTGTGATTTCAAAATGGCTGATAGTGTCTTTAGAGCATTCCTCTAGGTTCTTTATTAGGCCTAAACATTTGACCTGACTTGAGTCAAAGGAATACAGGTTTTTGTAGGGTTGAGTTACTTCTAGTCTTAGGTTTTCCATGACTTCTTTAGGCGTGAGGTTATGGGAGGCACCAGAATCTAACATGGCATTATGTAATATCTTGTCCCGTATGTTCAGGCTTACATAGGAAGGAGAAACGTATCCTTCTTGATATTGACCTTCTATTTTCGGGCCGGATAAGAGCTCGGGTTTGTTTTCAGTTAGATTTAAAGTATTTGCCTTGCTCCCTATGTCAAAAACTTTGAAAATTTGAGATCTATACCTATCTACAGTTATTAGCTCAGTAAGGGGTATGGTAATTTTTATTTCGGAAACTTCCCCTTCAAAACTAAAAGGAGTTTGTAGTTTGGGCAGATTTGTTTCAGCTTTTTTGGACATGACCTTTTCTATGCTCTTAATTTGTTGATTCTGGTTTGAGACCTTGTTTGACACAGTCGCCTCGGGAGTCTTTGTGGAGGTACTAGGAGTATCTGAGCTAAGACTTGTTTGAATAGCTTTATCTTTGTTTTGGTCAATTTTCTTAGCCATAATTTTGTTGCTATCCGTGGCTTTTTTAAGGATGGTGTCAGAGGTTTTAGCAGTGTCAGGGCTACTCTTCTTGGAGTGGTCTTGGTTTCTTCTGCTTCTAAGGTTATACTGCCTATGAGCTTCTATAATGGCATTCTGAAAATATATGGCAGGATCTTCGAGATCTTCATAGTCGGTTTCGTCCTGACTTGGGGAGCATAACTCTTGCTCTTCTGCTGTGAGGTAAACCTTACTCTCGTTATCAGAACCTATGAGTTTCCAATGATTTTCATCAATGGGTGCGGTATCCTTATTCTTTTCATCAACATAATTCTCACTGAAGGATGGTCTGATCTGCTGATCATTTCCTCTTGGTTTATTTTGAGATTGATCTTTTCTAAAGCCTTGTTTCCGGTTTTGAGGGTTTAGTTGGTTGTCCCTAGGAGGCACTTTTTCACTCATTTTTTCCCACATCTTTGTCATGGATTTGATCAGGCCATCTATTCTAGGATCTAGGGAAGGAGATGAAGTGGAGACCTTATCTCTATATTGGACTTTTCCTTCTAATCTAGTCCTGGCTCTTTTTTCTGCTAAGTTGGCTTCTGTTTTTATGGCTATTTGTTGCATTTCCTCTAGGGTAGGGGGATCCTTGTCTCTCAGATGATATGTCATGTCTGGATCAAAACCCTCGAGGAATTTCACCAAGACTAAACCAAGTGGGGGTTTGAAATGAGGTGGGAGGGAGTTATACACACTGTTGAACCTAGTGCAGTATGCCTGGACACTTTCCCCATTTTCCCGTTTTAGGTTGTTATATTCTGACAGGATTTGAATAGGGTTTCTTCGGACTTCCCACTTGTTCGTGAAGACTTGGCAGAGTTCTAGGATGTTGTGGATGTTGTTTGGAGGCAAGCTTTTAAACCATGTTTTGGTTTCTCCACCCAGGCTTTGGGCGAATATTCTCATTCTGACGGTTTCGTCGTGTACTTCCATGTATTCAAAAGCATCGCTAATCCTACTTACATGTTGTTGAGCTGTGGTGGTGTCTTCTCCGGTAAAGTGTGGGATTTTGTCTTGATATTTATTTGGGAGAGGAGCCAAGGGCGATGGCAACACCAAAGGTGCGTACCAGGCTGCCATGACTGGAGCTAATGGATGATGTACAAGATGAGGACTAGTAGGCTGAAATGAAGTGGTTTGAACAGTGGTGGTTTGACCAGGTGTGGCGGATGAACTTGGACTAGTGATCTGGTTTTGAGCAGATCTGGGGTGATAGGAGCCAAATTGATAAAGAAGCTGGAAATCAGGAGGAGTGGTGGGTGAAGTTTCTCTAATAGGACTCTGTGGTGGGTTTAGGGGTTCAAGATCGTCGAAGTTTATCTTACTATATGATTTGCTTCGGGGAAGAGCTTGTGATGACTCTAGTTCCGAAGGTGAATCTAGAAGGATACTACGAGTTTTAGGTACAGATCTTGTTCTACGGATGGATCTATCGGTAGCTAGATGATCAGTTTCGGAAGCTTGCCACAGAATCTTCTCTGGGTCATCTACTATGATAGGGGGATTTGGGTCTGGATGGGATCTGGTATTGATTCTTCGGGAAGCCAGATTTTAGATCCAGAGTTTAAAGAGAATGGTATTGGTGAATGTTCTGGATGAATGGTTTTTTTTTTTTTTTTTTTTCTAAGTTTTACTAAGGTGAAGGATGGTCAAAATAAAAGGGATGGATTAGTGGAGTCGCCAAGTGGAACTGGGTTGCTGTTGTGAAGATAGCTATGGTCCACCACCAGTAACTAAACTGAGAATGTTTTTGGATTTTCTGAGTTTTATGTGCAGCCTATGGTTTGTTAAAGTATCCTAGACTTGTTTCAACACTTTGCTAGGGTGATGAGAACAAAAAGAGTTTACTCTAAAAAATGGGTCTAGGGACTGCTTGCTTGTTTATGGTACCTAAAGGAACAAAGAGTCTTATAAGAGTTTGCTAGACTATTATGTACTCAGTGTCTTACCATCTCCCGCTATGTTAGTGAGTGATGGGATAGGTCTGTCGGATAGTAGCCTAGCGTTTTGAAAAGTAGTAAGGCTTACTAGAAGTTTAGTGGAGTCGCCAGGTGGATTGTCAGTTGTTTGAGATATACTTGTATGGTCCACCACCAGTACTTGAAAAAAACCAATCTAAGGGAGTTTTTTGTGGTTTTTTCTGAGTTTTATGTGCAGCCTAGGATGTAAGAGTGTTATAAATCTGATTCATCACTTTGCTAATATGGTGAAACAGAGAGTTTACACTAAATGATTCTAGAGGCTGATGGTTTAAGTTAAAAGTTGAAGGACTAAGGAGCCTATAAAAGTTTGCTAGACTGTCATGTACTCAATAGGTCCCACCGTGATCGCCATTATGTTAGGGTCCCGTGATTTGGCCAATTGGCTAGCCAAATGACGATGTAACATCAAACCAAGCTTTGGAGCCCAAGGACCTAGCCTTCCTGGACTCAGAGAGGGCTCTCTCTATATGTGTAGAAGATGTCGGTGTGTTTACTCGCGATGTTCTGATATTAGGCTAGTTATGAAGTGTGTTTTTGGTTTTTTAGTTTTTAAGTTTGTGAGGGATGAAACTGATCAAATACATAAACTGGATAACAAGATGTAGATAAATTGGGCTATGGGGTCAAACAGGTCAAGGAAGCTAATGAGGCGATGATGTAAAGTTGCTGTAGGGCCGATTTGATTCACAATAGAAGGGATCTCCGGGCAAAATGGATTAAATGAACAATAAGTTGGTGAAAGACAAGGGATTTCAAGTGAAAACTAGTTAATAGCAGACATAAACATGTAATAGCAAGCCATTAATCATGCTAGGAATACTATAAGCTAATCAATACATAGAAATCAAACATTCCAGCCATACATAGAGGTATATGACCCTCTAACTTCGGAAAAGGCTATCAGACTTTGGGGAAAACACATGAGACAAACTAACAACTCATAAACTATGCCGGAACGCCTAAACATAGTCTCTAAGTCATTGGGCACTTGGACAAATAAGTTTTCATAGTTTTAGGCAAAGGGCTAGATCGGGACTAGGCCTCCTTGGTTCAACAAAATGATCAACAAATCAATCAAAGAGAAAGTTTTATGGACAGAACTATGGGCAGCTGATAGGTAGGTAGGGCAAACCATACATCCTACTCAACATACATGGAACTGATGAATAAAACTTAGCAACAACACCTTAGTTTACTAAAGAGCAGCTAAGAATTCTTTAGCATAACTAAGGGAGAAGAAAACATCAAGCTATGAAGATTCAGGGATTTTGAGGTGCCTCCATGGGCATATCTCAAAATCAATCTTTAATGATCTATAGCAGCAAGAAATATGAATTATGAGTGAAAACTAGAAGACAAAACACATTAAGAAGCACTATACCATTCTACCATGTCAAGGAATCCATCAACAAGCCTTCAACATTCCTCAAAAGCATCCAAGAGGCAGTCCAAAAATCATAACTCAAGTGTATTCTTCAAAGCTCATATGACCAATGCATTAATTCTTCTCTCAATTTCAGCCTCTGATTTACAAAGAGAACCATGGAATAAATAGGCTTGAGGGAGGAAAACCTCATGGAGCAACTAGCTATCCCATTGGCCAAGTCAAAATATCTAAACTTGTCCTTGAGGCTTTGCAAAGCCCAAGGCACAAAATATCTAATAAAATATCTAAAAAACTGCTAAAAACGGAAATTATATTGACTTTACATGATTTTCCCATGATAAAAATAGCTTAACGCACATTTGGAAAAGCAGATTTTTGGAGTTCAAAAATTACAAAAATACTTCATATTTATGCCTGAAAAAGGTCCCCTGACTTGCTGGATGCAAATGGAAGCCTTCCCGATGTCGAAATGAGGCTCATGATGGCTCGTTGGAAATATCTCTGTGTCTGCTTTCCGGCGCAAGTGGAATCACCTCAATCTGATCTCTGAAAGTCCCTCAAAACTGTACCTGTGCGCAAAAACCCAGAAAATAGCAGGCTGCTGATATGGCGGGCAGAATGTGCAAAATGAGGCTATTTTTCGCCAATTTGGAGGGGCGAATGATCTTCAAATGCCCTGAAAATCGCTGGAGACCTGCTCATGGAATTATGGAATCCATTGGGATCTTCCTTCTCCCTTGACAAGTCATCAAACTGAAATGGCGCATTTATGAGTTTTTGGCGAAAAACCCCAAAAATGCCAAAAAACAAAAAGTTTTCGAAACAGGCCCAAAATTGGCATGCATGACCCTCAAGGGTCCATAGAAACATGCTCCGAAGCTGAAGCCAAAATATCGAGGGCTGATGTGCTTTTTGCTTCTTTCCGTGCTAGGCGCCTCTCCCTCAACTTCTTCAATTTTTCTTGTGCCACCTTCAATTTGCGCCTGGCAAATTGATTTAACTTCTGAAAGTGAAGAGTTCTCTTTCTCTGTAGCTCAAGATCCCTGTTTTCCTTCTCAAGCTTTGTTTCCAAATGTTGGTTAGCCCTCTCAAGCCATGCTTCCTTGTTTTCCTCAATTTCCTGTTCAAAGAGGGCAGTGAGAGGAAAGGCTTCGAATTGAGCTTGTTCTTCTGCCCTCTGTTTCTCCAAGGCTCTTCTAAGCCCGATGGTCCTAGGCCTCTTTCGCCTAGGCTGGTCTTCCTCCTCTTCATCATCAAACTCGCCAATGAGCTCTTCAATTCTTACTTGCGCCTTTTCTGCCTCTTTCTTATACTTGATTGCTCTTGCTTCATGGATAGCTACATGAAACTTCATTTGTTTGTTTTCAACCTCCAAGAAATGGTTGAAATTCCTCGCCCTTTGAAGATATTCTTGTAACACCTCAATTTGCCCTTCTTTGTGAATGAGGAGGTTTTCAAGGATGCGGGCCTCATTATCACTGTCATCGCTTGGGATAGGGATGACAGCTGATTTACCTCCATGCTTGGCACTTTCTCCAACTGCACTTTTGCCTTTGAAGGCCAATCTAGCGTTCTTTCTCCTTGGCAAGCTAGAAGTTGTATTTTTGGGCAATTTCCTCTTTTTAGGAACAGTTTTGGTCACTGTCAAGGAGGCAGCTTCAGCTTGCTGTCCTTCCTCAACATCTTGTCCAGCTTGTGGCTCAAAAGATGCTTCAATTGTTTGCTCAACCTGCTGCTCTTCAACCTCTGTCTGCTGCTGTTCCTCTTCCTGTACTTGCTGCTGTTCATCAACCTCTAGCTGCTGTCCCTCTTCCTGAATTTGATGCTGTTCATCAACCTCTAGCTGCTGTCCACCGATTTCCAACTGCTGCTGTCCCTCAAAATCTGGCTGCTGCTGCTCATCATCCTCCTTTTCTCCCTGTGGCTCACTGCCCTCTCCTTCTCCCTGTTTACTTGGCTTCCCAGTGGTCATCTTGAGTTTTTTAGGGGTAGGCTTACTAGATAAAGGCACTGGGCGATGGATAGGCTGAGTAGGAGACACATGAACAGGAGGGACAGTGGCGAAATCGGCATGGCTAATGAATGAATCCCATGAAACTCCTTTCTTCTCCAACTGGTGTAAGAAGATGATTTTGATCAAGGAATGGTGAAAGAGAGAAGGGATTTGCTGAGGTGGAGCTTTCTTTTGGACAGTAGCTGCCATCTTCTCTATGCTTTTGGACAAAAAGTATGGAAGGTTTAAATGCCTGCTTCTAGTAAAATGCATCAACAAGCGAACATGATAGGCAAAAATTTGGCTAAACCTCCCTTCACAAGTGAAATATCTCATTATGGCTTTCATCAGCGGAGCATAACTGCCAAGAAGATAGGAGAAAGGGAAAATAGCAGTGATGGTTTCTCTATGTTCCGGCTTGATGAAAGGTTTATAATACTCCAGATCAAGATGCGCTTGTTTAAACCACTTTTCACCATGATACGGGATCTTGGTAGCCTTGGATACATACCTTGGGGAGATTTTGAAGTCAAGACCTGCTAACTGGAAGTGTTTGTCTTTGAATCTCAAAGCGCACAAATGTGTAAGTGGCGAGAAACTCTTGAATTCTTCTATCCTCTGACAGAAATCAAGACAGCCTACTTCATGGAAATTGAAAAGCACTGATGGGTGAGCATTGATTTATTCTATGGAGATAGGCTCATATCTCTTATGTTGTCCGCCTTTGTGATCTCGTTTTGGAGGCATTCTGACTTTGAAACAAGCTTTGGAAGAGGCAAACTGCCTTCAATGTATGAAAAATGCTCTGCTGGATTGAAACTGGCCACTACACTGCTTGGACAGATATGGACCCTGTGATTTTGAATAAAATGCAACAATGTTTCTTGGAATAAGCCACCTCTGCACTTATTAACAACAGTCCTTCAAATCTGGATATACTTCAGCTATGTAACCTTCTTAACAATGGTACCATGTGTAAAAGATGGGGTAGCTGCTTCGTGGATTCCCTGTGCACAGTTTTGAACAATCACCCCTCTTGTGACTTTGTTAGAGGCCAACCTACACTGTTATTTGTGTTTTCAAACAAAACTTGAATATGAAAACCCTGCTCTGTAGGTCATTCACCTTGAAGAATACCTCTGTCAACAGATTTCTGTAGAGACCATACAGTGGAAAGAAAGGAGACCCTTTGGTTAGGTGAAAAATTAGCCCACAGTGTTAAGGAAAACACCTTTCACTTGTGACTTTTGAGAAGTCAATCACCACCTTTATACCTCTGCCTTTGATGTCAAAATCCAACATCAACAACCTCTGTCTTTCACTATGCTGTTTACCTTTGAAAATCTCTGTCAACAAGTCTTCAACATGATACAATATGGTTTCTAGGAAAGGCAGACTCAAGTTGGATGTATAACCAATGCACAGTGGTTTTTAGGAAATATACTCTCTGCTTGTGAGTTTAAGAGATCAACATAATACCTGCACCTTTGTTTTAATATCAAATGCAATCACCAAGCACTCTGCCCTTTAGAAAGTGGCCCTTTTCATTTGTGGAGTTTTGAGAAATCCAACACCACTTTGGTACCTCTGCCTTTAATGTCAAAATCTAACCATCAACAACCTCTGCTCCTTAGTGTACTGTGTACTTCTGGCTTCAAATGTTAAACTTGATCATCAACAACCGTGTCTTGTAGAAAATGGCCTTGTTTACCTTCAGAAAAACCCTGTTAACAAATCTTCAACCTGTACTTCTGTCTTGATCTTAACTTCAAATACTAACAACTCTGTTCTTCAGAAAAAAGGCCCCTTTCCTTTGTGAAGTTTTAAGAGAACAAAAACTGCTTTTGTACTTCTGCCTCCAAAGTTAGAAACACATCAATGAAATCTGCCCTTCAATGTAACATTTATCCTTAGAGTCTCTTTGTCAATCAGCTTTTCAATATGATAATGAGGTGAAGAAAGAGGGCAGACCTAGATTAACAATACACAGTGCTTTATGAGGGACACTTTTTCTTGTGAAGTTTTAAGAAATCAAACATCACTTGTATACCTCTGCCTTCAAAGCTTAGATTTAACCATCAACAACCCTGCCTTCTAAAAAATGGCCCTGTTTCACTCTCAGAATCCCTGTTAATAAATCTTCAATATGATACAAGGTAGTGTAAAAGAACAAGTAGACCTAGGTTGGGTGTAAAATCAGTGCACACAGTAGTTTAGACAATACACTCTTTGCTTGTGAGTTTTGAGATATACACCAATACACTCTATACCCCTGCCTCCAAGGTTTAACTTCTCATCAACAAACTCTGCCTTTTCAATGTGCTGTCATCTTTGAAAAAATTTTGTTAACAAATTCACAGTGGGAGAATATGGTGAATAAAAGGCAATCTGCTTAGGTAGTGTGCTGTTGTGGGGGACTGTGAGGACAGTTTCTCCTTTTCAAAAACGGTCAAAACCCTTTTAACCATGCACAGTTTCAAACCATGGCATACAGGTTTTAAACTTGATTTTTCGAGTTTTTCAAGGTAGGAGATGAAGTACCTTGTGATTTTTTGAGAAGAAATCCCTTGGAAGGAGCTTGAAATGCACCGGAACCCTCCAACACTGGCGCGGCAACCTTCGGAGAAAAACCCGTAGCGCAAAAGAAACGTGTCGGGTCGGCCTGTCGTGTGGTCGGGCGGCCTCCTACAGGCACGTCGCGCCCACCTACAGGCACGTCGCGCCGACGAAGAAAGTCTTTGTAAAATGCTGCCCAGGCACGTCGCGCCTAAATCCAGGCACGTCGCGCGGCCTTAACCAGTGCAGAAAACTTCAATTTGCTTGAAAAACGTGGTGATACTTGGGAGCTGCGGAAGTTTGCTTTGAATTTCGACAATGACTTACTTACTTTCCTATTCCACTCTTTAATTACACCTTCAACCTTATATCATTTTCAAACAAACATCCCAACGGTCATTTGAACATTGATTTTTAACTCTGTTTGTTTTTTCAAACAGTTGGTTTGTTATTTGAATATATATACCCGCCCTTTGATTCTGACCTCGAGCTCTGAACTTTGATCAATTAAGTCGACCAACTCCACCACTTCTGCTACGGTGTTTCAATACCACAGGTGATTTGTCACTTTGCTTTGACAACTCCTTCATCTTTTACCTATAGTGGGTTTTCAAATCTCTGTTTGTATGTGTAGTATACAGTACCCCTTTTCCCTCAAAATAAAGGTTGTGCTTCTTATTTTTAAACTATCCAACAATGATCACAGGCTGAAAGACCTTTGGAACACAGTGAATAATAACTTTAAAGGGGAAATCTTCTTGGTGACAAAATTTTAAAAAGTCTTGTCTGCAGGTCTCTTTTCCATGCAGTTCTGTGCTACATCTGCCCTTTGGAATGATAACAAGTGTGTTTGTTATAAGACATATAAACAGTGATAATTCATCAAAACAAATTCCTTCTGCCTAATCATAAAATCATATACCCATTTGCCTCCTCCATCTGAAAAAAACAAGCTTGTGCAATATGAAAACAGGACTCTTTGATACATAGTCATTATTTTGCTCTGATCATTGTGTTACCTCTTTTTGCCCAAAGAACCATTTCATAACTGAACTATGTTCACTGTTTTCCTCTCTTGGCGATTTTTAGCAAGGAAGGGCTATTCATAATGCACCAAAACATTTGAAAGTTGTAAACACCATTTCTTGAAAGGCGCTTCTTTGGACCTTTGGTATATGATATTGTTTTGTTGCTTGACCTTTTCCTCAAGGAGACAGTCTTCTTTTTGGTATCAGTGGCACACATATATTCAATATTGTCTCTTTCCTACTGTAGGTATAGCCTGACAGATAGTTCTTTGAAATAGGAGTACCAATACCTTTACATTATCAGCACTATCATTCATCTGTGTAATGACCTTGATTTAGTCTTTGGTATCCTTCCACTGCTTTCTTATATCAATCAGTTTCAACAACCTGCAGTAGCTTTGGCCCTCTACTCATGCATGGAGGAGGCTCTTCATCAGATAAGGTGTCCGGAGACTTTTTGACCATTATGTTCGACACAGCCTTTCTCTGAATGTGGTGGTAAGTAAACCTCTTGAAAAACACCAATCTTAGCATCTTTACTTGCAAGCATCACTGTGTTTTAGAAGAAAACCCTAGCCACAGTGACACTGTTTCTAAGGGTGACTGAGAAATTTATCATTTGGATTGTTTATCTCATGACCTGTTACTTGACAAAAACTCTTTGTGACTATGAAGGTCAGTGCATTTGAAAAAGCTAAGGGCTTTCTTTCTGCCTGTGTAATGGCATTGGTTAACAGCATCTATTCCATTTGATCTTGAACAAAACAGGCTTCTTATGATTTGGATGTTTACTGATGACAGGCCTTTCTAAAGTTCAACAATTCATATGATTTGCAAGTTTGAAATAAGCTCCTTTATCAGGCCAAACTCCCTTTTCCTTTGAGTTTATCATATTTCCACTACATTCCTGTTATGATCATTAGCCATTTTCATAAAACCTGGAGTCCTTGTTTCATTTGTTTCAGCTCAATGTGGATTTGCCTTTTAAAGCTGATGGGCAGACCAATAAGGCTGAAGCTAGATAGGATTGTGATAATGAGGTTCTGATTTTGACATGGGCGAACTGAAAAGGTAGAAAGGCGAACAAAGTTTTAGGAGGGTTTTCTGGATGACATATTGACATAAGGAAATCAGTTTCTAGAAAACTCAGTTGTAGATATAGTCATCACTAACATGTAAAAAATACTGATGGCTAACAGAATCAAGTCTTGGAAATTGTAGAAAGGCTCTGCAAAACCCTTAAAAGTCTACCTGCGCGGTTTTTCTAGCCTTTCCCTGCACATGCACTGATGTTCCTTCCATTAACTGCAGCTACTCCCGCACTTTTTTCCACTAGAACATTCAAACCCTCGTGAAAAGCAAGTAAAAGAAAAAAGTAACTTCTAGAAGCCTAGTTGGTCGAATATTCTCCCAAATGGAAGCCTCTAGAGTCGCGATCAATTTGAGCTTTATCCCTCCACTCATGGAGCTTATCCCTTGGTCCATGGAACTCAAATCCCTTCATGAGAGGAATCCATCCCCCTCTTCATGGATCTGAAACTACCTCCATTTCCCTACAAATTAAGCTCAAGTTTCAGGTTGAAGGGTAGACACATGTAGATACCAATGTGATTAGAGGCTAATCCATACAGTTTCTAAGCTGAAGAGAGTTCATAGAATGCATACTTTCTACACTAGTGAGTTGTTTTTGGCATAAGGAAGATCACACCTTTGTGTCCATAACTTCATGCTGGTATTCTAAGAGAGGAAGGCTTATCAAACTAAAGGAGAACGATTTCTCAGGACCTCGGGAGAAATCTGTACAACATCAAGGCATCAGGTTGTAAGATTACTCTTTCTATTTAAGATAATACATAAGGATCTCTTTTTCTCATTACTTTGTTGCTATGCTTATTGGAATAATGTCAATAATTAGACTCCTTTATCACTAAGTTGGATTAGCATTTTTTATTATTATGCAGATGCTTTGATTATTTGTCTTGTCTTTGATTGCAGATTCTACTTATTGGAGAACCAATTTGGAGTGACGGGACAAAGGGATACATTAGACGTTTGGATCTCAAGGTAGGAGCATGCCCTCTCTACTTTACTATTATAATAATCTTGAAATTCAATTAATCTAGAGGAAGAGGTATTCAAATGGATCTTTGTTTCTAGTTACTCGTTGGAATACTAGGGAGATCGCTCTTATCTGCAAGAGGGATTAATCCTCGTAACACTTATCTCATTGCAGTATGTACAATTAATAACCCGCTCAAAATAAAAAACCATCATGGAAATGATACCATGTACTGGAGCTTTATAACACAACTCATTACGTTATTTACAATAATATACACATATACTCATATACACATTTTCTCAAATTGAAAATAAAAGGATACGATGCCCGTATCAGTAAAAAGGGAATCTAGAGGCTCACATCTTCACCCTTAAAGTAGTACCAAGATTCACTTATTTCCCAGGAAGTCTAGAATCCACTGTCACAGCCAAAGATGCATCTAGTGTCCATCGCTACAATCCTGCACCACTATACCCTCAGTGAACAGTTACTGAATCATTATTCCAAGGCACACTCCTAATGTGCATCTTATTCAATATGGAAATGCTAATGGCCAAAACAAATCCATCCCCAACCTTCCTTTCTATACTACACAGTCCCTTAGGCAATCTGGTAATCCCCTTATGTGCAGTCACTCACCTTCCAAGTTCCTCAACATACCCTATCTCAGGCGATCCATCCCTTTGAAAGGCTTCCTCGCATCGGAAGGTCAAACAATCAAAGCATACACCTTTATCATAACCATCATACTGATCATAACATGCTCAACACAATCAATGGACACTATTAGGTACCAATTTCCCACAATGGCCCTACTCTTGAAGTGCTTTACCAACTCACTGTTATGTGTTTCGATTTCTTTTGTTGTTTTTGCTAATTCTTGTAGTCAGTTTCAACCACCCAACCAGACATTTCCATGCTTCCTATTCCAAGCACACAACTGCCATTAAACTCTAAATAAATTGAAATAAATTTAAATCATACCTGATTGGTAGCTCTTCAATAAGGTACACTTTCAATCCTGTTTACTCCCTGTCACAACAATTCAAACTGTATGTTTGATCAAATCATCATGTATAAACATATCACATATAGTTAGCTCAAAACACAACCATCATAGGTCAAAATCATGAATCACATGCAATCATCATAGACCATAATCATAAATCACATGTAACCATCATAAGTTAGAATAGTAGATCACATGCATAATAAAACTAAAATCAAATACCTATACTTATCCTTCATCGATCCTTACTTTTTCCTTTGTTCTTTTGTACACACACCGGTTTAGTTTCCACACCTGAAAAACACCCAATGACTTTTCTTCTATTCAATCATGTACACATACACACATTTTACATCACAAAACATAAATCCACACAAGGCATACAACACCACACAATATATATACCCACACCCACATATGAAAAATACACCTACACCCGATGTACAATAAAAAACAATACATGCGCCTACACCGACATACAACACATACACTTACACTCGGTGTACAATACAATGCAAAAATTATACATACACAGAGTAAAACAAAACGAATACACATGTCATGATACCACAACTACACCATACACATGCATAATACTGCATGCCCACAACACAACATGTACGTCCTGCATACAATACCACATGTATACCAGTACCATATGCACAACATGTACACAATACCACTTGTACACAACACTACTTGCACAATGTGTGCACAACATCACACGTGAAACCATTTGCACAACATGTACACAATGCCAAATGTACATCGAACCACTTGCACAATGTGTACACAATACCACATGTACACAATGTGACATAAACAACATGTACACGACACCACTTGTACACAATGCCACAAGAATGAAATGTACACAACACCACCTGCACAGAACACCACATGTACAACATGTACATAGCACCACATGCACATAACATCACTTGTACAATCATGCACACAACACCACTTGTACATATCACTATATGTATGTCACACACACAACACGATATGTACATAGCATTGCATATTCAACATACACATATCACTATACATACACAACACATATATCCAACATGCATATAACACCATATGTACACAACACCGCACATCCAACATGAACATAATACGATACGTACACAACACATCATATCCAACATGTACATAGCACCATCTATACCTAGCACTGGGTATGCAATATACAAACAACACCATATATACAACATGCATACAACATCATATGTACACAATACTATATATGCAACTTTACACGTTACCATAGGTACAATCACTAAATATATAACATGCACAACATATACACAACAATAGTACGTCACATTCATATACCATACACCGAATCCACAAAAAAAACTTTCTTCTAGTGTCTCCATGCTATCCATGCTTATGCTAGCATGCCATATATCACACTACTTTCACTTCGCTGATGTACCCCACAACATTACCTATCCATAAAATAAACATAGGCATAGTACAAGAATATAATATCAATTCATGTCCACATGATACTGACCTCATAGATCTGTCAAGGTTACTCTTTCCACTTGATTCCTCATAAGACCAAGAACCTCTTCATTTCATTCACTTGCATGAGAAATCATTCCTCCACGAGAATGTTCCCTGATAACCCTGTGATATAGTGACATAAATACATAGATACATACATATATAATCATTAACATAAAACAATCATCATCCCGTAAGACAACGCCCCACACACATATAAATATAAACATTAACATTAAACAATCATGATCCACGATAGCCCTATCAAACATGACATAAATACATACATACATATATACATATATAAACACAAACATAATCATGATCACATCATAATTACCAGACAAAACAAGGACAAGGTTAAGAGAACGCTCTTTAACTTTTCTGTTACCTTCCTCATAATTTCTCTTCCACCATCCATCTACCACAATGGAGCCAACCACTCCAACCAATAGTCATATTATTACCTTCAAATTCCCTTATACATGCACCAGACTTCATCCAAGTATTTCATTACTTGTTGGGTACCACATATTTCTTCCCGAGCTCCATTACTTTCCTCTTTCCCTAACCAATTCCCAATACTCTCAAAACATAAAAGCCAAGAACAAGAACAAAAAATAAAAAGACCATGAAAACCAGAAGCAATACGACACCACAACAAAGTGGCAAGGCCTTGCACCATACATAAACAAAGATGGAAATCAAGCACAAACAAATCATAAAAGACCGAAACCACAAGACTAGCAAATAACACCATGACTCAATCCCCCATGGATTCCCAACACTTCCAAAGGAAAGATCAACCTGAGCCTTCTTAAAGATTTCATGGAAGTCTCTTTTGCAAGCAAATTCTTACACGCACACGTGTCATCCATATGTATCAACATCAAGACAACATATCTATCAATGCGAAATCAACTTTTACCAAGACTAATAACCATGTCATAATCAACAATAAACTCCAATTCATTGGTCATAATACATAATGCTACAACTATCACCTACTTACACTCAAGTATATACTAGCCATCTCGGCACATATGTGTTAGCACAACCATCTTAAAACAAGAGCATTCCTTCATGCAATATTACAGAAACATATACTCATATCCTACAATTAATCAAACATTCAAATAACTTGCAAACATACCATGATAAATATATCAACTAGATGACATAATCTAACACTCAAATAATCAAGCACGAAGTATACGACATAAGTAAACTCATACCTCAATGTATCTCAGGGGAGACTATATTTTTTGCACAATCAATCTAGATTAGCATAATATAACTTCACAACACCTCAAATCAAAATATCAGGATATCCATAATAGTAACTAACTAACATGTTCACATCATAAACTCATACAAAATTTCCATTCATGCATAACAATCACATGTGCACAATAAGCCTAGATTAGTACAACACAATATCAAAATTATATCGACTCATACATGAACATAATAACCCTAATCATCTGAATAATCCAATCCAAAGCAATACGATACATATAACATCAAGATCTTAATGAAATAGCCTTAATCCTTAATCTAACTAACACATAACAACAACAAGTTAACATATAACATGCTCATCAACACCATATAACCTAATCATCAAGATGACTATCATACAACAACAACAAGTTAGCCCATAACATGCTCATCAATAACATGTAAGTCATCTAACATAAAAAAACAATAAAAATGCATACAGGTTGCTATCATTCATGACTATTCGACACATGTACATATAACCACACTAATAAACTAGCATCTATAATGTATGTCACCATAACATCAACATAATGAAAGGCATACACATAACCATAATGCATATGACTACATTGATCAACTAGCATTTATGACATATGTAACCATAATAACCATAGAATGACAAACATATAAGTAACCATAATTCTTACAAAAACCATGAATCACATACCTGTGTGCCAAGCATACCAACTTGTATGATGATCCGCTCTTGCCTCAAGGTTCAATGTTGCAACTTCACGTTGATGTTCTGCATCTCCTGCTCTATCTTAGCCAACACATTATCATCATAACATACCAATATCATCATGATGACCTAATTTCATATAATGAGCTTATGCGCAACAACCTTCACCAAACCAATGCAAACTTGACCATATGCACCAACTTGACATGTATAACCAATCATGAATGACCAATGCATGTCCCATATATACCATCACATAAGTAAGCATATATGGACAACACACAAGCATTGCCAATATGTGATCTAGCATAAAAAATAAATGCATGTACAACATGTAGAAACATGTAAAAAAGTGTGCACAAAAAATACATAAGAAATAACCACACATAACCAATCATACACTCATGACAATATGTTGAAAACAACACCATCAACACTTCCATAGCGACACCACTACCACCATGGAAAACACAACACGGATGCAACAAGAACATATAGGCCACAAGCATTATAAACACATATGAAATCAACATAAATGCATGATCAACACACCACCCATATGGTCCGAGAGTTGAAAAATGCTCTAATACCACTCTGTGGTATCGAATATTGCACAAAGACACTAGAAACTAGACACCATCCAACGAGACCAAAAACCAGACACTGCCCAAGGAGAGCGCAACCATGCTATGATACCACTCTGTGATATTAGATATCACACAAAGAGACCAGACACCATACACCCTTATGCATGGCCATACCAACGGTATACCCTACTCCATGCATGACAACCATGACCTCATATTTTCAAGACATAACGATATCAAAATTTCCCAAAGAGAGCACAACGATGCTCTAATACCACTCTGTAACACTCTCTTCCCACATCTACCCAAGTAACTGACCAATCAGGGTGAACATGTGACAAGAGGATACCAATATGAGATTCAACCTCCTAGATGACTTTGAGGAAGTGGAATCAACGGAAACATGAAAAACATACCTTACAATGCATCATTGACATCCCCAAGAGCTAGCCCAACCTTCCAGGGCCTTGTTCCCTAAGGGGGGAGCTAATTTTTAACCCATTTGAGGCTTATACACGAGCATGTAAGGGCAAGGGAGTGGTTATAGACCCTTAGCCATGGGCTTGCCTTGTCAAGGTTGTGGCTAAGACACCAAAATGTCAGTTCTGTGCCTGAAACTTCAGGATTTATGCCACATTTTTAGCCCCTGAGCCCAGGTCATTGCAAAAAAATTCTTGAAACTTCAAGAGAGGATAAATAACATTTAAAAAATACATGAAAGCAATCACATCATCAGGAACTCATCTGACCCCACCCAACCATGACAAGAATTCCGTCAAACATGTCACAAACATTGCATCTATAGTGTAAACAACATAATTAAATATAGGGGTCTAATACTTATCTGAGAATCACTAAGAAGTATTGCTCCCTTACATCATAAGATGCAATAAATATATTTGATCATAGATACATTATATATTAATTTACAAGAAAAAACATAGATAAAGCCATACATCATCACTAATAAAATACATTTGCATACGAAATACCAAATGAATGAGCTTCTCATTAATGAGTGCAAAAACCAACCGGAGATGGGACTTCCATGTTCCACTTGACCATAGATTGGCTGAGCCAAATATCTCTTCAGCTAATCAACCCCGTGCCATATTCCAAGCACGAATGTGGGACTCAAACCAAAAAACCAACCAGGGAATCCTGAGGCTAAACCACTTCACCCTCATCAATCATAAGCTATAATTTACCGTGATCTACACCCGATCACTAGGCCAACATAAGCATGGATATCACCGGATTCTCTCCACCTAAACCATGAGGAATTTTTCTGTCTCCTAGTCTCCTAGGCTTTACCGCAACCCACAATCCAAATCAGGGGTCACGAGGTCCTAAAATGAGACATACTCTCCAGGCTTTACCACAATCCCAAACCTGAGATTCCTAGGCCTGAATGGAGAGAAAACCACCTCTAGGATTTATCGTATATCCCGCCATTCATCGATCGAGGATTCCTAGGCCTAGCGAGGCACACACTATCTGGATTTACCGCAAACCACATTCCAGTTTAGGGGTTACTAGGTCATGTGTTATATCAATTCGGAGATCCAACCCACTCAACTTTGAATCCATCCGATAATCCAATTAAACCAAAACATGAGAACTCCACAACACCATGGATATCTAGAAATGGAAAGTCTAGGCTGAAAACATTGTCTCACCTAGAAAAACCCATTCCAAGACAGCAATAAAATACATGCAATACCATGCATGCCAATATAGCAAGGAAAATACACATGAAAATTGATACGTACCGAGAATCCTGTTGTAGCTGCTTGATTCTTGCTCCTCCTTGCTCGCTTCCTCCTTTTTCCTACTTTCTCGCCTTTCTTTCTCCAAATCCAAAATGATCCAATAAGTGTTCAAGAATGTGTGTGTGTGAGAGAGAGAGAGAGAATAATGAGAGGTCCAAAATGTACCCATACAAAAGGTACCACCACTCCTATTTACCTTTCCTTCAATTTCCTCCTCACATGCAACCTGTGACCTTTCATCTCACTTTTCTCCTAATTTCATTATTTTCATAAGCAAATGTGCCAAAAATACCATTTTTCATTTCCAAAGCCCGTGCCTTTGGATTTTCCAATTTCCTAAGCCGTAATAAACCAAATTAACACCCCAAAGGATGTTTTGCACAAAATTTAGCTTGGAATAATTGTCCCATCAACCATGGTTATTGTTCTTAACTTTTATTGCATGGAATTTTCACCAGGGCTGTTAATGTTGCACCCAATCACTATGTTTAGCGCATCCTCTTCAATACATTGATAATGACCAAATGTAGTGTATTTCTCTTTGAGTTGATCAACAACCCAACTATTAGGGCATGCCATTGGAATATTTTCTTTTAAATAATCAGGATAAGGAACACTTCTACCATTCAACCATTTGAATTATTTCCTCTCACTATCCCATTTCCTCCTCTTCTCTTCATACAATGCAACCCACGGTTGTGTCGCTTCCATATTGTAAAGAATGAATTTGTTTGGCTTCAATTTATGAATTCACTGATGAAATAAAATCAACACACACACACACACACACACACATATATGAGACCAAAGTATGCATTAATATGAAGTTTAGTGTGAATATTTATTGTGTAGTAATTTTACAAATGATAAGCCTGCACTTACTCTTTATCATACACCTCTTTCCATTTATTTCGAGAAGATCCCCTTCTATTTTTTCTTTATCCATTTTTTCGTCCCAAATCATTGCATCTGGTGTGTTGCCAATTTGGTTGATGTACTCACTGAAATAATAGAAATACTCATATTATATACACCCCTATTCCATAGAACCCTTAGTTTTTTCCCTTTCTAGAACAAAAGCTTTTAATTTATTCATGTACCTCTCTAAGAATAACATCCAATGACAAGAAATTACCACAACTAATTCAACCTCATCTACTAAGTGAAATAGAAGATGAACCTGCGAGTCCATGAAACCTTTTGGTGGTTCCTTCTTAAACATACAAACCATCTCAACTATCTCTTGATGCCACCGTGGAATGCTATCCATATGAATCTCCTTTGATGTGATCCAACATACAAATGTAGATAATTTAGGTATGGAACATCATAGGTATTGGGGGAAGTCATGGTTGACGCACCCACACACGAGCATAGGATAATGGAACTACACAAAAAATAGTACATTATAAAAAAATTAATTATAAAATATCCCATCACATGAAACTAAAAAATATAATAAAATTATATTTTTGACATATACACTCTTAGAAGGTTCAAATGGTCATGCGATTTCAACCCCGACAAATGGTCTTCCATAGTGAAGCAACTTCGTAGTGAAGACACATATAAAGAAGGAAACATCACACTTATTATAACTTCCTTTGCCAAATAAAGATCATGTTTATTTAAAATCCATGGGACATCATCTTCTTTAAAAGACCAAGAGGGACCAACCTCTCCTCTAGTTTCTTGTCTTGGCCAATGTTTCTTTTTAGTTTTTGAAGAAATAATATCTCTCCTAACAACTAACATGTCACTTTCTTTCGATGAAATGTGCCTCCATAAATAATATGAAACATTTTTAAATATATGCATGGGATCTAGTAAGTGGGAAATATTAAGATTCTCCCAATATGGGAGCTCATAAAAGAGAAATATCCTTTTCATCCCAACGGGAAATTTCTCAATATAGGTGTCGAAGAATTCTGTATCATTGAACATAGGTTCCCCATTTGAATCCAAGATTTATGCAAACTCCTTATACTTCTCTCTCTCATATGCTCTAAGCCATTCAACTGGTGTCATTTAGGTTCTCTCTGGTTTACCATTGAAAGCAATTGTTGCTCTTTTGTAAGGGTGTTATTCTAGGAGGACTACCCTGGAGCAGTCATACAATGGTTTTTGTAGGTGTTCAGACCACCTAGCCTTCATATAAGGTCCACATCACTTACATACATGACACCCTTTTTTTACAAGACCTACGGAATTTTTATATATAGGCTGACACATTAGCAACCATGAATATATGAACAATTTCAACGAATTAAATTAACATGCAAAACAATATTGTTACTAAACAAATCAATAAGAAGATAATTTACCAGAGAAAACTCTTAAGCCTGGATAATCATGTATGGTGTAAGCACATATTCCATACAACGCAAAAATCCTCTCTGTTTTTATGGGTCTTGATACATCATACACATGTGTTCCTTCCCATAATTGCTTCAATTCATTTATCAATGGTTCTAAGTAGACATCCATATTCTTCACTTGTCTTCTACTAGGGACTATGAGAACCAACATTATATGTTCATTCTTCACAGACAACCATTGGGGGATACTGTTATTGATCACTACTACAGTCCAAACATAATAGTTGGTGTTTTTGAGGGAATATGGGTTGACGCCATCCATGGCTATGCCGAGTCATAGAATTCGTACTTTATCCTTGAATTTTTCAGACCATGTATCCTCTATATGCTTCATGGCTATTTAATTTGTTGGGATTCACATAACTCTTGATTCACTTCTCTGTGAGGCATGCCATCCATGCAACATAGCTAATTCTTTGCAACATAAGAGTCTTTGAATCCTTGGGATTATAGGTATGTGCGTCAATATATTACGAGGAGGACCATTTGGTTTACCCAATTTGTTTGAATTACGGTACCTGTCATGCCCACATTTCAGACATATCTCGTTGTTAACATATTCTGCTATATATATAATACAATCATTCGGATATGCATGATTTGATATGAACTCAACACCCAACATTTTCAACAATTTCTTTGCCTCTTCAAAACTACTTGGAAAGGCATTATCACTCGGAAGAACCTTATCTTTGAATAACCTACATTTGGTAGGGAATATAATTGTAAAATTTCAATATTTAACATTCATTAAATTGATCATTTTTAATTTTGATTGTATGAAAAAATATAAGGTACTTAATCGATCATGCAAGTCAATTACCTCAATATTTCCGAGAAACATGCATTAGACATGCCAAAATTTTCTTTCAAGTTGTACAACAACATCCTTGTCCCAAAATGAGTAGAATTTGACTTGCTGTCAGGTCCAAAGAGAGGGGTGTTGGAAGCATATTTCAGGTTTTTGAATAAGGTATCAGCGATATGAGCATCATCCCTTAGCTCATCATTATAGAATGCATCTAATAACATTGCCTCCATGAAATTCGTATCTCGTAAGTAATCATCCATACCAACCTGTATTTGATAACCTCCATTACCAACATGTGATGAATAACTATTATTGTTGTAGTCATTCCTAATTGGTGAATATGGATGTAGTGGGAATTGAATAGGTGGGGGATTCAAGCATTATTTGTATGCTTCCTCTTCGATTCTTTCTCTTAATGAAACCTTCTCTCAAGTTTAAATTGTAATGGGGTGCACCAAAAGATGGTAGGTGGGTCACTCATCACCTGAACATCATTAGTACAATATCAATTATATTAGTAAGCACGTTAATGCGATTATTTTGTTGAAATTACAATATACCAAACTATTATTACAGTCGTTGATCCAAGAGTATGGCTAAAATATGTCATGTTCCAGTTGGCAAGGTGAAGAGGCTTTCCATTTTCATCTACCAACTGCTTGCGATATGCTGCTCCTTATAAGAGGTTCCGATGTTTTTGAAATGGAGGAATATTTTTTGCATTTGAAATCAATTTCAAATCAGGATCCTACAAATTTGGATACATTTTTATTCAAATTGACACAGATTAAAAAAATAAAATCAATTGGATAATCAAAATGTAAATAAAATCTGAACTTACCGGAGATGGAAAGGGAGAAATTTGTAAAGGACTTGATGAACAATATGGAACGAACTGGAATTTGAAGAATTGGCCATTTGATATTACTGAGATTTTTTCTCTGCATTTGAGAAAAACAAAAAATAAAATTTTTTGTGCATATCTAAAATAATCTCATTAACCATATAACCACAATCTGAATTTCAATATTGTTTTCAAACCATTTTCACGAATAAGGCAACTTTAAGTGGAAAGTGTATACTAGAACTACTTTATTTCATGTGGATGCATCCTAAAGTATAATTTGAGATTAATATGCCATTTTATGTGAAATTTAAATTTCATATAACTTTTAAACCCAGCCGGTGCACTTACTAGAACAAAACGCATCGATGTGTTTAAAAAATAAAAACAATAGGGCATTCAAATAATACCCGCACTAGTTTCTTACTTTTCGAAAATAATATATTATCATATTGGTGCTCTTCTATAAAAACACACCAATGTGTTTAAAAAAAACATCACTACTACACACATGTTTCAAAATTTTAGAAAATAAAAACTAATTCAAGCAATTTAGTGCTCTTATAACAATTAGAGCACCAATGATTTTAAATAGAAACCACATCGTTGCGTTAAAAAAATTAATTGCACTATTTCAGGATTTAAAAAAAATGTATCATGTCGGTGCGTTGATAAAGTTTGGCACCCAACAATGTCGGTGCTCTTTGTTTATAAACGCACTGGTGCGCTTGACTATTGAACGCACCGAATTTGAAAAAAAAAACATGTTTTTTAAAATTAAAAAACAAGCGACAATTGATTTTTCAAAATCTAATTCATAGTGCCTTTTAAATAGTAAAACATTATTCACCATTTCATCAGTTTACATAAAATTTCAAGGGAGTGATTTGTAAGAGACACATATCAGGAGCACTGTGTAGCAGCATAATACTTTGGAGCAACAAAACTATTCAGAAGATCAAAAGATGAGGGTATGGTTATTCACTAAAAAACTTGCATAGTAAATTTTTAAAATTTTATTGTTTATTACTTATAAAAAAATAGCAATTTCTGTTAGGGTTTAATTAAAAGAGAGACCACTTGCAAAAGAGAAATATTGGGATCACTATGGAGCTACAAAATATTTTGGATTCGTCGAAAGATCAAAATTTGAAAGGTATGGTGATTCACTCAAAACTTTGAATAACAAAAAAATAAAATTTAACTGTTATAATATTTTACAATTTTTGTTATATTTATTCACAATTAAAAAAAAATAAATTTAAAAACCATGTATAATAAAAAAAATACTATAGATTTTACTGGTAAAAAATGTTATGATCTATGTTCCTATTTAAATTTAATTAAAATTCAGAAAAAAATTCAATACATACCTTAAACCCTTGCTTCTTCCCGTAAAATTTCACTTTAGGGTTTAACTTCCTCAACCACTTCATAATTATGGTTTTTGAATATAAAGATTTTATATTTAATGGGTTTGTGTAATTACTATATATAGGGTTTTTGACATGTAGAGTAGGGGAATCACATATTGAATTAGATCCAAACCCTGTCGACCCTCTCCGTTTTTTTTAAACAACTATATGTTTCACAGTGTGCCATTTGTAATATAACACACTGGTGCTCCTTGTGTAATAAATCACACCGATATTTTACAAAACTGTTGATTATGTCTAGTTTGTTCATCGTTGCTCCCAGTGTAATATAACACACTAGCGCGCCTTTTCCAAATAGCGTCGTTTAATAATTGCGGTGTGTTTAGCCTTACAAATCGCATTGTCATAATTTAAAATTAATTTTCCATGACGGTGCTGAACAATTAAATGCCTGCTGCATTTAATGTTATAAACACACTGATGCGTTGATTCAGATAAACACACCGGTTACCATGGCTTTTTTGGCTGAATATTATTTGATTTATTTGTAAAATATATTTAACGACTTATGTATTGAATGGTACAAGTTGTATATTGATAAAAAATTTCTAAGAAGGTCTTAAGTAGAAAAAATACCGACCAACACAATGATAGCACATCAAAAAAGGCAGAGAAGGAAAGTTATTTGTAAATGCTTTACAAAATTAATATGTTTGAACTATATGTAGGTTTAACTAATATGTATTGATTGGTGTATATCATGCAAAGCCACAAAATAAAAAAGGTCAATAATATTATTTCTAATCTAAGTGTAGAAGAGCATAAAAGTATGACATAAAATTTTTAGAAGGATGAATGAGGTGAATGAAAACATACTATTCAATATGATTTTTTTTTTTTTGAATTTTTATTAATAATATACTTAAAAATATTAGATAAGATGTTTCAAACAATCTGTTAATTCATAAATGTTTAATGTTCTATAGGGAACAACAATGAAGGAAAATATCAACGTCGTTCTAAGAAAAGAAAAATTATAGAACATGTAAATGACGATGAATTGGTCTTTAACTCATTTGGAGTGGTGTTGGAGGTTTAAAATGAAAGGGGGAATTTTTTTACAAAACAATGAGAGATATAGTGGAACGAATGTATAGATGTACTTTCCACTTACAATACAAAAATCAATCCAATGATTCTAAAAACCAAATTATATCTAAACTAAAGGAAACGTTTCGAGAGCAATGGTCAATGAGACATGTCAAACTTGCAATAGAAAAAACATACAACAACAAAAAATAATCACTCAAAAGGTATAAAATGATTTTATAGAATTATATGTATATATTACTACAAACCATTCATTTATGAATATCATTTTTATTATATTTAGTTTTCATATTCATTATAAAAATAGTTTTTTTTTTTTTTTAATAGGAATATTATGAAAATCCCAAATGATCAACGCGCTGATATGTGAAACATGCCAGTAGGAATGTCCAAAAAAATCTATAAGGAGGTGGTCAAAGAAATGGACATAATTGCATCACAAGAGGAGCCATATCAACAACAACGTGCTTCAAATGTATGTAATCATGATTGACTTTGTGCATATAAAATATTAATTTAGCATTAAATATTAATTTTCAAGTATTTTCTTGTAGAAAAGAAAACAAGATGGAACTCATTCAACACATAAAACAAGACGACAAGGAAGAAAAGGGTTGATTTCAAAGTTTGAGAGTAATTGTTAATATTTCATTATAACAACTCAAGGTTTCATTTTTGTATATTTTAAGTTGTTTTAAACAACCATACTTGATTGTCTTCAAATAGGTGCTAACATAAAAAGAAGAGATATCAGAAGAATTGATTGTCATTGGGTTAAATAAGAGTTGTGAGTATATGTTGGCATATAAAAAATAAATTGTAGAATTTTTAAGTATCTATGTTGTTTTACTTCTTCGAGTTTATAATTAATTGAAAAAAAAAATCCTTTATATTAAATCTATGATTTATAATGGGGTTTAAAACATGTAGGAAACAAAGTATGGAACTACACCAACATAAGACTTGTTTCAACAAGGCATGCGACTTGGTTTTGAAACCATGTGCATAGTTTATGAGTCACTTCTTGCTATGTTACATTGCTATTTGATTTACATTGATGTATTTTATTTGTTCCAATTTTCATTATTCTCACCAATGTAGATACAATCATTACGCTTTATTTTTGTGTTTGCAGATGGAAAAAGATCAAGAAGACAAAAAAAATCGATGCAATCAACAAAAAATTACTCTAAATAAACCAAGTCATAGAATTAGCTCGATCAATGACAACAAATCGAACGAATAATGATTATCTATTTGGATATCAACGCAACTTGCTATGTTTTTAGAAATATTTTCTATGAAAATCATAAATTTTGTTTAATCATGTACTGGACATAGTGTCTCAATTGAAAGACAATGGTTTACCAATAACAATACCATTTTGTATGAAAAATATCCTCTTATTTCTATATAATAAAACACATTTTAATTTATTCTATTGTGTTATCCAATGTCATTGTGAAATGTTACACCACTGATTAAATATATGGATGATTAAATATTATAATGAAGAGATGTGAAATATGATAATATAACAAATAATCCAAACATCATAAACAAATGCACTAATCAAATTTTAATTTACATGAATAATGTTATAAGATATATGTCAAATTTTCAATGAATAAAGGATGTAAAAAATTACAATAATTTCACTATCATAGTTTGATGTTTCTAAAAGAGAGAAAATCTCATTCAAAAAACTGGTGCGTCTATAACATAAAAACGCACCAGTGCGTTATTTTATATAAAGCACCATTACGACATATTTTTGCATGACCGGTGCCTTTTCGGAAAACAACATTTCCCGGGTGTTTATTTCTTCAAGCACCGATATTGTTTGATATTAAGGCCCTGGTGCATTATAAATATTAACACACCAATGCTTTCCTAGAACTAACACCCTGATCCTACAAAATATTATTTCCATCTCGGTGCATTACGAAAACTAACAACATCGGTAATTTTGTATAACTAACACATTGGGGAATTTGTACAAATGATGCACATTAGTGTTGCAAGTTAAAAAAAAAGCACCAACACAAAAATTATTTTTTGCGTGCCCTAGTGTCGTTCCTTACAAGAACGCCTTACAAATTTTTTATCTATTAGTGTTAATTTTTCAGATTGTTCTATTTTGTTTCAATTACTTCAACCCAATTCAAATCTTCATTAAGTAGTGTATCCAATTATTAACAATGTTTCTAATAATAAGAAATAACTGAAGATAGAACAATATAAGGAATTCCAAAAGAGACAATATCACAACCATAAGAGACACCACTATTGGTCAAAGGTCAGGGAAAAACCCATTATGGGGAAAACCCTTTAAAATCTTCTTCTTATTAGATTGTCATCAAAAGTTTCAGCAGAGAGTACAATGGGACCAATACATAAACTTCTAGTAGAGAGTACAATGAGCCCAATACATAAACTTTCAGTAGAGAGTAAAATGAGCCCAATACATGAACTTCCAACAAATATTACCTAATCAACAACCATAAGATAATCAACACTGTCAAACCCTAGCTAAGAACCTTGATCGCACTCTTCAAGATACACTGTGAACGACTCTAACTTCCTGGTCGCTCCCTTAGACACCATATGCAGGTGGTTGGTCACTCCCAGGAGAAATGTAAGCATGGGATTGAGGAAAAATTGACCTAGATCTGCTTCAAACCTCCAGTCGCATTGATCAAGGCTTGTGTGTGCAACTCTGTGTTCCCAATCGCACCGAGGAGCACTCTATGCATGCTACTAGGGATGAAAATGTCCATGTCTTCGTCAAGGCCCCGATTGATCCTTTCAATCTATTAAGCATGTGAATTTGAGTTCCCAGTCACATTGAGGAACACTCTATGTGTGCGACTGAGGACAAATACTTCTAGATTCGTCTTCAAACCCTAGTTGCTCCCTTCAAGCTTCTGTGCATGCGAATTTAGCCTCCTAGTCACACTGAGGAACATTGGATTCTTGTGACTAGGGACGAAAATTCTAGTGACGTGTGTGTGATCGAGAAACATAAACCCTAGATGCATGCATGCCTCAGAATTGTAGTTGCGAACCCTTGTGTGAACTTCCTTCTTCAGACATGTGTGAACTAGGACAATAGAAGAGGAGAAGAGATTGTGTGATGAGTGTGTCCAAATGATCTTAAGGTCTCTTCTATTTATAAGATTTCATGAGGGTCCACTTGGATTTGAGGCCGACTGATGCATTGGTACATGTGCATAGGGCTAACCTAATCCAATATATATGAGTGGGTACATAAATTCAAAAACCAAATTTTCCTTGTCCAAATGAGGTGATATTTAGGTCTATTTTGGTCCTCTCAAAAAGAGGAATACAATGCAATCATCATCTATGTAATCTGATCTATACAAGGTGGAATTCTACCCTAGTTTAAAAAAGTAACACTCCCTCTCAACTAGGAAGAATTCCATCTACCAATATATGTCTGTTGATCATCACATCATCCTATCATCATGTCATTATGCCTTGAAAATCTATGCTCAACTTTATCTGCTAAAACATTCTCAAATCTAAAAGAAGAATAATCAGGGAGCATTAACTTCCACCCATACTGAGCAATATGATATCCAAACATACAGGGGATCATACCTCAACCTTGATATCACATCAAGGAGCTCATTCTCAACCCGAAACCATAAAGGGGAGAAAATATCAACCCAATCCTATTGCCTACTGATCTTCCCATCAATTACCCATAAGAGTTATGAGGTAGAACACCTACATCATAATCTGTCTTGGATGAGATACCCAAATTACCAAGAGTTAAGGATCACATGCCTCCAAGCCTCCTCAACCCATTGGAAAAATAGGGAGGGACAATCCCAACAAGCCCTTCTTGTGGGTATGATGCCAACTGGGACATGTTATGCAATGAAAGAAGGTGGGGGAGATACCCAACTTTTTAATGGAAAAGGATCACACACATCCCACAGGTGACAGATAGGGGTGATCCCATATTTTCGAGAGATCCCTCAAACCTAGGGGCCCTCTATCTCAATCCCTCACCCTAGGAGCTCAAATAAGGTGGGAAGATTTGGCTCAGTTTCCTCGATCAATGCTTCCCATTATTAAGAGGGGTCACATCCATCAATCCAAGTTTCTTTATGAAGATCAAGAACTTCCCTTTCGATAAATATTTGGTGAGAATATCTACAATCTATTCATTTTCCGATATGTGATGGAGTCTAACAACTCCTCTCTAGACCATGTCACAAATGAAGTGATATCAAATCTCTATGTGCTTGTAATTATCATGAAATACGAGTTTCTCTAGCAGACAGATCCCACTCTTGTTATCACAATATATCACTGTAGTGTATAAGACCTACTCAAATAACTCTCTAAAGAGCTTCCTCAATCAAAATGCATCAAAACTAGCCATGCTAGTGACAATATACTATGCTTCAATGGTGCTCAATGCTACAAAATTATGTTTCCTTCTCATCCATGATATCATGGCAGATCCAAGACTAAAAAAACATCCAGATGTGTTGTTTCTATCGATAACATTTCCTGCCCAGTCAGCATCAGTGAATTCATGAAGACGAACATATTCGACAAAATATATTAGACCAAGTGTGATCAACCCATGAAAATATATCAATATGTGTTTCGTAGTGATCCAATGTGCATGGAGGCTCTCGGTCATGAATTGACTCAAAGAGTTCACTGCATAGCATATGGCTGGACGGGTGTTCACAAGGAACATTAGTGCCCCAATTAATTGTCTATACTCAAATGGATTTTCCAAATCGGTTCTTGCAATTTATCCACATAACTTCTTGAATTTAATTTTCATTGGTGTAGACATGGATTTTCATTCTATCATTCCAAATATTTCTAGCAAATTCACAATGCATTTTCCTTGTGAAAGGAAAATCTCACTAGGCCTTTTCCATACCTCAAGGCCTAGAAAGTAGCGCATGAGTCCAAGGTCCTTCATCTAAAATTCAGAGGCTCTCTCCCTCTTACTATCAATCATCAGAGGTTCACTACCCTTTAATAATAGATCATCAACATATAAAACAAAAATCATCGAAATACCTTGGACTACCTTGAAGTAGAGGTTTGTATCGTCATTGCTTCTTGTGAACCCAAAATTAATTAAATAACTATCAATGTGTGCATACCAAGTCCGGGAAGCTTGCTTCAAACCATACAATTCCTTCTTCAACCTGAAAACATGTGCTCTTAGATCTTGTATTTCAAATCCCCGAGGTTGTTCAACATACACTTATTCCTGAAACATGCCATGGAGGAATGCAATCTTTATGTCCATCAGATGAAGAGTGCATCCTTAACTTGTGGCAAGGGCTACTATCGAACATATGGTGGTGTATCTATTCACAGGTGAAAATATATCATCATATTCTTCTCCCTCTTTCTGTGAGAACCCTCGAGCCACAAAATTTCCTTATATTTCTCAATGATACCATCAACCCCATGCCTGATCTTGAATAGCCAGTTTGAAGTCACCACAGATTTTCCCTTCGGTATCGGCATAACATCCCATACATTGTTTTTCACAGTTGATTCATATTCCTCAGCCATAACATTCTTCCAAACTTTATATTTTACGGCTTCTTCGAATGTGGACGATTCAACTTGAATCATAGTGCTCATGGCTACAACATATCTTTGATACATCCATGTTTGCTTGCATTATTTGAATGAAATTCAACCAAGAACATGTCTTCCAACATCCTGTAGAGTGTCGCATAGCCAAAGTGGTATCTTCCTAGTAGGAGGATCAATTGGAGGAGGATCTAAGGGATCCATAGGCTCCATGAGATTAGAAAAAATATCAGTCTTCGACTCGGGCACAGAAAGACCATCTAGAATATCCTAGTCTTCATTCTCCTTCTTGGGAGGAGGAGGCAGAGGAAGGTCTCTTGATTTTCCAAGAGCTGCATCTTCATAGAATGTTACATACTTGCTAATTTTTACCTTCCTTTGACCAAGAATACATTTTCTATATGCTTTATAATTTTCACAATAACCCACAAATGTACCTTTCCTTCCTGTAGCTTCCAAGTTGTTCCTTTTTTCCTTAGGCACATGAAAATATACGGGGCATCCAAATATATGATGATGGCTAATATCATGTTTGAAACCTATGAATATTTCTTTGGGAGTCTTTTTTTCCAATGCTTGATGAGGCACCATATTTTTAACATTACAACAACATATGTAGCTTCTCCCCAAAGTAACTTTGGCACCTTTTGATGATGGAGCATGGAACATGAAGCTTCTAATATAGACTTGTTCTTCCTTTCCACTAAGACATTTTGTTCGGGTGTATATGTCACAATTGTTTCTTTCTTGATCCCTTCTTTCTTGCAAAATTCTATGGACTCGTTTGACATATATTCCCCTCCATTTTCGGACCTGAAAATTTTGATTCTTTTCCTTGTTTGATTTTTTATCAAAGCTTTGAATTCCTTGAATGATTCAAAGGCTTCATGCTTGTGCTTCAAGTAGTATATCCATGTATTTCTTGAGAAGTCGTCAATGAAGGTGATGTAGTAGAGATGACCACCAATAGAATGTATATACCTTGGACCACATATATCCGAATGAATGAGATGGAGTATGTCATTTTTCTTATTTTCACTAGAGGGGAATGGTCCCCTTTTTTTCTTTCCACTTGCACATCCTGGACATACTTCATCAAGATGGGCTTGGACATCGGGATTACCTGATACCAATTTTTTCAATTTTAGAAGAGCATCATAATGTAGATGGGCAAATTTGCGGTGCCATAACTCGCTCAGATGATTGGTATCATAAACCAATGTTAGAAGTGCCATTCCAATGACTATAGAGTGCTTCAAATATTGATCCTACTGTGAATGCATCTCTCATAGGTGAACCAGTAGACCAAGTTATAAATTTTCCATTGATGAAGGCAACCCTGATCCCTTTATCTTCCCATGTAGATATAGATACTAAATTCTTCATTACGCGCGATAAATAACTACAACAAACTCATTCTCCGAATTTGAACAACCAACTATCCCACAAATCCAGAGGAGAAGAAATAATAATGGAAGAAATAAGAATTTATTTTGATTTATTTACAACATTAATTTAATACATGGGAACCCTTGAATTCTTTTGAGGATGATATTCTTCATGGTTTCTCGAGATATCTCCTCGTCTTCTTTCATATCTTCGGTTATTTCTTCGATCATTTTTTCTTCTTTGATTATTGTATTTTTTGTTGTTGCTTCTAGTGTAGTAACGTGGTCCTTTTCTTTTCTTGAGACAATCACATGCATAATGACCATTCTTGTGACTATAGCATTAATAATGTGATGATTCGTTCCTTCTGTTTGAGTGGAGAGGAGGAGGATTTCTTGAGATTGATGGACCTCCTTTTCCTTTCTTCTTCCTTTTTTCATGGGAGATATATGCAGCAGGCTCTCCCTATTCATGTTTTTTGAATTCTTCCTCTTACTATCATCCTTGATTCTTATTGAGTAAAATTTCAAACAATTTCATCAAATTACGGGAGGACATTGTTGTTGCTTATTATATTAATGAAGGTTTCCAAAATATGAGGGAGACCTCTAAGACTAAAAACCGCTAGTTCACTGTCAGACACATTTTCCCCAACTCTTTTCAATTGATCTCTAAGGTGAGATATCCTCATAATGTAGGATTGTAAATTTTATCATTTGTTCATATTGGTTTCTTTGAGTTGATCTTTCAAGGTGATGATCTCATTCAAATTTTTGATTTCATACATGCTGACTATATTTTCATACATGTCTTTAGACTTCCTTAAATTCCCAACATATGCAAGTAAATGATCTTGTAAACCATCAACTATAATTTTCTTTGTTTTAAACTCACCTTTCTTGTACCTTTTGAAGGAAGCGGAAGCATTTTCTGGAGGCTCGGGCATTCTTCCTTGAATGTATTCTAGCACATCATTTTTATCATCTATGATATCCAATATGACTTTCCATGCAAAAAATTTTGATGCATCACCGAACTTTTCAAGCTCCTTGAAGGTAGAGGAAGACATCTTGACTTTGACTAGAACAACTCCTTTAACTTTCCAAAGAATATGGCTTCAATGCTTGTCTCCTTTTGGGCTTGTCATTCACCTTCGCTCTGAAACGATGTTAATTTTTCAGATTGTTCTATGTTGTTTCAATTACTTCAACCCAATTCAAATCTTCATTAAGTAGTGTATCCAATTATAAACAATTTTTCCAATCATAAGTAGTAACCAAATATAGAAAAATATAAATAATGACAAAAGAGACAATATCAAAACCATAAGAAACACCAAATTGGTCAAAGACCAGAGAAAAACCCACTATGGGGAAAACCCTTTAAAATATTCTTCTTATTAGATTGTCATCAAAATCTTCAAGAGAGAATACAGTGAGCCCAATACATAAACTTCTAGCAGATATTTACCCAATACAAAAAAAAAACAGAATTCCATAATTATTATACAACAGAGAGAAACCATCCAATCATCAGCCAACTGAAGTCAACTACAGTCAATTATCAAACTCTAGCTCAGAACCTTGTTTGCACTCATCAAGATATACTAGGAGTGACTGTGACTTATCGGTCACTCCCTTAGACATTGTATGTAGGTGAATGGTCACTCCTAACTGTACGCATGCGACTGAGGATAAATTAATACAGATCTGCTTCAAACCCCCAGTTGCACTAATCAAGGCCTATGTGTGTGACTCTTCCTTCCCAGTCGCACTAAGGAGCACTCTATGTGTGTGAATGGGGATGAAAAGCTCCAAATCTTCCTTAAGACTGTGGTCGCTCCCTTCAGGCTATTGAGCGTATGACTTTGACGTCCCAATCGCACTGAGGAATACTCTGTGCGTGCGGCCGGGGACGAATACTTTCAAATATGGCTTCAAACCATAATCGCTCCCTTCAGGCTTTTGTGCATGTGACTTTAGCCTCCTATTCGCAATGGGGAACACTGGATGTATGCAAATAGGGATGAAAATTTCCAGTGACGTGCGTGAAATCGAGAAACATAAATCGTAGTTGTGTGTGAGCCTCAAACCTATAGTTACGAACCCTTGTGTGAACTTCCTCTGACATACCTGTGCGAACCAAGACAATAGAAGAGGAGAAGAGATTGTGTGATGAGTGTGTCTAAATGAGCTTGAGGTCTCTTCTATTTATAGGCTTCCATGAGGGTCCACTTGGAGTTTAGGCCAACCTTTACATTGGTACATGTGCATAGGGCCGACCTAATCCAATATACATGAGTAGGTACATAAATTAAAAAATCAACTTCTACTTGTCAAAATGAGGTGATATTTAGGTTGATTTTAGTCCTCTCGAAAAGAGGATTTCAATGCAATCATCATCTCTATCATTTGAGCTATCCAAGGTGGAATTTGACCTTAGTTTAAAAAAATAACAATTAACATTGATGCAATATATATTATGCACTAGTGTTCTTTGAATTCAACACCTCTGTTCTTTTAGTTATGTATTATGCCCGATGAGTTTATATATGTAACGCACCATTGTAATTGTTCCAAGATGCACAATTAAAAAAAAAAATCCACTAAAACCTCAAGCCACCCATATTTTTTCAGTTGTGATGAACTTCTGTTAAAACCTCTGTTATCGCGAACATTTGTTTTAGCGGATGTTTTATTGACATCTTTTGCCACTTTTATAACACTAAAAACCTACGTTATAACATCCTCTATAAGGTATTTTCCTTGTAGTGCATTCAACTATTTTATTAATAAAAAAATTCATTTTATACATGCCATGTGCCAGTCATATTACTGATGTAATCATTCTGACATGTTAAGCCATGTCATCACCACATCATCTTTGCTACAATGTAATATTTTATAGCCAGTTGACACATGTCATTATACTACCACATCATTAGGCTTGACCATATTCGAGTTTCCATGTGTCAATATATCAGAGATCTGGAGGGAGTACTAAACATCATGCATCTCTGCACATCATATGTCATTCTTGCATTTGACGTCTGTCAAATCAGATGAAAGGTGAAAATAGTTAACCAGGTTAAATAATGCACATGTTTGTGCGCCCAAAGTCATTGATTGACTTCCAATGTATGGATTCGTTTTCAACATGAAAATTTTTTAATGAATTTTGTGATTTTTAAATAAATTTGGTGTTTTGGTCCTTATTATAATTTCCAACTTTAAACGATCATAACTTTTTGGAGGAGTTTTTCCAAGTGTGATATACCATTAAAAAGGTCTTGGATAGGATTTTCTAACCATTCTATCCATATAATCACCAATACATCATAAATTCAACAACAACAAAAAATAATTTCAAATAAATTTGACTTATTTTTATAAGGTCATGCAAGATATTGGACATCCACTTTGGTTCATGAATGCTAATGTTTCTTTCTTAGTTATCCCCTTTGACATTAATGACATTGGTTGTCATCAATGACAACACTATTTCTAACAGATAGATGCTATGTTCAACTTAGGTTCATAGGTTAATCTCATGCCAGTTGATCTAGGAAAAAAAATAAAATTGGAGGTTCATGATCATCCTATCCCATATGCATTAGATGGGTAAACAAGGATGAAAATATCAAGGTAACAAAACAATGCAAGATTAAATTTGTTGTAAGTTTTGATTTTATTGATAAAGTGAAATTGGACATAGTACACTTGTTGTATATGGAGTAATGTTTGAGAGTCTCTACATGTATATGAAGGATGCTATATACATGTGAGGATCCAACCAATATTTCCTCATCAAGGATAGGAAATCCTTCATCATCAACTTTGACTAGTAAGTGCCGAATAAGAGAAGAAGCTGATTAATTTTAGTAAGAAGTGCATTTTAATTTTATTAAGAGAAAGTTAGTATGATGATAAGTTAATAAGAGAAAATGCATCCCTAAATGGGTGTACTAAATAACATAAAAAAATCCTGGAATGGTTTTTATAGAAATATATAGGAGTGTTACAAGATCCTAAAGGATTACCACCCGAGAGGGAAGTGGAGCACAAAATGAAATTGTTGCAAGACTCTCTTTTACCAAATACTGGGATATATAGACAATTTATTCTAGAAGAGAATGTAGTGAATAATAAAGTGAAATAGTTTTTGGAGTAGGGTGTGATTCAACCAAATACCTCACCTTTTGGGTCAACCTTCATAATTTTACAAAATAAGGATGGGACTTGGTGAATGTGCATTGATTATAGAGCATTAAACAAGATTATGGTGAAGGCCACCTAGAAGACACCTAGAAGACCACCTTCAAAACAAGACAAGGTTCATATGGATGGTTAGTCATGTCATTTTGTTTATGCAATGCACCAACTAAATTCATGAGACTAATGAAAGATGTACTAAACCCATATCTAGATTCATTTGTTAAAGTTTATTTGGATGATATACTAGTTTATAGTGCCATCTAAGAGGAGCACATATCACACTTTATGAGATACTTTAAATAAGTACCAACTACTATAAAACCTTAAGAAATGTGAGTTTTCTTAGCAATGTTTGGTGTTTCTAGGGTATGTGATTGGTGGAGGGGAGCATAATATAGATCCTATGAAGATGGAGGTGATCATGAAGTGGTCGATTCCTACAAATATCTCTAAAGTTAGGAGTTTTATTGGAGCAACACAATACCTACAAAAATTCATATCTTAATTTTCAATAGTAGCTACACCACTCCACTCCATAAGAATGAGAGAAGAGTTTATAGCGAGGGATGAGAAGAATCAATAGAAGGCCTTTGATGAGCTGAAAAGTAAAATCAATCAAGCACCAATTCTTGTGTTACCAAACTTGTAGAATCCATTTGAAGTGGAGATGGATGAAAGTGGGTATGTTGTGGGAGAAGTATTGGTGCAAGGAGGAAGGCCTATATGTTATAATTTTGACGTATTTCATGCGGTGGTTCTCAACTAAACTACCTATCATAGGGATCTCTATACCATAGTACAAGCTGTAAAAAAGTGGAAACACTATTTAATGGGAAAAAACACCATCATCCACACATATCACCATCCACTACAATATTTGTAGGCCTAGAGTAGGATATAGTAGTCCAGACACTATATGTGGATATGGTTATTATAGTAATTTCATTTAGTCATTAACTACAAAAAGGGAGACACCAATGGGTTGGTAGATATGATTACAAGGCCACCAACATAAATAATTACAACTTTGGGAACCCTAATACACAAGGAGCCTTCCCCCCATGATGCATACAAAGAGGCATATATACAATAGGAGGACCTCAAGGAGGTGTTTCAGTAGCTACAAGGCAAGATTCATACAAAATATGGTGATAACAAAGTTGAATATCATCTCCATAATGGGTTATGCTCTAGGCTAGATAAGTGTTTTTTCCTTAAAGGTGAGCAACTACAACTTATCAGAGAGGCTCACACTTCTAAGGTTGCTAGAAATTTTGGCATTGTGAAGACATTTTCTAACTTACAAAGGTATGTGTATTGGCTCAGAATGTATGAAGATGTAGAAAGGTATATTAGAGGATGTATAGGTTTTTGTATCAATAATCCTAGAAAAATGAAGCAAGGTATATACCATCTCTTACCTGTAACCACTCATCTTTGGTAAAACATATCTATGGATTTTATGGGAGGTTTACCAACACCTAGGAAGGGACATGACCACCTATTTATAGTAATTTATATTTTCAATAATATGTGCATTGTCATGCCTTATAAAAATACCATCAAAGGTAAATAAGCAAAAAAATTGTTCTTTGAAGAAGTCTAGGCATTCTTTAGGATACTAAGGAGCATCATCTCAAACATGCCCAACTAGATTTATCACTACATTTTGGACTACATTGTGGGATAATACAAAAATGAAGTTGAAGAGGTAAAGAACATTCCATCCACAAACATATGGCTAGGAAAAATTAGTTAATAGGATTTCGGTCCAAATTTTTAGGGGTTACAATAAGAAGCATATGAAGGTGACTTGATCTATATACAACAATCTTATAAAAAAGAAATCCACACTTCTAGTAGTAATTCATATTTTGAAACTTGATTTGGATATTTTCCACCTTCACCCTTGGATTTTGTATATGTACAACAAGGATTAGCGACGAAGGATCTCACAAGAGATGCATTAAGAGCAACACATTTTATTTAGAATATTAGGCAGATTCATTTGAAATTACGACAGACATTGAAAAATTCATAGAGAAAATATAAGGCCATGCAAGTCCTTCAGAGTGGGAAACAAAGTATGGTTATAATTGGATAAGGAAAGACTAGAAGGTCCTATTAATAGGATCAAGGCTCTACATTATGGTCCTTTTGAGATTTCAAAAAATGTGGCAGACAATGCCTACAAACTCATTCTACCTCAATACATGCACATTTACTGAATATTTAATGTGGAGAACCTCAAACTATATAAGCCTTCCATGTTGAATTAAGAGAAGAGCTATGTCACATCTTTCGTAGGGGACTTAACACCAAATTCTCAGGTATACTTGGTTGAAGACATAGTTTCATAGAGGAGGTACAAAACTACAAGATAATGACACAATGAAATTTGGTATATTAGGTTCAAAAGACAACTTTTAGGCAAAATAAATAGTACTCCAAGGAAAAAGTGGAGGAGAAATATCCTCACCTCATCTAGTAAAACATTTGGGTACCAAATCCTCCCTAAATGGGGAGATATGATCTCGATTGGATAATTATGTTATTTTCCATTTATATTGATGTTCTCAAAGTGAAAATTTTGGAGGAATTAGCTTGCAGGGCCATTTTTACCGATGGGACCCAATTTGGAGAATTGGGGTCTAAAACCTTATGAATCCATTTTCAAACATTAAATTATATTTTCGGGGTAAAAAAATTTCCCACTTTAGTGTGATACCTTGAGGTCTGGATGATGAAGCCCATCATTAGGTATATTTTAAGGGGTTAAATTCCATACTTCAGCTATTAAGTTACCTCTCTCTCACATTTATTTACATTTTTGTCATATTGTGCTTAATGAGAAGGGTGTATGTTGTTTTTCATGTCTTGTTTCCTAATCTGAATTAATTTCAAGAAACGATGCCATTTTTGAGATATTTTCCACATAAGGGCTTGTAGTAAACATCAAGGAGAGATTGTAGGATTTTTTTCCACCTCATTAACTCTCTCAATAATCCAAGATCACATCGAGATCTCTCCTAAGAACTCGAAGGAAAAGGCATCCAAACAAAGTGACAGTTATGAGGAGACGAGATCCACTCTTCTTTATATCAAAGAGGACTTATTCCTACTTTTTAGGTAGATGTTGGTAGCTTCCCATTTGTATAAATAAGCATATGCAAGAGCTCATTAGGATTGAAAATTTGTATTTTGCTAGGTAGCTCTTGAGCTCTGATTTAGTGTTATTTTTTGCTGTCATATGATGTACTAGACCTTTTTAAGCAATGATAATGATGTCATATGATATTCTATCACTTCTTTAGTCTTAAAGGGCTGATGATTTTAGGTTAGGGTCCAATCCATTAGCTAGGCCCCTATTGTGTATTTATATTCTCTTTTTGTGTTTAAACATTTTGTTTAGTCTATTTACATTCTAGTAGGATTAATAATCCATCAAAACTGTGCTTGTAGCCTCCCTTCCTCGCCTCTCTCATGGGAGCTTGAGGAGAAGGGTCTCCAAATACAGATCAAAAGTAGTTTTTTTTATGATTTCTTGGAAATTTAGATAGTGTGATTATCATGCTCATAATATTCTTACTGTGAGTTAGGAGTTGGATTTGTGTTTAGATTATATTTTAGCATAGATTAAGTAGGGTTGGTTTTCCATTCAACTCATATTTTCCACTTGTTAACATGTTAGTTTGTCAATAATCAATGCATGAATGTGCGTAGTGATGACATGGTTATCTACAACTGCAGGGAAATAACCCCTTTCATATCATTCATCCTCCTTCTCTGCAACCTCCAAAATATTCCACCAAAACCTTGTTTTGTGAAACTACCTTCACCACCACCATGAGAAACCTTTCAATTGAAAAAATGTCTCCCAAGGGTTTTGAGTTTGGCTGGAGTTGTTGGTCACCTTTCCCTCACCTCATTCCACCTTTTCTCACCTTTCCACACCTTCCTTACACCTTTTCCAACCTTAAAACCCTCTCGGTTTGTTTCCTGTAGCACTTCAGGATATCCTGTAGCAATTATAGGCATTAGGGGAATTTTGAGGTCTAAAATGGGCCTCCTAAGGAAATTATAAATAATAGTGGTAATAATAAAATAATATTAGATTACATCATCAAGTTTTAAAAGGAAAAAAGGAAAAAATAAATTTTCAACATATCTCCCTGTGGGTTTACTCAAATTTCGAGCAAAAATACTTGTTAGATGCAGAATTTGATTCCTCATCCAAGTAGTACCCATGTTACATACTTTCGATGGACCTTACTACACGAAAAATGAGAAATACATGAAATTTATGATTGAAATCATGTATTTCTCATTTTTCATGTAGTAGGGTCCATCGAAAGTATGCAACATGGGTACTCCCCGAATGAGGAAATAATTTTGCATCCAATGAGTACTCTCACTCGGAATTTTAGTAAAACCTTAGGGAGATAAATTGAAAATACGAGTTGAAAAAGTAGTTTTATTATTTTATTATTTTTTAATCTTTTTACCTTTTTACTCCAAAAATGGTGAATCATCCCCCATGGTTGAAATAATCATCTTGAATCTTATTGGTTCTTATAAAGATTATTTTTGTTGTACATTTTTCTTAGGAGGTCCATTTTAGACCTCAAAATTACCCTAATGACATCATGTAGCAACTTCTTGTATCAGCTTTGTAGGTCACCTCTTCACTCTAGTTTAGCTACTTTTTTACTTCTTAGCCTAGAAAGGATGCACTTGACCCCCAACTCTGAATTCATGGTTAGAAGAGACTCTTAGGTCACTCCAAAGCTCCTTCCTTCCTTGCTGCAGAAACATAGTAGGCATTAGGGTTTTATTCCATTTCAGAATTATATTAAATTTTACATGCAAGTACAAGTTGAATGAAACAATATAAAGGAGTTGATTTATGATTTGATGAAGTTTGTGAATGATATAATAATTTCTTTACTACAAATGAGTAGATAGCTAGCTAAATGATTTCCCATAACATAGTTTCCTTTTTTGCAATTAGTTTAATTGTTTATGCTTTGCTTTCAATGTCAATTGCAAGTAGAAGTTTGATAGACATTATTTTTGTCTTAGATTAGAATAATTACTTGCATTAAATTAGATAGCTACACTTTAATCAAGTAGAAGGAATGGCCTAGAACTACTACTGAATAGAAGACCTAGTTGAGGGTGGCATGAGTAGAATCCATCTGTTGTGCATATAGCACTATCACCTCTAAGTTTGTATGAACCCTGAGTTGATAAGTAAAGATAAGTATCCCTTGGGAGTTGCAACACTCTTGGTGCAATACTAGGGCTCACCACTTTTTGGGATTGTTTCCAGGGAGGTGTCTAAGTAGATGCTTGTTTTCTTATTAAGCAATGTTTTCTAATTTTGTTTGCATACAGATTGAAAAAGTGAAAAAGAAACAAAAAATTGTCTTTCATGCCTCATAGGAGTAGCGACAATCAAGGAAAATTTCTAACAAAAACCCACACATCCCCACACAGTCAACCTTCACTCTTCTTCAGTGGCTATGAGTTAGAATACCCTCTAGGTGAGCACCCTGAAAACTTTGATGAACCTACTGGGGAAGAAGAGGAACCTGATTCACAAGGGGAACCTACTTCACCTATTCAAGATATGGCTGAGAATAGAAACCAAAGAGTCTTTCCCTTCAGAGAAACTAATTGAGAGACTACGATGAAAAACATCATCCCTTCAACCCTTCCACACTTCCATGGCTTAACTTATGAGGACCTTGAAACTTTCATGTTTGAGTTTGTTGTTGTCTGTAGGACCTATGACTATGCATCAGATGAAAAAAAGTTGAAATTGTTCCCCTCTACCCTCAAGGATGCAACCTTTCACTAGTTCATGGGTCTACCTGCGGAAAAAATCACTACCTAGGCCCAAATGAAAGAGTCCTTAAAAAAAAAGTACAAAGACTATTGTAGGTCCAAAGAAATCAAGGAATAAATCTTTAGGATGAACCTAGAGCTCGATGAATCTTTTTAAGACTATGAGGAAAGGTTTCAACTAAACTACAAGAGGGCCAACTGCACCCTTGATCTTGGATCACTCTAGCTAGTTCTTCTCCGAGGGATTTGGAAGGAAGTGTTGGAAACCATCAACATGCTATATGGAGTATATATATATTAGTTGGCCTATGATGACATAAAAAATATGTTTAGAAACCATTTTATGGAAGAAAGAAAAAAGGGTAAAAGTAATCAAGGCTTGGACAATACCTCTTCCTCCACCTCATTCATCAAAAGTGAGATAGGGAACATGTTGGAGGACTTCAAGAGTGAAATGTTGCATACCTTTGCCCTGTAAATGGATAACATGTAGATCAAAAGGAAAAACAAAGAGGAAAAGAGAGCCCTAGCCATATTTTTCCCTAGATGCACTAGAAGACACCCTAAGAATGAATACCCAATGAATGTCATAGAAGTTTGCTCAGTCTGTGAAGAAAACCATGCAACAGGAAAATTCCCTTCCTCATGTGGCCTAAAAATTTTATACCAAGGGGTGGGAGGTGGACCAGAGCAAATCTGATTTATCAGTTGAAGGAAGCCTCAAGGACCTCAACCATACTATTATCACTCCACCATATTTCCAAGTCCGAGGAAGGAATCCCAATAGAGGTAACCAAAAACCAAGCTTCTGACTTGATAGTTAGCCCTATCAAGTTGGAGAGGGATCTATCCAAAAAGGTCACAACCAAGAGGGCTGGAGAAATTAGGGTTTTAGGCTAGATATAGAGTGTAGGGGATTGTTTTGAAATTATTTGTTTGGGGAAATTAGTGGATAAAGGAATTAGGTCAAGGAAATCCAGGCCAAGGAAAATGAGTTAGGGTTGAAGGGATCAATGGGGCAAGGTAGGTACAATGCCAATCACTTAAAGGAAATGGTTGTGGAATGGTTTTGAAACTGTAAGAAGGTTGAGAAAAGCATAAGAGATGCATTTCTCTCAGACAGAATACAATGAAGAAAATATGATCAATTACCCAAAACAGAGCATGGCGAACATGTATTCTGAATTTCTAACTTGTAAAATATAATAACATAGAAATGAAAGTGAAATGAAAAATACATTAAAAAATATGTGTCTGAAGAAGAAACTATGAAAGACATTCAATACCACAGGTATCCCATAAATGTAGTTGCAACTGCTCTTTATTAGCTTGGCAAAAACTGAGTACAAGTTCCCTTGATCAACTAGAAAAATAAAATTGATTCCAAATATTTCAACCTTTGAAAATGAGTAAAAAATGACATGATATAGGCCTCAAACAAACTCTCCCAATCTTAGGGGTCGAATCCATGAGAGGAGGAGATGATCCACTAAAATCTGAACTGAAACCTAGAGTGTAGGGTGGTCAAAGTGACTCATCCCTAACTTTTGTGAACTAATTCATTACACCTCATTTGCTTGATTTACCTAATGTATTTACGCTAGTAAACAGTAAAAACATGATAATTACATTCATTTTCATCATTTACATAGGTAAATTCAACATTTCCCAAAATAAAAATAAAAACTGGAGTGAAACTCAGAAAATTTCAGAAGACTGCCAAATGCACCATTTTCTTGTTAAACACGCCCTTTTCCTGTAAAATGTGTCCTCTCTGTTCAAGGCTGAATTTGGGTGCCTTCCCAGTGTCCAAATTTACTTCAAGATGGCTTGTTGGAAAGCCCTTCAAGTATAATTTCCAGAAATAAATTAATTTTGAAAAATGAAGCCCATTTTCCCTATCAAAAATCACTTCTCCCAAGACTGGTAAACGTGCAATGACCAGGCAAAAGTTGAGGCAGAAACATGGTTTTTTGATGGTTTTTTGTCTTTTTCAGTGACCAGTTCTCCTTTAAAAGCTTAGAAAATTCACAAGTTTCATTTCCTCATTATTATGAATCTTCTGGTGGTGGCCATTTTTCCATGAGATACTTCAAAAAAGAGCGTAGCCTCCAAGGTTCTGTGCATTTAGCAATTTTACTGTGCAAAAATAAAACGTGACCTCTATGTGCAACACAATTTTGAAGCATACATTTGGAGGCCTTCCAGGTGCCCAAATTGGGCCCAGGATAGCTCTTTGGAAAGAATATCCTGTCTAATTTACAATTATATCTTTTTTATTATTATTGGAGTTGATTTTCTTTGTCAAAAGTTGATTTTCCCAAGACTGGTCAAAAAGTGCAGAATGAGGGTGCAGAAATGTAGAGTGTTGTTGTAGACAAATTTTAGAGGCCTTCCTCAACTCAAAATTGATCTCAAGATATCTCATTGGAAATATATCTCAGTACAGTTTTCATTTTAATTATCAAGAAAGTCATTTGGACACTCCAATTATGAGAAAAAATTATTTTCCGAAGGTCACTCTAGAGCAACAACTATCCCATGGCACCTGTATTTTTGACATTTTTCCAAAACCATGACACCTGCGTAAAAACTGAAGGAGGCTTTTCTTCCTTGACCTATGAGGGACTTACACCTCTCTCACTTTTGTCAAATTCATCTTTTTTTGGTCAAAAACATAGTTTGAAGGAAAATCGGCCCTATGAGTGGAAAATGATTTGATTTCTTGGAATGATTTCTTAAAAAATTGTGGAGACATGATGTTTATGAGCTAAAATGACCTCATACTTATTGATATGATCTCCATTATGCCTCATTTGCTCAGATGTATCTTTTTCCATATCAAAGCCTAGCTCACTGGGAGAGGAAATTAGGGTTTAGTGCTTGTGAACAATGATGACTTGGGCACCCTTGGGAAAAACGGTTAAAAAACAAAGCGAGGTCAATGATAATGACGAATATGAGGTGAAAGAAGATTAAAATAAGGTGGGATGAGTGGGATGCAAATACTTGTGCTAACATCGGCTCCAACTGGAGATGGTAGCTCCTTGTAGGTGCCAAGAACTGCAAATCTTTGAATTTGTAGATTAGTGGCTTATTGTTACAGGTCAAAAAACCTCCTCATCAGCTCAGAGGAGAAGATAAATATGGAAGGAATACAAAGACCTAAACTAAACCTAATTCTACCAAGGTAACACACCTCTATAACAGCAAAAGAGAGTTATAACACACCTGATCAATGAATAGGCCGCGTTAGTGGCTAGGGCAATGCTCTGTTTACACTAGAGGGAATCGTTACCCATGTTTTGAGTTTGAAACGGGAAAAACACGCGAAGAATGATTTGAATTTCCAGCTTTTTCTCACAAGAGAGTCAGTACAAAATAGAAACTGCAAAGCACTAGTCTCTTATTGGGCCTTGTAAAAAACAACTGAACTCTCAAGGAAGGAAAAAGCATGGGAAGTTGAGGAAACATCTTGGTTTTTTCTATTTAGAACTGGTGGAAGGAGAAGGGAAATGATTGCTCTCTCCATCTCCTATAAAATGGAGTTGAAGGCTCTTGGTTCAAGGTCGAAGGATTGTCAAAGTTTTGAATACTTGTGAAGTAGAGAATTATTGTTGTAGTGTGAAGGTCAAAAGTCAAATAGGTTCATTGAGAACTTGTTGATCAAGACATCACCACATTGAGAGATAGAGAGATTGGAAGGCTGAGGAGGGTTTGGTGCAACCGACGATTGTAATCCTCCTTTTTACAAATTAACAGAACTGTATCTATTTTTTCCATTCTATGCATTGATATTGTCATTGTTATTTGATTATTTACATAGCATGAGATGAATGGCTTAGGTGTGCATTGTTTAAATGTTTATCATATATTGACTTAATTGATGGGAAATGTATGTTGTGGTAGAGATTACACAGGTGATTTGATTGATTACAGGGTCGATATTTGGAGCTGGTGAAGAAGGATCTCTGCTTCGCTACTTAGCGCTCTCCAAAAGACTCCAAGACCATTAAAGAGGTAATCTTCCATCTTATTCCATCAAGTTGTTTAAGTTGATATGAAAATGTATATGCCTTCTTTATGAACTATACAGCTAATATTACTGTCTACCTCGGGCACCAGAAAGCCCTGAGAGGGATATTAGAAAACCAACAACCCAAGAATTTTACCCTATAGCAGAAATGGCGACTCCATTGAGGAATTCCCCATAGTTTCCGGACTATCTCTTTCCCCCTTTCTTCTTTCCTCTGTTCACAGACCCTTCTGACCAGTATTTATGCCCAGCAGACATTTCAAAAGCTCACAAAGTTCAATCCTGTTTCTATTTGACCATCTGAAGAACTTTACCCTGGCTAACGCTACCTCTATTGGTGTTACAGTGCGTTATAATGTGGGCTCTTCTTAAATACAGTGTGTTAGTCTCTGGATTAACGCTTTCTTTACTCAGAGACAGTGCGTTACTCAGCCAAAATTTGTTGTTCACCCCTGTGATTATGTTTTGGTTGCAGATTTTTTTGGCCATCAGTATCTCTCCTTGAATCAATCCATGTGCTTGTTTACTAAGCTGGCATTTTTATTTATTTTATCTTGTTTGAAAAGTTAGTGTCAAAAACATTTAATTTTTAGAGAAGATTTTTTTTTTTAGTTTTTCTGTATCTAGCTGAATTGATTCTGAAAATTTCAGTTAAAATACTGTTAAGATGAGGAAAATAGATGTCTGAATCTTTTAAGGTTGAACTTTGATATTTGAATGTTAGTGCATGGATGTTGAAAAGAAACCTCTCCTTGTAGAAATACTCTTCAGCGAATTGAATATTTAGAGAATATTTTTGCATGGTTTCTTAAGTCGGAGTCTCATTACATTTCATACGTCCACTCCCCCTCCGCAAGACTAATAATCAAGTACACTAAGAATCAAGCGATAATAAAATCAATCACATTAATTTTTTTTGAGCTCACACCAACAGTAGTTCAGGCTAGGATCTTAGGTTAGGAAAAGTGAGAAAATCACCCAAGATTTAAAAACTTGAGACTAGAGTCATTAACGAGCGAAATCCTACTGCAATCATATTATCGGGACCGTTCCTTTACCGGAGCTCAGCGCGAGACAACACTTGGGTGCACAAGAAGGTAGCCTGCCTTCGACTGCATCTAGTGGGTATGCTATATATTGGGGTTCCCTTCGGGGATGTCGAAACTAGATCAGGGATCTAGGTATTCTACCCATATAGCATGTTGTCCTTGATCATGGACCCCCTTGATGATGTTTATGATTTGAGGTATCTTTAGTGGCCATACTTTTTAGGGACTTACACAAGGTGACTAGGATGGGTTGTCCTGGTACCTGAAACAGACGAACCCACTCTGTCTTTGGTCTTTAGGAGGGTACTCGTCTTCACGAGAGTGATTACACCTATCGTCTGAGGTTCGGGCGAAGCTCTAGAGTGACCGTAACTGTACTTTCAACCAACCCTCTCTGTATACTATTGTGATACTAGATTTCATCACCAGCAAACGGTAGTACTCAGATAGGGCACCCTATTATGGCTACTTGCTGATTGATTTTAGAGAGTCCTTTTTTTTTTCTTTTTTCTTTTTTAGGTGTGTGGTTACTATCATTGAGACTTTATAATACATCACAATTTATTAAAATTTGTTAAAACTAAATAGGTCACCGTGGCGTTATCCAACCCATGCCGTCTGTCTCGACGACAACAAGGTCTACCTCCTTTGACTCTTGAGGAAGAACTGAACCTTGGTGAACCCGTGCCTTCTGCGGAAGAGCAGTCTCCATTGAAAAACCCTGATTTTCACATAGCCTCATATCATACGGAATTTTCGGAGGACCCTTTCACGGAAGGTGTCGTACCTCATTACAATCCTCCACTCACTGATTCATTGGGGCATGTGATAATTCAGATTCCACCATGCCAAGACATGTCTTCAGCCGCACAAACATCCATTTCACAACCGGCATCCACAAGGTCGATACCAATGGCAACCATCCCAGGTTCACCACCATCCTCCCCGCCAATTGTTAGTTTTATGCCATCACTTGGTAATCCCAGTAGTCAACATATACCTAGTCCCAACCCTATGGTCATCACAACTATAAGTAACTCACCAAGTTCTTTGGGATCTATTCCTACCGTGACCACGTTGGGACCTATGGTTTCTCCTCCCATGAGAGTGACTACTTCGGTTCCTTTTAGCAACCCTTTCGGTTGGAACCCTTTGCTGAGTTCAAACCCCTTGGCCACCATACCAGGGGGCAGTGTCACCAGCACACAGATAACAAGGAACATTTCATTACCCCTGCAATCATTAGGACAAACCAGACAACCTATTGTTAACAATATTCCCTTAAGTGGTTTAAATATCGGTGTAGGGTCTATGCCGTTGCCAAACTATGCAAGTAGTAGCATGCCTCCGGGAAGCTCTATTGCATCCATATGGACTAACCCACCCCAACCTCCATCTGGAATGGGAGGGCACTTTTACACTGGGGGAGACCAATCGTTTGCCCCGCAATACAATATGCCCTATGGACAGCAACCATATATCCCTACCCCTCCACCTATAGGAAATTTTTATCAAAGTCCTACTTATCCTACCGGTAACACATTGATGGGCAGACCTTATGGTCCACATAGTCAACCAATACTTCCTTGGTTAGATTCGGGGGCAAACCCGCAATTTCCATTTTTGGCAGCTCTAGACATTTCCAACATCTATAAATTGACTAATGACCCCATTAATCACAACCCGCTCTGGCCTCCAGTACCGCACAAGATTCCTTCTGACATCCCAAAGTTCGATGGGAAATAAGGGGAAGACCCAGCCGCACACATCACCACCTTTCATTTATGGTCTATATCTAATTCCATGGTGGATGATAGTGTCCGGCTTCGACTGTTTCCCCGCACCCTTACAGGAAATGCCGCCAAGTGGTATATTGAATTGCCACGTGTTTCCATAAACACTGTTGGTGCTTTAGCGATGGAGTTTCTAAAGAACTTCCAATTACCAATCAGATTTGAAACTGGAATGGAACTGTTAACCTCGCTGCGCCAAGACACCGCCACCCACATCTCTGATTACATTCATGAATGGAGACGTAGGAGGAGGCTAGTCAAAGCGCCAATACTGGATCATCTCTTATCTAATTGGTTTTGTAAGTCTCTCTTACCCCACATCTCTAAATACATTGGCCTTTCCGGTGCGGTTACAGAAGATCAATGCATTCATCGTGCCCAACATTTGGATTTAATCTATTCACAATCTGGCACGCTATATGATTTACTCCCCAATGCCCCTGGTAACCCAAATCCTCCCGCTACACAGAAAACCGGAGCTCACGCCGACGGTCTCGTTGGCACAATCTCTGGTGTAGCCACAAAATAGCCTCGGGGGAAAAACTCCCAGCCATCTTCGGCTGCCATCGCTCCTAACCAAACGACTACTCTTCCTACCGCTGAGGTAAATTCTGTGCAAACTTCACAAAAACCTAGTGGAAATAATAAGAAGAACAAGAAAAAGACATCTTCTTCAGAGGAGCAGTCGGACAATCAGAATAATCCTAATCAGAAAAACGCTGCCAAAAATGACAAAGGGAAGGATAAACCCATGAAATTTCCTTGCAAGATCTGTGCGGAGGACCACTTGACATACAAATTTCCTCGACTGCAGGAATGCACCAATTTTATCGTAAACAAGGATTATGGGCGAACACCTGTCGTTCTTCATAATCCTTTCCCAACAACAACAACACATGGTTGACAACCCGCCACAACCCCAGCAACGGGGCAATGGTGGTTCACATCCTTCCAGTGAAGGATCATTCACCATTTATGTCATTGAGAGTGTTGAACTTCAAACACGAGCCAAGATTTATGGAAATCCTACCATAGACGCTCAAGAACCTGGTACTAGTTCAACTCCACCATTGACCAACGATTTTCATATCGAACGGCCTACTGCTGACCCTGTGATTTGTCCCCCCAAACGGACACTTCGATGCACGACTCATAACACCTCTGCACGTGCAATCCAAAACTATAACATTGTAGAAGATTTGGCGTAGGCACTGTCAGCCATGTCTGCTCTCGAAGTATTGCAAACTTGTCCAACACAAAGGAAAGCCTTGCTTTTGACCATTGGTGGAATAGACCACCAGGATTCCATGCTAGCTATCTTTGATATAGAAAAATCTCAGAATCGCCTCTCGCACCAACTCACATTCCAAGTGCAGGTTGTGTCTAAAGGGAGACCAATCCATCGCACTGTCATTGACGAAGGTGCTTCGACCTGCGTTATGTCACAAGCTTGCTGGCTCGCTTTAGGTTATCCTACCTTAACACCGCCATTGAATTCCCTCAAAGATTTCGATGGCCACACATTCCTCCCAAAATGATACCTTGCTAGCTTTCCCATCACTCTGAGTGGGAAAATGGTAACCGTGGACGTTGAAGTCGTAGATCGCCATCACGACTATAATCTATTGCTCGGTAGCAGTTGGTCTTACACTATGACCGGCATTGTTTCTTCGGTCTTCCGACTCATCCTATTTCCATTGGATGGGAAAATAGTCACAGTGGATCAGTTATCCTTCTACACCCCTAATTATTCCACGTTACCAAGTAGCACTGTACCCCTAATAGGAGGTTGTCCTGACTCTTACGTCAGTATTGGTACTGGTCTTCTGAAGGCATCTTCCCTACTGGGTTGTTTTCCTCTCCCACCGCCAGAGATCCCAAATACGGTTGCAATGATATCCACCACTTTCGATGGCTCTATCGACCCATGGATCCTCCCGACACCTTCAGACATTGATTCCTACAGAGATCAGATGCCGCTCTCACCAGCTGAGTTGGCCTACCAAGCCATCCAAATTACATCTGAACCCTCCATTGCTATGGTTTTGACCAAAGGTACAAACCTCCCAGCCATCACAGTTCTCTCTAAGGATCTCCTCAATGAAGTCTTGCCTACAGACGAAGCTATTCGAGAGATCATGTCTCTAGAAGAACGACCTTGGGGAGAGTTTCACCATCGCGCTTCGATGATCGACTCAGACGTGATAAATACTGAAATCCCATCCTTTGAGCCACCTGATATGGTTCCCTCCGCTTACACGATTGTTCAAACTATCGATTCAGAAGGGAACATGGGTAATCTTTCTAAGACAATGCTCATTGATATCTCGGTCAAAACGGGTATCGTGGAAAATATTCAGATTGGAGCAGATATCAATCCTAAGGAAATTGCACGCTTCACATCCCTTTTCAAGGAATTCCGTGATGTGTTCGCTTGGTATTATGATGAAATTCCTGGCATAGATCCATCTATAGTCGAGCACGAAATCAAGATTTATGACAATGCCAAACCAATTCGGCAGCGACTTAGACCTGTCCACCCGCGCAAAGCGGCCGCCATCAAAATTGAGGTAGAAAAATTTTTAAATGGTGGTTTCATCTATCTCGTTCCTTTGACAGAATGGGTTTCCAATCCGGTTCCCGTCGATAAAAAACAAGGCACCATCCGAGTTTGTGTTGAATATCGTGATCTGAACTCCACTTGTCCCAAAGACAATTATCCTATGCCATTCATAGATCAGATTCTCGACGATTGTGCCAGATGCGAATCTTTTTCCTTCATGGATGGATTCTCGGTCTATAACCAGATTGCGATTAAAAAAGAAGACCAGCATAAAACTGCCTTTATCTGTCCCTGGGGCACATTTGCATATCGTAAACTCCCATTCGGTCTGAAGAATGTTGGAGCAAATTTTCAGCGGGCGATGGACTACGCTTTCCACGACATTCGACATATTTTACAGGCTTACTTGGATGACCTTCCGGCCCATTCCAAGAAACAACCTAATCACCTTGCTCATCTAAAATAAATTTTTGCTAGGTGTAGATTCTACAATATACGTCTGAATCCTCATAAGTGTGTATTTATGGTCGAGTCCGGGCATTTGTTAGGTTTCATTGTCTCCAAGCACAGGATTAGGGTTGATCCCGATAAGGTTAAAGCAATTGATGAATTGCCAGCACCACAATCCATCCTCCTCCGAGCATTATTTTTACAGTATTTTTCTTGCTCTTTAATCCGAAAAACCTCGAGTTCTCTATTTCAGACTCGTTAAAACTATACGAAGTCGATTTCGAGCATTCTTTTTAATGGTATTTTTCTTGCTTGTTAATCTGAAAAACCTGGAGTTCTCTTCTTCATACTCGTTAAAACTGATATGAAGAAGCACTGAGCTTTCTTTTTAGGGACCTTTTTCTAGCTCATAAAACTGAAAAAACCCCGAGTTGCCTTTGTCGGGCTCGCTAAACTACCACGACAGAGAGTACGGAGCCATTCTTTTCCTCTTTTTCAAAGCTCTTTAAACAGAAAAAGTAACCGAGTTTTCTCCGCGTGACTCGTTAAAATTTCACGGAGAGCACCGAGTTTTTCTTTGTCGGACTCGTTAAAAATTCACAAAGAGTACTGAGTTTACTTTGTCTCCTCGTACTCATAACAAAATGAGGTAGACGTCCATCGAACATAGATTTCTCACTTTTCCGGATTTGATGGACTAACTTACGGAAAATGAACAGTGTCGGGCTTACTATTCTCCCTTTGTCGTGCCCAGTTATCAAGACATGACAAAGGCACCCCAATGGAGTTGTCTTTTACGACATTTTTCAGACTCTCTAAATATGAAAAATTCACTGAGTTTACTCATCTGGACTCATTAAACCTAATCAGATGGGGCATGGAGTTGTCTTTTACAACATTTTTCAGACTCTCTAAATATGAAAAATTCACCGATTTTACTCGTTAAACCTAATCAGATGGGGCATGGAGTTGTCTTTTACAACATTTTTCAGACTCTCTAAATATGAAAAATTCACCAAGTTTACTCGTCTGGACTCATTAAACCTAATCAGACAGTGCACTGAGTTGTCTTTTACGATATTTTTCAAATTCTCTAAATATGAAAAATTCACCAAGTTTACTCGTCTGGACTCGTTAAACCTAATCAGGCGGGGAAAAATTTGGACAAAATGGATACTACCTCTGTTATATTTCAGAAAGGTCGATTTGGCAGCAAAAATCTTGAACATGGTGCTTCCCAGAAAACTCTTTCACAATTAGCCGAACCCTACCATCTATGAGTATTAGCCTTCATCTCCCAGTGTCCCTACACTGGTCAAATCCTAACACACTCTTTGGTTTTCATTAAGCCTCAGCTGCCTAGTACCTTGTTATAGTGCCTTCTATTGTTCAAGTAGATCTCGCTATCTACTGCTCCTCTTATCATCCAAACCGCTCATTATGCTAGAAATTATTTGTCGTCAGACATCCCCATTTGCTCTTCATTATCTCCATCACAAACAAAATCATTTGGTTTCTGTTTCGTGTTGACTGATGTAGGACGCCTCAATGCCTACCTTTCAACAGATCTCTTCCTATCGACTTCAACATCTTATCTAGGAAGCTGATCTAGAAACCCATCGGTACCTGGATACTTGCAGACATCAGTGGCAGGTAGTCTTGTGTTTGATTAGGACATTGGCTCTTGATCGAATGATTCTACGAGTGTTCGACTTCAACTCTTTTTATTCACACTCGCTAGATTATACTGTGCATCTTAGGGACCATCATCATTATCGGTGGCCACCTTCGCATTTGTTAATAGTTTTCATTATTGAATGGTAATCAGACGATTTCTCACATGTTCGATGACAGCTCCTTCATTCACATGTTGAGAAATATGCAGTTTAAGTGAAGCGTTGGTCAAGACCTTGGGGCAAAGGTTGCATCATTAAAGCTATGTTCCCTTCCCCAAGTTGCGGTATTGTTTATGGAGACAGCTTCTTCAGCTTGATCCTATTATGACAGACATTTCCACGTTGTGCTTATTGGTGGACAGATTCTTCATATCTCTGTTCTAGAGAAATTATGTTAATTGAGCTACTGAGCATGGGAATGCCCGACTTAAGGCAGATACTATATTTTTTGACATATGTTGTTGTTTCAGGTTTTCCTCAGTCTTTCAATCTCTTTATCTCTACTACACACATTATAAAGTATTTCGGCCATCGTCTTTGTCTCTGACCTCACACTTTAGGGGGCATCTGTTACAGGTCAAAAAACCTCCTCATCAGCTCAGAGGAGAAGATAAATATGGAAGGAATACAAAGACCTAAACTAAACATACTTCTGCCAAGGTAACTCACCTCTATAACGGTAGAAGAGTGTTATAATGCACCTGATCAATGAATAGGCCGTGTTAGTGGCTAGGGAAATGCTCTGTTTACACTAGAGGGAAATGTTACCCGTGTTTTGAGTTTGAAACAGGAAAAACCCGCGGAGAATGATTTTAATTTCCAGCTTTTTCTCACAAGAGAGTTAGTACAAAATAGAAACTTTAAAGCACTAGTCTCTTATTGGGCCTTGCCAAAAACAACTGAACTCTCAAGGAAGGCAAAAGCATGGGAAGTTGAGGAAATGTCTTGGTTTTTTCTATTTAGAACTGGTGGAAGGAGAAGGGCAATGATTTCTCTCTCCATCTCCTATAAAATGGAGTTGAAGGCTCTTGGTTCAAGGTCGAAGGATTGTCAAAGTTTTGAATACTTGTGAAGTAGAGCATTATTATTGTAGTGTGAAGGTCAAAAGTCAAAGAGGTTCATTGAGAACTTGTTGATCAAGACATCACCACATTGAGAGATAGAGAGATTGGAAGGCTGAGGAGGGCATGGTGCAACCGACGGTTGTAATCCTCATTTTTACAAATTAATAGAATTGTATCTGTTTTGTCCATTCTATGCGTTGATATTGTCATTGTTATTTGATTATTTACATAGCATGAGATGAATTGCTTAGGTGTGCATTGTTTAAATGTTTATCATATATTGACTTAATTGATGGGAAATGTATTTTGTGGTAGAGATTACACGGGTGCTTTGATTGATTACCGGGTCGATATTTGGAGCTGGTGAAGAAGGATCTCTGCTTCGCTGCTTAGTGCTCTCCAAAAGACTCCAAGATCATTAAAGAGGTAATCTTCCATCTTATTCCATCAAGTTGTTTAAGTTGATATGAACATGCATATGCCTTCTTTGTGAACTATATAGCTAATCTTACTGTCTGCCTCGGGCACCGGAAAGCCCTGAGAGGGATATTAGAAAACCAACAACCCAAGAATTTTACCCTATAGCACTTATCCATTGGGCAATGGAGTCCAATCTATAAACTGAAACTAAAACTGAAATTGAAAGCACACTGCAAACTTTAACCCACACTAACAGATCATCAAAGCCTTAGGGCCTTTACCTCAAGCTTCAAACCTTGATGAATTTTGTCAACACTTGCTAAAAATAAAATAAAATAAAACTGAAATGATACCAACGTACTCTAATCTCTTGCACAATTGCTGATTAGGTGAAATGATCCTTCCAGTGTAACCAATCTAGGAGATGGCTACTTACTGAAGTTATTCTCTCACTTTCCTCAAGTAGGTAGAATGATGTACATGTAGGAAACTCACAATAAAAAATGAAAGCAAGACTTATGCTGATAAACAAGACAACATTCATCTTCTCCGATGCTTGAAAAAGACTGCCAAAGGGATCTTGAAAATCCCGAAGCATTACCTTGCATTGATATATAGCAGTAAAAATACAAGTACTCCCTTCATTTTGATCTGAAATAGCACTTGGTCATTGATCGATAGGAAGGCATAGGGAAGTATAACCTTCTGCTATCTGAGTGTTGGCTATAAATTCCTCAAACATGAGAAATTTTGACTCAATCTCTAGCATTTTGTCTCTCTCTGGTTTATACTTCTGAAATTCATATTCTAAGTCATCCTTAAACAATAAACATTCTTCAAGATAATCAAACATGACAACCCTATCATCTTCATGAAAAACAATAGTATATGCTAGTTGATCTCCTTGCAGGGAATCATCATCATAAATTGGTTTACTCACAACAATTTCCTATATAGTTTCATCAAGATCCTCATCGAAATTATCTTTAGATTTATCATACTTAGGGAAATCAGGTTTACGAGAAACTTCATCAAATATGAACATTGAAAAAGGAGATTTTTTTTCTTCAGGATGATCCATAAATCCAGTTTCAGGATTGTCCTCATTTAAACTTATATTTTCATTTTCTAAGATGGAATAAGTTTTACCAACACTTTATTGACTATGTGAACACTGCAAAGCTGCTTTAGCTTGGACTGTAATATGACTTTTCAGGAGTTGATCTATCTCATCTTCAGACAGAGGAGAAATTACTTTTTGTTTTCTTTTGATAACATAATAATTTTCTTGTTTCTCTCCTAAAGATTCACAAGGATGTTGAATATCTTCTTTAACATTTGGCTAATCAACTTGTTGTACTGTTGCAATAATTGTCTCTAGTGGGAATTCTTTGTGAACATCAAGAGAATATACATCATCTTTTTCTTCCATGAGAGAAAACACTTTCTCTTTTTGGTGATGAAAAGGATTTTCATGCAAAGCCTCCAAGATATTTTCATCCATGAACTCATTATCATCATAATAATCCTCTAGGTTTTGAATGAAAACCTCAAATTGATCACAACAATTGTTAACCAAAGACAAAGAAGGGTAGGACTCCTTGTATTCTTCATAAAATATTGAATGGAAAACTCTAAGAGAACAAATACTGGCAGGTGGAAAACCTTCATACCAAGATCGTGATTTTCCTTCAAGAGAAGCCATGAACATATTTAAGATACAATCTTTAGGAAATTCAACCTTCAACTTACGTGTATGCATGTGAAATTTAACCAGATGTAAAGGAACATTATTCCTATTATTATCTTTAAACATAGGAAAATTTGTTTTCCAATCTACCATAGGCATTTTATTTGGGAAACCTAGAATGTGATCCCGGCTCATGGGAGCATACCTTCTTGCAATAGTTTCCATCTTGAAAATTCTTGAAGCTACTGATCTTTATGCAGTGGAGTCACCATGAAGTGTTGATTTTATTGTATATTTCAGTCAATGGAGTCACCAGGTGAATGGTTAAGCCTTCATATGTGTCCAACTATTGTTCACCATAAGAAATTAGATCTAAATCTTTGTCATTCTTTCCCAGGGAAGATCTGATCTTTTGTTCCCCGAAAATGGTGCCAAAATTTTATCACTCCACCATATTCCCAAGGCTGAGGAAGGAATCCCAATAGAGGTAACCACAAACCAAGATTTTGACTTGATAGCTAGCCTTGTCAAGCTGGAGAGGGCTCTCTCCAAAAAGGTCACATCTAGGAGGGTTGGAGCAATTAGGGTTTTAGGCTAGATACAGAGTGTAGGGGGTTGTTTTGAATTTATTTGGTTGGGGAAATTAGTGGATAAAGGAATTAGGTCAAGGAAATCCAAGTCAGGGAAAATGAGTTAGGGTTGAAGGGATCAATGGGGAAAGGTAGGTACAATGCCAATCACTTGAAGGAAATGGTTGTGGAATGGTTTTGAAACTATAAGAAGGTTGAGAGAAGCATAAGATATTTATTTCTCTCAGACATAAGATAACGAACAAAATATGATCAGTTACCCAAAACAGAGCATGGCAAACATGTATTGTAAATTTCTAACTTCTAAAAGATCATAAAATAGAAATGAAAGTGACATGAACAATACATTCAAACATATGTGATTGAAGAAGAAACTATGAAATACATTCAATACCACAGGTATCCCATAAATGTAGCTGCAACTCCTCTTTATTAGCTTGGCCAAAACTGAGTACAAGTTCCCTTGATCAACTAGCAAAATCAAATTGATTCCAACTATTCCAACCTTTGAAAATGAGTAAAAAATGACATGATATAGGCCTCAAACAACCTCTCCCAACCTCAGGGGTCGAATCCATGAGAGGTGGAGCTGATCCACTAATGTCTGAACTGAAACCTAGAGTGTAGGGTGGTCAAAGTGACTCATCCCTAACTTTTGTGAAGGATTCATTACACCTCATTTTCTTGATTTACCTAATGTATTTACCCTATTAAATAGTAAAAACATGATAATTACATTCATCTTCGTCATTTACATAGGAAAATTCAACATTTCCCAAAATAAAAATAGAAATTGGAGTGAAACTCAGAAAATTTCAAAAGACTAACAAATGCACCATTTTCTTGTTAAACACGCCCTTTTCCTATCAAACGTGTCATCTCTGTTCAACGCTGAATTTGGGTGCCTTCCCTGTGTCCCAATTTGCTCCAATATGGCTTGTTGGAAATACCTTCAAGTATACTTTCCATAAATACCTTCATTTTTTAAAATTAAGCCCATTTTACCTGTCAAAAATCACTTCTCCCAGGACTGGTAAATGCGTAGCGACTAGGCAAAAATTGAGGCAGAAACATGGTTTTTTGTCTTTTTCAGTGACCATTTCTCCTCCAAAAGCTTGGAAAATGCAAAGGGTTGATGTCCTCATCATTAGGAATTTCTTGGTTGTGGCCATTTTCCCATTAGATGCCTCAAAAAATGGCGTAGCGTCCAAGGTGTTGCGCGTTTAGCAATTTTACTGTGCAAAAATAAAACACACCCTATGTGTGAATCACCTTTTTGAAGACCACATTTGGAGGCCTTCCCGACGTCCAAATTAGGCCCAGGATAGCTCGTTGGAAATTTTATCTTGTCTACTTTCCAAATATACCTTTTTGTTTATTATTGGAGTTGATTTTCCTTGTCAAAAGTTGAGTTTCCCAAGACTAGTCAAAAAGTGCAGAATGAGGGTGCAGAAATGTAGAGTGTTGTTGCAGAAAATGTTTGGAGGCCTTCCTCAACTCAAAATTGAGCTCAAGATAGCTCATTGGAAATATCTCTCAGTGTAGTTTTCATTTGACTTATCAAGTAAGTAATTTGGACACTCTAGCTATGAGAAAAAATTATTTTCCTAAGGCCACTCCAGAAGTACAACAACTCTCCTATGGCACCTGTATTTTTGACATTTCTCCAAAACCATGACACCCGTGTAAAAACTGAAGGATTTTTCTTCCTTGAACTATGATGGAAAAAAAAATCTATCACTTTTGTCAAATTCATCTTTGTTTGGTCAGAAACACAGTTTGAAGAAAAACTGACCCTGTGAGTGGAAAATGATTTGACTTCTTGGAATGATTTCTTAAAAAATGATGGAGACATGATGTTTATGAGCAAAAATGACCTCATACTTACTGATATGACCTCCATTATGCCTCCTCTGCTCAGATGTATCTTTTTCCATAGCAAACCCTAGCTCAGTGGGAGAGGAAATTAGGGTTTAGTGCTTGTGAACAATGATGACTTGGGCACCCTTGGGAAAAATGGTTGAAAAATGAAGCGAGGTCAATGATAATGACAAATTTGAGGTGAAATAAGAGTAAAATAAGGTGGTATGGGTGGGATGGAAATACGAGTTCTAACACATACCAACATGGCATGCAAGGTGTGCCTTATTCTTACTACAATTCAAACAAAAAAGAACCCTTGTAGCCTTTGTATTATTCTACTCATCCATAATGGCCCAGACCTCATTTTTAGCCTTATTCTCCTCCATATATTCCACAATATGTCAATAACCCATTTCAACCATATGCTCCCAACATCCTCAGTGGAGCAACCCATCACAAGGGTGGAGGCCTCAACTCAACCAACCTCCTGATTTAGTGCCTCCACCCCAACCTCAACCTCAACTCACTCATCCTATTCCACCTAAGAAACATCATATGACTACTCAAACTAATCCATACTCGAATAAAAAATGGGCGCAACATGTCTATAGTGGAGATACATCTTACCTTGCCTATGCTGTGGAGATCCATGAGATTAACCTTAGGTCTAGGAGAGTTATCCCAGATAAAAATCCACCATATCCACCTAAAGAGGTTGAAGATGAAAAGGAAGAGAGTACCCCTCAATTAAATCCACCTCCTTTTTTTGAGAGATTGATCCATCCTAGCTAGCACACCCCAAAAGAGACCGAACTCCTGGGAGAATTGAAGAATATGTGTGTAAAGATACCCCTTCTCTAGGCTATTAAGAATGCTACCATGTATAATAACCTTATCAAAGATAAATTCTTAAAAAATCATGGAAGAAATAAGAGATATACCCCCACCATCAATGTTGCAGGTCAATTATTTGATTTAATGTTGGGGAGAGTGATTTTCCCAAAGTACCTAGACCCCGGGAGTCCAATAGCGGATGTACATAGTGATGGTATTATTGTAACTCATACACTGATTTATCTTGGGGTTGCAATCAATGTGATGAAAAAAGAGACCATTTTGAAGATCAACCTCAAAGGATCTTTGAGAAATACAACTACAGTTCTGCAACTTGCAGATTGATCCACAATAGCTCCTATGGGATTTATTGAGGATGTTGTGGTCTCCATTGACTCCTGGGAGTATCCAACTAATTTCCTGGTACTTCAACTTGTTAGCACAATTTCTTTCTAAGTCATGAGTCTATTCACTAGTTTTATTTTTAGGATTAAAGTTCAAAAATTTCAACATTTAATTTTTTTTTAGGTGCTACCGGAATTTCCGGAAGCACTAGTTTTTAAGCCTTTCGAACAATCTGTTATTTCTTGTTTCTATCTTTTTATTTTTATTTTCAATGCAAATTTTTTTTTTCAGAAGCATACTCTATTTTTAAAATAAAGCAAAAAATCACATCCTCTTTAGTCATACCACGTGTCGTAGGGTTAATACACATCAAATATTTTTAAATATGTTAAGATATAATGAGAGGTGTCGTATTTCAGTCAATTAGTTTGATTCAAGTCCTTGTATACATTATGCCACATGTGTCAATCCGCAGTTAAGAATAGAACCGTTGGTCGTCATGCTTATCTACGCTGAGTCAGTCATCCATATGTTTAGGTACATGTTTTGTTGAGTTAGAAATATCATGGTGATCACACTGCACTCCATAACCACTCTACTGGCCGCACAACAATGCTACTAGAAATTCTGACCAATCAACAACACAATTTGCGGAGGTGACTCTGTGTCATCAAAGAAACTTGCCATAATCTATCTGAAGATCACATACGAAGAATGCAACCAACTGAAGGTGGTGATGGTGTGTCACATGGTGCACATCATGATCATGAATATTTTTAATGATGGAGACTGATTTGCATGGGGTGGTGAACAAAGAGTTAGTTTTAAAAACTACCTGAAAAACAATCTTGCTGTCATTTGAATTTTGAGCTGCTGGATTTGAATTTGCTGAGAGTTATAGTTGGAGAAGAATTCTGCATTTTAGACAAGATTCCAGAGGAGAATACAGGCCACACTTGTAAGGTAAACTCTTCCTATTCTAGCACCTATCATTTTCAAGAGACATAGTCATTTATTTGTCTGAAGATGACTAAAACAGCTGGTAAGATCAATTGAATAGAGCCACAAGGTGCAAATTTGGTTGATGGTAATTCGAGGGTAAGAACTCTGTTTATGCAGTCAGGATTGTATCCTCTTTGAACCAGGTTGGGAAGCTCACATTCAGGAGTTTATCTAGGGTTTTCTAATTCGTTTAATGGACAAGAGGCTACATTTTATGGCCTCACTTTGTAGGTTTTTGAAGACTCCATTGCTGAAGCCTTTAACCTTCCCCAAAAAGGAGAAAGGTGGTTCAAGGGACAAGTTATCACAGGAGGTGATCTCAAAAACTTCCTCAAGGATGCTCATAGAGATCCAAACTAGGAAAAATTTATCCCAAGAAGCTACCTTAAGAATTACTAGGCAGAGGCAATCAAGCTTATCAAGATATACCTCACATGTGAAAGGATGTATACTGTGGTATTCCTCTATCATATGAGGTTTATATTTCATATTGCAGGGATGAAATCATTGAATCTGCCATTTTTCTTGTTGAAAAGCCTGATCAAGATGTCAGCAAGGGTTCAGAACCATAATTATGTTTTCGAGTAAAACTTGTACCATCAAGATTTGATAAAGGTTCTGGTTGAAGAAGAGCTGAAGAAGAAAAACCAGACTTGGGACCATTTTCTATTCTATAGGGCAGGCCAACCTGCACCTACTCCTCTATTTCCAAACCCAAACCCTCAGCCTACAAAGATAAGAACAAAAAGAAAGGCCCAGAAATAAAAGATTCATAAGAAGGCCAAAGGTAAGAAAGAAAAAATTTCTGCAAGTAAAACTGAAAGAAAAGTCGAAAAAGGAGAGAGCTTCTCAGCAAGCAAGCCCAAGTCCATGAAGATAGTACCCCCTATTCCTCCATTTCCAAATGTATACACCAGGGCTAGAAGAGGGATTTCTGTAATAGCAAATAATTCAAAAGCGCAGGTGCTACCAGAAATTCCAGAAGAACCTATTCAGAAAAAGTTGCAGAAGGAGTATCAACCTACCTAATCATACGAAGAACTACTTAAGGATGTTGGATATGAAATCAACATCAAGAAGATGAAGGAGGAGGCTAAACCTATTTCTAGCACCAGAAAGAGGAACACAATAGAGAGCAATAAGTTTAGATTGAAATCCAAGGCTCTTCTCAAGCCAAGCCTATTGAAATAAGTTATTTACATTGAAGAGAAACCTAAAGGTTCAAAGGTAGAGAAACCAAAGAAATCAACGAAGAAAATCAAGAATAAGAAACCTTCAGAACATCACTCAGATCCCTCAAAAAGAAGAAAAAAAAAGAAGGGTGCTAAGGAGGACAAAGACCCTATTAAGGAGGAAACTACAAGAGCTACATATCTAGAACATCAGCTGCTTACAACAAAACTAACTGAGATAAACTAGCTAAAGCTGCAACACACTTAGAGGAAAGGTAAGAAGTTTTTTGGTACTAATCCCTTTTTGCTAATCAATTATAAATTTTGAACAACAACCTATGTGTCACAGAATACAAGTTAGGACAGATTTTTCCACATTTTCTTTGTATTTTGAAAAATAAACAGGGTGCTACTGAAATTTCCAATAGCATTCCAGATTTTGCGCACTTACAGGTTTTTACCGGAATTTCCGCAACACCTGTTTTAATTAAATTTTGACACCTGTAAGCAAGTTTTTCCGAGCCAGTTAAGGATGGATAAGAATCCATAACTAAATGGATAATACAAGTGATGGTGAGAGGTATTTATGAGGTTGCTGGAGGTATTATTAAATGAAGCTACGTGGTTATTAAAGATCCAAGACACAAGGAGAAAATTCAGCAGAAAAAGGGGCAGCATGACAATACACTCAACATTCTAGCCCATAATTCTTCTCTTCATATTTCTCCATCTTTCCTTTTTCTATTATATTTCGATGAGCTAAGGATGTAATGTATTTTGAAACATATGTTATGTTAGAATTAATGTTTCCTTGTTTTTAGAAGAGGTGGATTTGGTTCCTCTCTTGTTATATCTAGCACTTGTAAATACTATTTCCACGTTGGATGTTTGTCTACCTGAAGACTTAAAATAACAGAAAAACATTTTTCCTTCATGCTGGAGAATTTTGGGATTCAAGGAACATCTAATGTGTGGTGTGTATCTTTCCTTTGTTAATTTCTTCTAAAATATAAATTGCAGCAACAAGTGAAGTGCGAGTGAGAAGCTGTTAAAGTATTTAACAGTAAATTATCTGCTTTCAGTTTTCTGCAAGTTATATGTGTGTAATAGAATATGTCAGTGAATATTTCATAAAGGATTTATGGAATAATTTATACATGAAATCTATTTTCTAAGTGTTGTTTTCTTAACATGAACAGAGTTTGTGTTAAAGGTCATTAACATAGCCGTGTGACTAATTTAGGATAGGAATATTTCCTGAAATAGGTACTAGCTATTCATCTTCTTCCACTTGTGTTTTCTGCTGCCTATACTACCTTTTACCCACACAATTTATACTTTCCATAAATTTCCAAATGCATGAATTTCTTAAAGAAGATAAAATTATTCTTTGAGAAAGCCATCCCACCACTCAAACAACCCCTTTAAAATTTGAAATGAACTATGATGTGTAAGGCTTACTTCTTAAGCAGTCTAGGAGTGACTTCTTATGCTAACACACCCCAAAACCAAGTTTAATGATTATCCTCTTATCCTATGAAGACCTTGGTTGAACATTATTGATGCCTATATCACTTGTATGGCTGGAAACATGACCATCAAGAATGGGCCCTTGTCAAAACAAATGGTATTATATCCTCTTGTCAAACCTTCTATTGAACATGATATACCTTTATGGTTGGAGGATGAAGAAGAATATGAAGTGTACCATGCAACACCATACCCTATTTGTACCTTAGATTTTGTTATCAAAGGGGGGAAACCTGATGAAGATGACCTCATTGACCATATCCCTCAAAACAAACCCCTTGCTGCCATTCCACTTGATGAACTCGTGAGAGAATATAAAATTAGTCCTTGGACTAATATATGCTCAGTTGATTCAATCCCTAAACCTGCCAATATTGTAGAATTTGGCCCATATAAAACCCTAAATATCAATCCCTCTCTCTTGGCCAAAGAGGAAGAATAATTGTGCCAGTTGCTGAGAGATAAATTAGTTGATTTTGCTTGGGATTAAAAAGAAATGAAAGGGGTGAATCCCTCAGTATACACACACCCTATTTACATCAAAGAGGGATGCAAGCTTGTGCGCCAGCCTCAGAGGAGAATGAACCTAGCCTTGAAAGAAATACTAAAGGATGAATTACAAAATTTTTTAGATGCAACGTTCCTATGCCCCGTATCAGATAGTGAATGGGTGTCTCCTCTAGTCTTAGTCCCAAAGAAGAATGGGAAGTGGTGGATATGTGTTGATTATAGAGAGTTGAAAAAAGCGACAAAGAAATACCATTTCCCTTTGCCTTTCATTGACCAAGTCTTGGATGGTATTTCAGGGAAGAAGTTCTTCTCTTTTCTAGATGGATTCAGTAGTTACAATAAGATCTAGGTCAGACCTGAAGACAAAGACAAGGCTACATTTACTTGTCCTTGGGGTACCTTTGCTTATATATTTCTTCCATTTTTCCTATAAAATGACCCTACCAATTTTCATAGAGCAGTCCTGAACATATTTTCTGATCTTGTCCATGATTATGTGGAAATCTACATAGATGATTTCACTCCCTATGGGTATGATTTCCAAGAGGCCCTCTCTAATCTGGGAAAAGTCTTGAGGATATGCATTGAAATGCATCTTTCTTTGAGTCCTAAGAATTTTTAATTCTTGAGGGAGACAAGGATTGTCCTTAGCCACTCCATATCTCAGGAAGGGATATAAGTAGACCCAAACAAGATTTTTATCATAAAAAGGGCGCCTACTCCTCAGAAATAGAGAGATGTTAAGAGTTTATTGGGCTTGGATGGTTACTATAGGAGATTCATTAAGGAATTTAGCAAGGTGGCTTCACCATTGTTTGTATTAATGGCCAAGAACTAAGATTTCTTTTGGTCAAGTTTTTTCAAGAAGCCTTTGAAATCATAAAGGAAAAGTTGACCACTACTCCTATACTTCGAGGTCCCAACTAGGCTCTGCCTTTCCATATCCATAATGATGCATCAGATAAAGCTGTGGGGGAAGCTTTAGTACAAATGGATGATAAGTTTCCCTATGCCATTTATTTTATCAGTAAAAATATGTCTAAGGCTGAATTGAACTACACTGTCACTGAGAAAGAGCTTTTAGTTGTTGTCCATTACTTGAATAAATTCAGACATTATATTATTGGGTACCAAAATTTTGTGCATAATGACCATGCAACAATTAAATACTTGATTAACAAACCTGATGTGAATGTTATAATTATTAGGTGGTTATTATTATTGCAATAGGTTGATTTAACTATCATTGATAAGCTTGGGAAATAAAATGTAGTTATAGATTTTTTTGTCTAGACTCACTTTGCCTGTACATAACGAAGAGATGATTGATGATCAACTTCCATATGAGAACTTATTTTCTATCTCAATACTCTCTCCCTGGTTTTCTGACATAGCCAACTACCTATCTGCTAGGAGATTTTTTTCAAATATGTCATCCAAGGAGAAGAGAAAAATTGTGAAAAAAAGCGCCCCTTCACTTGGATTGGTGGAAATGTTTTCAAACTGGGACAAGTTCATATTCTAAGGAGATGTTTCAGGGAGGAGGAAGTCTTTGATATCCTCTCAACATGTCATGATGGATCCCGTGGGGATCATTTTTCTGCTAAGAGGAAAACTTTCAAGGCCTTGCAAGCTGGCTACTATTGGCCTACTCTCCATCAGGATGCATGTATACTAGCAGGTGTGACCAGTGTCAGAGGATGATAAAAACTACACCCAGGGATGAAATTCCTCTACAACATCAAGTGGCCTTAGAGCCATTTGAAAAGTGGTGAATGGATTTCATTAGGCCAATTTATCAACCATCCGGGAAAAATAAATACATCCTAGTATGCACCGATTATTTGACAAAGTGGGTTGAGACAAAGGATTTCAAGGAAGAAATAGAAGAGAGAGTGGTTTAATTCTTAAGAGAAAATGTGTTCTACAAATTTGGGTATCCAAGGGAGATATTCACTGATCAAGGATCCAAGTTCACATCAAACTTGATTGAGAGCCTCCTAAGCCATCATAATATCAAGCAAAAAACATATATTTCCTATAAACCTCAAGAAAATGGGAAATTAGAGGTTACCAATAGAGCACTGGAAAGTATCCTCGCCAAGGTAGTGAGAAACAACATGAAATATTGGGAAAATAGATTAGTGGAGGCAACTAGGCCTATAATACCACCTGGAAGAGAACTACTGGGTTCACTCCATACAATTTGGTTTATGGTGTTATCACTCATAAAGTTGTGAAACATTTTTAGACATGGTCATATAGTTCACTCATCAAAATGACAAGGTCTCCTTAGCCATTTCAAGTTGGTATAGGAAAATTTAATTTTTTGCATTTTTAACCTATCCCAAGTTTCATAGTCACCTCCATTTATGTCATTTCATGTCCCATCAGTCCTCATATGGTGTCAGTTTTCATTCCCCATGCATTTAAAATAAAAAGGGGTGCTTGTGTCAGCTTTTCAAAATTTCGTAGCATTTTATACAACAAAACATCAGTTTTCGCTATGAAACTGCATAATAGTTTCGTAGCGAATTTGTCAGAGGTTAAAATAACTTCGCTATGAAAATATGTTTTCTAACCTGTCTTGTCAAATCAGATATGAAGTTTCATTCTATGATTGGAGGAGTTAGGGTGGAGGTCATTCAAGTTTGTTATGGTTAATTCAAAAGTACATAGCCCTGTATGAGGTCATCATTACCATTTTGGGCATGTATGTGTCATGATTGAAGCATGAGATGTCAGTTAAACCATAAAACCTTACCCCAATTATCCTTTTTTCATATTACGCTTTATCTTTGCATGTAATTCGATCTCTGGAGAGCTGCTTCATCGAGCCAAGCATGTTGCTGGCATATTTGAACTTTGGAGGTGTCATCAAGCAAGCGAGGCTGTGAAGATATAAAGCACCCATGACTACTAGAAAGAAAACAAACATAGGTGGTCATTACCACAGGTATGAGCCCATGGAAATGAATTTTCTCAATGAATACCCAACTGCTATGGAGGTTTTCAGAAGAATTTGTTTCTTGCAATTTTGTCAGAGGTTGTAGGGCTTTCATCTATAGGTTTCCAAGGATTTTGCTAATAGCTTCACAGGAACAGCTTTGAAAGTTGGAATTATGAACCTTACAGTGACAGTAGACAACATTTCATCAACAACATGAATCCCTAGAGGAGGGGAATAGTGGTTTAAAAGCATCAAATTCACAATGCAGGACTGTAAAGAGTTCATCAAACTAGAACAAAGTGAAATTGATTTGACAAATGCCATCCCTAGGGGTTTCACGAAAGACAATTATTCAAAGTTGCTGATGATCACCCAGAAGTATTTTACCTGTGAAGGACGGTTTCACATGGTGTACTCCTATCATCTCAGACTTCTACTGCATTTTGTGGAGGAATTGAAAAGACTAGATAGAGATTGGACTTCCTTCTTGTTCATGAGTGGTTATGAAATTGATGTTGTCACTCCTAAGAAAGCCTCCAAACCTAGAAATGTTTCATCACCAACTGTGGCAGAGGAATTTGAAGAAGGGAATATATCATCTCCTTGATAACCAGTGAACATGGAAGCAGAACCTTTGTAGAAGATTGGCACACCTAAAACATAACCTGCAAAACAGAAGGAGACAGTCAGTAAATAAGGCAGCAAAAGAGTCACTAGGAGCTAGACAGAGGCTAAAGAAACTTGGAGGATATCCTGCATGAAATTGGCATTGAAGAAAATCCCATTGTCCAAGCTGAAGACATTGAAGATGGAGGAAGAAAGATGAAAAAGGGTAAGACTACTAAAAAGCTAGAGTTTGCAGGTGATGATGTTGGTTTCATTTTTCAACCTAGTAAACCAATGACAAGACATGCAAGGAAGGTCATGGAAAGCAAAGAGACTGATAAAATCAATGAAGCTACTACCCAACCACCAAGCATCATAGATTTTTCTTCACCTGCAAAAGAAGAACTGGTTATCAAACAAAGAAAGGGTAAAGAGAAAGTTATTGAAAAATTAGAAATTGAAACCCTTAAAGAGCAGTTGAAGGAGGCAGGTAAGGAAATATTAGTTTTGGAGCAAGAGTCAAAGAAACATAGAGCTAAGAAGGTTCATTTGAACAAATGAGGAAAATCTAGGAAGATCAAGTCACAAGTGTTTCAAAGACCTTGAACAATACATAAAAATTGATAAAGTGGACTCAACCACTAAGAGGAGAAGTCAAACACATAAAAAAGATAAAATTGCACTTGCAATCCAAGAACAGTGAATTAAAGGACAAAGTGCAATATCTTCAGGAGCAATTGGATTTTATTCATGTGGAATTGGAAAAGAAAGGATTGAAGATGACAGTGGTAGAAGAGCCCGTTAGTCAACTGATTGTGAATGAGGAGGAAACACGACGATAGTAATAAGTTAAGATGGAATATGTTTTAGGAGGTTCATATCATGTAGAGAGTCAAAATTTTGCAGATAGAGAATATTTTTTGAAGATAATCTTGAAAACAACATTTTCCGGTTTTTTACACAATTTCATAGCGTACCTCAGGCTTGAAGTTAAAAATACGCTACGAAAATTCCTGTAGATGATTTTTTGTTTTAAAACCTAGTTTTGGCACGTTTTATGGGGGGGATCAATGGTTGCAAGGTGTAATGACATAAGGAAGGTGTTGGAACAACAAAGAAGTTAAAAAGATAGAAGGAAAGGGCATTATTCCTACATTACTAAAACTCGTTACGAAACTTTCTAAAACTGCCCTGTTTTTGTAAAGAGTAATTTTTGAAGGATATTGAGCATCTCAAAAGCACATTTTTCCAGCTGGAGACCTCCAACATGATAGTGGGCTTGATTAGAAGATATTTATGACTCAAAGGGAGTGCCATGCAGCCATCTCATCAACCAAAAATGCGTTAAAGATGAAGGTCATCCATTCCTAAAAAGAAAGGTTATGTTCCACAGATCTAGGGGTGCTTTAAAGATGTAAAATGGTGGTGAACTTGTTCATGTGTCCTTCGAGCATGTGAAATTCATTATGTAACTGTTTCACAGATAGGATAAATGAATGTAATAAATAGGAGATAGAGTCCTATTAGGAGTTTGTTTCTTTAAAGGTAGATGTCATTTTTCTGTTTTAAGTTAGTGGTTTTAGTTATGATAGGTGTCAGAGTAGAATTCGAAGATCCAGCCAGTCAGGTCATCTACATTGTAAACAATGTCTTTTTATAGACAAAACATCGAAGAGAAAGGGGTTGGAGAATATTGCACCAAATTGTTGCTTGTATGTTTTTTGACCATTATCAGTAATACAAAGTGAAATTCTACTTCTATACCTGAGATTCTCATGAGGTTTTTGATGTGTTATTGATCTGAATCTTTATGTATAATCACTTGCAGTAGATTTCATCTCTAATTACTCAGAATTCATAATATTATACTCTGACTTCGTTTAGTGGTGAAATGACTCTGTTTTCCTATGTTATGTGTGTGAATTGTCTCTATTAAAAACCTCTATCTGCCTCAGCTTCCATGTGAAGAACCACTGTCACTAAGATTACTGATTGTTGACTCCTTAAGCCTAATGGTATCAAGCCTTCATTTTTCAACCTGCAATCATACAAAAACAAGTTAGAATTCCATTGAGTTAGCCATCTAGTACTATCCTTATTCAAAATCATAAACCCCCTTTGAGAGAGCCCTCTCAAATGGAAGAGGCTAATCTTCAGTTAGAAGTGGTTTGAAAGAGTTACATTGAGTTGATTGATGAGCAGCCAATCAAGATCAATTTTGTGATAACATGTGGGAAGAAAGCTTTTCTTTCTATTGAATTTGAATATAACACTCTTAGAATGATAACTTAATTGGATTTAGATATCACAAGGGAACAATAAGAAAGACTTCTTCAACGTCCCGAGGGGTGCAGCTCAATAATTTGGTTAATATGAGAAATGCGAAATTGTTGTAACTCGAAAGACCCAGGTTAAAAGCCCCCCTGTTGTGACCCGAGCTATGGGGAGGAGGACAAATTGTAACCCCCCAGAGGTTTACTAGTAGTTATGTGCCGGCGGGTTGCTAGGTTCCTCTGAGTTACAAAAAAATAAAATAAAAAATAATGCTTCAAATTAATGGCTTTGATGAATTCAGAACATAGGCCCTCCTCCACACTGAAGTCATACAATTTCAGAGTAAGGTTTGACATGATAGGCACATCAAGGAGAAAGTATTCTAGGAAGGATATTGGGCTTTTCTATATGACTCTAGGTTCAATGAATTTAAAGGGAAGCTAATGAAAATATGGTTAGGCCCATATATGATAGAGAAATTCCATGAAAATGGGGTTGCTCAAACCAGAACCATTGACGAGGAGGGGATCCCTCTTATTGTTAACGACCATAGGCTAAAAGTGTACAGGAAACCCATGTCTAAGGCATAGTTCATAAATACAATCAGCAGGGAAGTAAATGTGATTGGGAGCCTCATAATTTCCAGTCCAAAATCCTCCTAGAGAAATGAAAAAATAATAATAATAAAGAGGCTTGGGTGAAAATATCCATGAGGCATCAAAGGCCAACTCCATGATTGAAAACCTCTTTGAGGTAGTCCTGGAGAAAAAAAGGAAAAAAAAATTTGAAAATATCCCCAAGTGAAAACCTCTTTGAGGTTCCCAAGGCAGTTTGATGGGTTGAAAACATCTTCTGAGGCAACCCACTGGTTTTTGAAAAAAAAACGAAAAGAAGGGAGAAAAAAAAACAAAAGAACAAAGGCAAGAAGATGAAATGACACCATGACTCGTGACCTTTCTTTTTTATGTCTTGCAGTGTTATGAATAATGGCATGTCATGGTCATAAAGCAAGGGAATTCTCCAATTCCTATTCACACCACCATCCATCCACTCTCTCTTCAGCACCACAACTCACGTCTTCATCCCTCCACACCATCCTTGAGCTCAAAAATAAAAAAAATTCACCCTCTTTGTGTTGCTACACGAAGTCCTGTAACTGCTATAGGAATTTACAATGAGTTACAGGAAGGTGGATAAAGGAAAAAAAACAACCACCAAGAGCCCCATGGTGTCAAAAAGTCATCAAGGATATTTTTTCCATCATTCCCTACCACCCTCTCTTCACTCCTCCATCCCAAATAAATAGGGTTTTCACTCAAACCCTACATTCTGTAACCTATGTAAAACAATTTTTTTATGAAAAAAACAAGTTCCTTCACTCCATTTTCCAAGGCCACAACACTTCCTCATCATCCTATAATCATCCTACCATCACCCTAAGACCACATCACACTCTCCCTCATCACACATGCAGAGCTAGAAGTCTAAAACATGTAGAGAAAGAGGAGAAGTAGGTTCTTGTAGCAAGCCCTATGTAAGCACCATAAAAGCCCTAAAGATGGTTTTTATCAGTCATGGAGACCAAGAAGACTTGTGAGATGATTCTGTTGGGAACAATGAAACTCCAAGAAGGATCCTCCACCAGCAACCGTGCACTTGAAGACTCAATAAGGTACATGCACACACAACAAAAAAATCAAGATAAGCACCTCAAAAATAATGAATACACACATCAAGAGCTCAAGTAACAATAAAAAATTAGTTGACTCCACTCCAAGGGTCGAGCTCCAGCATGCATCATCCTGAATTAAATCGACAAGGAGGTAAGGATCAGGTACGACACTCTCTCACTCTCTCCTTATGCATAAGTGACTAAATGAATGAATGTCAACGAGGGAAAACTTTAATAAGATGAAGGTGGCCAGTTAACTTGGCCACCGTCGACCAGCTAAAAAAAAAGACAATGGTGGATTCCTCATGCAACATATAGCTGTCACATCAGTTAAAGTACAATCACTATGAGTGGGTGTTGATTACGAGGGAAAAGAGAATGATATCTTTGAGTGGGACCAATGGTCCAAATGAGGAAAATGTGTGCAAGGGACATATCAACACAATGCTCCAATCCAACTCGAAATATCAAAAAAGGTACTTGAGCGCGCTTCCCCTCGCACATTTTTCCAACCCAAGATCGATTTGCGAGAGAAAAAATCTTGCAAGCCACTGAAGAGCTTCGAACCTTGACCCTCTGCTGCTACAAGACAGTGCTACAAGAAGTCTTGTAACTCCGACAGGAAGTCTTGTAACTGCTACAGGAAGTCTATAATTGTTACATGAAGTTTGTGACTGCTACAGGAAGAGTCGGGGGTGCTAAAAAAGGACAAAGGAGGTATATGCATGCAAACACAGACCCAATTGGTTCAGGAAACTCCCATTTTTCAGCTCAGAGCATCAGTTCAAGAAGTAAGTTTCTATCACCTCACTTATCCATCATAATTTCACACAATTTCTCTTAAACATTTGCAGTCAATAGCCATAAAATTGTGAAATTAGAGGGTTTGTGTGAAGGAAATAGAGGGCCAATATATAGAGTTGGATTGATAAGAAGTTTTTATGGCCCTCTACTACCACTGGATTCAACAATAAAGCCATAAAAATAACACCTTTCCTATACCTAGTCAAGAGCCATAAGAAAATATGGGAGGTGGGTTCAAAAGGAGAGAACCTACAGAAACCAGAATGATTCATTTGTACCATTATGTAACAGTAATCTCTAGGAGAAATCAATGGTTAGGCTTCTTTGAATTATTAAAATGATATTATGATGAAGTTTCCGTTAAGTTTTCTATGGATTTGAATTCCCAATCATATATTAGTGCCACAATTGTAATAAGAGGGTTAGCCATTACCATAAGTCCTAAACTAACTAACATAGTAACCAAACTACCCCTAGGCATTAAATGGAATAGGGAAGACAGGGTCACTAGTGCCACTACAAAGAAGAATTTCTTTATTTCCATGGAGAGACCCGTGGAAGATAAAAATGGGGTTAGGAGAGAAAGTTTGCCTTACTCATGGGATGAGGTAGCCTTTAAAATATTAAGATACATCTCCTGTGAAGGCATATCAAGTGTAGTGTATGGCTATCACTTTAGGCTATTACATGAGCTCATATACTAAGCAAATTTTCCTCTTAACCATAGATTGAATGTACCTTACTTCCTCCTCCAGTCCATCAAGGACATGAGCCAAAATTTCATAGAAGGGAAGCATCAACACTTAACCCAACATGGCCTCATTAAGATAATAGTGGAGGATGCCCTAAACCACTTAATAATTCTTGTCCCGTGGTCCAAGTTCATGTTGGGGGTGGAGCTTGATTATCTTCTTTATGTATCCCATGTTGGATCCCTGTCCTTAACGGGGTGGCAACTCCACCCGTCATTTAATCGCCATCAGGGGGGTCCAAGGGGGGTGACGAAAATTTTATGAGCCCCTCCCTAGCTGGGGGTTTCGAGGGCAGTACCCCTGAAGCTAACAACAAATGTAAAATTGCCTTGTAAAATATTATAATTTCGTAGTCAATCTAGGTCGTTCATTAGGCGGATGATCTGACGGTAGAAGTTATGTTTAATTTAGGGTTTTTTCCCTAGAAGGAAACCCCCTCTACTGTATGAGGTTATTGTGTTGTGACTGTGTATTGTGTGTATACTCTGAGTGAGAAATAGCAAGGGGGACTGTGTGGAGAGTAGAGGATATTACAACAGATTTTATGTAGGTTGTGTATCTTCATTTTGCTAGATAATATAAAGGAAGAACTGGATGTTTCCATGGATGTAGCCCAAGTTGGGTGAACCACATATATCTATGTCTCTCTTGTTTTATATGTTATTTATGTGTTTGTGTTTCAACATATTTTATGTGCCCCATTGCTCTATAATATATAATTTTCTAACAACTATTGTCAAAGCCGAAGGTATATTTGGATAATAAACTTGCAGGAAATAAGGGTTCCTGGTTTGAGTGGGAGCAATGGTGGAAAATGACAGGTTTAGGGTCGAGAAATTTAACAACCAAAACTACCAGCTGTGGAAGATGCATACAGAATATTATCTATATCAGAAAGATCTATACCTACCATTGAGCGGAAAAACAAAGAAGCCATCAGGTATGACAGACGAAGAATATTTTCGACAGAAAGGCACTTGGAACAATACGGTTTTTCCTGGCGGCATCGGTAGCATTCAATATTTCGAAGGAAACGACAATAGAGGGTTTAATGAAGAAATTTTTGAAACTATATTAAAACCCATCAACCTCAAATAAGGTATTTCTTATGAAACATTTATTTAATATGAATACGTTGGAAGGTGGATCTGTTGCTGCCCATTTAAATGAATTTAATACGGTTACCAATCAATTAAGTTCTATAACAGTAAAATTTGATGATGAATTTAGGGCTTTATTATTTCTGTGATCATTTCCAGAAAGTTGGAATGGTTTAGTTATGTTCATTAGTAACTCTATCTCTGGAACTAGTACTTTAAAGTTTGATGATGTTGTCGGTGCTATCCTTAGCGAGTAAATGTGACGGAAAATCTCCCATGAGACATCGGGTAATGCTTTGAGTGGAAAGACTAGGGGAATAAAAATGGAAAGAGCTCATGATATCGCACTAAATCAAGGAAAGGCAGATCCAAGTCCAGATCGGGGATAGTGTGCTGAAAATGAGGGAAGAAAGGACACCTAAAGAAAGACAGTAAGTCTCGGAAGGGAAAAGAAGGAGACACACAACAAGAAAAAAATCATGAAGTAAATGTGACAGGTGATATGTTACAAGATGCTTTGATTCTTTCTTTATAAAATGTTATTGATGCCTGGGTGGTATATTCAAGGGCCTCATTCCATGCCACACCTGTTAAGAAACATTTTCATGACTACGTTCAAGGAGATTTTGGGCAGGTTCGTCTAGGTGATGATACAACTTGTAAAATCGTTGGAATGGGTAAAGTTATTGTAAAATAGCAGAATGGAAACCAATGGTTATTAAAGGAGGTAATTCATGTCCCATATATGAATAAAAATATGATTTCAACAGGGCAGTTAGGCGGTGAAGGTTTTGACAACTTTTACAGATAAATCCTGGAAAGTCACTAAAGGAGCCCTGGTAATAGAAAAAGAAGAAAAGGTTGGTACATTGTATTTATGCAATGATATTTCTATTTTTGTTAATGCTTTAAACCCCATAGGAGCAGATGCAACATTATGGCATCATAGGTTCAGACACATGAGTGAGAAGGGAATGAAGATTCTTCACTCAAGAAACTTGTTGCATACATATGTATGGGGACCTGCTCAGGCATCATCTCTTGGTGGATCTAATTATTTGGTTACTTTTATTGATGATGCAACTATAAAAACTTGGATTTATTATATTCAAAATAAATCTGATGTAATTGATACTTTCAAGAAATAGAAATCTTTGGTTGAGATTGAGACAGGAAAGAAGCTAAAGTGTCTCAGATCAGACAATGGAGGTGAATATTGAAGAAAATATTATGATAGGTACTATTCAGAGCATGGAATTCATAGAGAGAAGACAGTTCCAAGAACACCACAGGGAAATGGTGTGTCAGAAAGGATGAGCAAGACAATCATGGAGTGTGCAAGGTGCATGAGACTACATGCAGGATTGCCTTTACATTTTTTGGTAGATGTTGTAGATACTGTTGTTTATATAATAAACATAGGGCCTTAAAGTTCCTTGGATGGTGGTATTCTAAAGGAGGCATGGACAGGTAAAATATTAAACTACTCCTTTTTAAATCCTTTTGGTTGTGAGGCCTTTGTCCATATTAATAAATAAAACAGAAAAAATCTTGAGGAAAAATAAGAAAATATGTACCTTTATTCGATATGGTGTTAATGATTTTGGTTATCACCTATATGATCATGAAAATCACAAAATCATTAGGAGCAAAGATGTAATATTCAATTAAAATATCTTGTATAAGGATCAATTACAAGAAAATAAATAGGAAAAAGAAAACAAAGAATAAACAATTCTTGATGAGATCATAGAAAAAGTAAAGGTTCCTGAAAATAATAATAATCAACAGCCACAACAATAACAAACACCACAACAGAAAAATGCACCTCAAACACCTGAAAGTGGTGTTAGAAGATCCACCAGGATAAGTAGACACCTTGAATGATACTGTCCTTCATTATATTATTTATTGTTGACTAATTCTGGTGAACCTAAATGTTATAAAGAAGAAATGCAGGTAGAAACCAGGAAGAAGTGGGAGCTAGCCATGAAAGAAGAGATATACTCCTTAATACATAACCGGACTTGGGACTTAGTCAGGTTGCCTGCAAGTAAAAAAACATTGAAAAATAAATGGGTTTACAAGTTGAAGGAAGAAGATGGAGGAAAACAAAGGTACAAAGCTAGACTTGTGGTGAAGGGGTTTTCACAGAAGAAAGGTATTGACTTTGATGAAATATTTTCTCTTGTTGTTAAAATGACTTCAATCAGAAATATTTTAAGTCTTGTAGCAGCAGAATATTTGCATCTTGAACATTTAGATGTAAATACATCCTTTCTCCATGGATATTTGGAGGAAGAGATCTATATGCAGCAACCACAAGGATATGAGGTCAAAGGGAAGGAAAAATTAGTGTGCAGGTTGAAGAAGAGCTCGTATGGCTTAAAACATGCTCTGAGGTAGTGGTATATAAAACTTGACAGGTTTATGTCTGAAAAAGGTTATACTAGATGTCACTCTGATCATTGTGTTTATCTAAAAAAGTAAAATGATGGCAATTATATTATATTGTTATTATATGTAGATGACATGCTTGTTGCAGGGTCTAACATGTAGGAAATAATTGTGCTCAAAGGAAAATTGACAAATTCATTTGCAATGAAGGATTTCTGAGCTGCAAAACAAATCCTTGGTATGAGAATTGCTAGAGACAAGAAAAATCACAAGTTAACATTGTCTCAGAATGAGTACATACAAAAGGTGTTGAAAAGACTTAATATGCAGAATGAAAAATCAGTTAGTACAGCTTTGGCTATCCATTTCAAACTTAGTGAGGATATGTTCCCCAAGACCCAAGAATAAATGGATTATATGTCTAAAGTTCCATATGCATCAGGAGTTGGAATCTTAATGTATGCAATGGTATGCACAAGGCCTGATATTGCACATGCAGTGGGAGTTGTAAGCAGGTACATCAACAATCCAGGAAAAGAACATTGGATGACAGTGAAATGGATTGTCAGATATTTGAGAGGTACCACAAATCAAGAATTATGATTTGGTGGTTCAAACATTGCTATAGAGGGATATGTTGATTCAAATATGGCAGGTGATAGAGATAACATGAGGAGCACTACAGGGTATGTATTTATTGTAGGTGGAATAACTGTCAACTAGGTTTCAAAAATTCAAAATGTTGTTGCACTTTCAACAACGAAATCAGAGTATGTTGTTGCTACAGAGTCTAGTAAAGAAATGATTTGGTTACAAAGGTTTATAGATGATTTGGGTAAGAAGCAGGAGGTGGGAAGGTTATATAGTGATATCCAGAGTGCCATTCATCTTGCAAAGAACTCAACATTTCATTCCAGGACTAAACACATACAACTCAAGTACCATTTCATACGGTCAGTGTTGGACGATGGACAATTGAAGCCGGAAAAGATACACACTATCCAGAATCCTGTAGATATGTTAACAATATTTGTAACCAGGGAGAAACTGAGATTCTGCTCAGTTTCAATTGGTCTTCAAGTATGATGATTAAGATGAGAAACAATCAGGTCCAAAGTGGAGTCATTGTCCAACAAATGAAGTAGCGGTGGAGTTGCTACAATTAGTCTCCAAGTGGGAGATTGTTGGGTGTGGAGCCTGATTATCTTCTTTATGTATTTTCGCGTTGGATCCCTATCCTTAACGGGGCGGCAACACGACCCTTCGTTTAATCGTCGTTAGGGGGGTCCAGGGGGGGACGATGAGGATTTTATGAGCCCCCCTAGCGGAGGGTTTCGAGGGCAGTGCCTTCGAAGTTTAAAAAAAATGTAAAATTTCCTTGTAAAATATTATAATTTCATCGTCAATCTAGGTTGTTCAATAGGTAGATGATCCGATGGTAGAAGTTATGTTTAATTTAGGATTTTTTTCCCTAGAAGGAAACCCCCTCTATTGTATGAGCGTATTGTATTGCGGCTGTGTATTGTGTGTATGCTCCAAGGGAGAAATAGCAAGGGGGACTGCGTGAGAGAGTAGAGGATATTACAACAGATCTATTGTAGGTTGTGTCTCTTTATTTTGCTGGATAATATAAAGGAAGGACTGGTTGTTTCCGTGGATGTAGCCCAAGTTGGGTGAACCACATATATATGTGTCTCTCTTGTTTTATATGTTATTTCTGTGTTTTTGTTTCTCCATATTTTATGCGCTCCATTGCTTTGTAATATATAATTTTCTAACCGTTCAGAGATATGGAAAAAGAGGCACTCATAGGAACCCAAAGCATTACTCCTGGGGAAAGCCCTGTGTCTAGCATTGGGGGTATAAACACCAGATCATATGAGGAAGAAGAGAAAAATAACACAACATAAATGGAAACAAAGTGAAGGAAGAAGAGGCAGATAAGTTAGAATAGGAGTCTCTAAGTCCTAGACAGACTAATGTACCAAAAGAAACCGAGATATCCCCCCAACAGTCTAGTCTTTCACCACAGAATACTGAAGATGAGGTGGCTGCCACTTTAGCTACCTTGGGCGCTACTGTGAAATACAATAAGAAAAGACCCAGACAAACCCATATCTACTTTAAAACAAGGAAAAACACTACAATAAGACAAGGCAGACCCTAGACTCCCACAAAAGTTCTAATTACCACTGAGTGGTCCCCAAGTAAAAAGGAAGAAGTAGGGCCAGATGAGGGAAATATTGAGGAGGTAAACTCTCCAAATCAAAAACCTAAGGCTCCCATAGCCTATGTAAGGAGGTACACCACCATGGAATCAACCTTCAAGAAACCAAAAGCCCCCAATGGCATCCAAAGAGAAGGAAAGAGCATGCTACAGGAAAAGTAGAGCTCGCTACAGGAAAAATAGCATGCTACAGGAAAAATAGAACATGCTACAGGAAAATCATAAGATGATACAAGAAGAGAAGGATGCGAAGCATGATGAACAAAAAATAGAAATTGAAAGGCAGAGTGCATAAATGAAAGGACAAGAGGTGCAAGAGGGGGTAAAATCTTACCACCAACTCCAGAAGACAACAGCCTCCCCACAAACATTTGAAAAATAAATCATAGTATTTCAGGAACCTACCCCATAGCCTAATTTGGGATCGTATTACGAGTTCATTGAGGGAGGAAGATTGATCCCTGAGAAATTCACAATCCCCCTCCTACATGAGCTGGAGATAGAAAGGGGCCACACCCACAAGTGGATGTAGATATCCAAATCAAAGGATGTTTGGGATGTGGGGTTGATGGAAGAAAGGCTCCTTGAAATGGGAAAATATTTGGCTGATTTAAGGCTAAGAGAATCAATGGTGAAGGAGCAACTAAAAGCAGTACAAGAAGATAACATGAGGTTGTAGGGGTAGCTACAGCAAAAGGACAACTAAATTTCCACCATGGTCAGCCTTTGCAAGGAGGCCATGTAGTATATACAACCTTCAAAGTCTTATGTAATTTACCTAAAGGAACAATGGTTACAATTCCAAATCATAACCTTAGCTCAACATGGCTCCCTGCCATTTCAAATCTATAGACAATTCATTGATTTCTGCAAATAATATAGTGTAGGAGAGAAGGCTAGGATGGCTGAATTATACATGCACAACCTCATTTTAGCTGATATGAATAATTGGGACCCAAATTCCAGGATGGGTGATATGCAATTAATGGCGCTAGCATCCTGGCTCACACATGAAGACGAAAGAGCAGTAGAGACTAAAAGAGTCATGATAAGAGAAGAAAGAGAACCTCTATAGATCAAATCAAAACTAATAAGCCCTAAGGGGATCATTAGTAATCATCAATTGATCTCAAATGATGATACCCTGGCACCTAGATACATTGAGACACAAATTCAAGCCATTTCACACTTTGATGATATATCCAGGTTGTTAGGAGAAGAGAGTTTGTAGGCATTCCAAAGAAGATGGCACACTTTACCACTTAACCTGCAATTGAGGTAATATCATTCTCCTGAGAGAATGAGAAATGCATTGGAAAGAGAACCCTTCTACAAACAAGCTATGTAGAGAATGAAGATACATTGGATAGGCTTGAAGCTCAACCCACCTTTGTTGTTGGGTCTGCATGAAGGGAGATATCAGAAAGGGGAACAAAAGGAGTGGGATGAGGCAGAAAGGAATGCAAGATTCCACCCACCAGAAGGCACTCCCTCTTTGCTGACTTGGGATTTCATATAGGCCACCAGGGCCTCAAAAGAGATCAACAAGGAGGACTAAGTTACTCAGAAGATGAGAAACCATTTCAGTAGGGGGGTGATGACGACGCCCATCATTAGGTGTATTTTAAGGGGTTAAAATTCCATACTTAAACTATTAATTTACCTCTCTCTCACATTTATTTACATTTTTGTCATATTATGCTTAATGAGAAGGGTGTATGATGTTTGTCATGTCTTTTTGACTAATATGAATTAATTGTAGGAAACGAGGCCATTTTTGAGATATTTTCCACATAAGGGCTCAGGGTAGATAACAAGGAGAGATTGTAGGAGTTTTTTCCACCTCATTAACTCTCTCAATCATCTAATATCACAACAAGATATATCCCAATAGATCAAAGGCAAAGGTAACCAAAAAAAGTGACAGTTATGAGGAGCCAAGTTTCACTCTTCTCAATATCAAGGAGGACTTATTCCTACTTTTTAGGGAGTTGTTGGTAGCTACCCATTTGTATAAATAGGAATATGCAAGAGCTCATTAGGATTCGAACTTTATATTCAGCTAGGTAGCTCTTGAGCTTTGATTTAGTGTTATTTTTACCGTCATATGATGTACTAGACCTTTTTATGCAATGATAATGAGAATTTGCATGTTCCATAACTGATTTAGTATCAAAGGGCTAATTATTTTGGGTTAGGGCCCAATCCATTGGCTAGGTATGTCTTGTGTATTTATATTCTCTTATGTTTCAGCATTTTGTTTAGTGTATTTACATTCTAGTAGCATCAAGTATCCATCAAAATTGCACTTTTAGCCTCTCTTCCTCACCTCTCCCATGGGAGATTGAGGAGAAGGATCTCCAACCAAAAATCAAAAGTATATTTTTAATTACTTCTTGGAAATTTAGATAGTGTTATCGTCATGTTCATAATATTCTTACTTTAAGTTAGGAGTTGGATTTGTGTTTATATTAGATTTTAGCACAGAGTAAGTAGGTTTTTCCATTCAAGTCATCTTTTCCAATTGTTAACATGTTAGTTTGTCAATAATCAATGCATGAATGTGTGTCGTGATTGCAAGGATGTCCGTAGCTACATGGAAAGGACCCCTTCCATCTCATTCATCTTCCTTCTCTCCAACCTCCAAATTTGTCACCAAAACCCTATTTTTTGGAACTACCTTCACAGCCACCATGAGCAGCCTTCCAAGTGAAAACGTGCCTCTCAAGGGTTTTGAGTTTGTCTGGGGGGGTTTTCCACCTCTACCTCACCTAATTCCACCTTCTCTCACCTTTCCACACCTTCCTTGCACCTTTTCCATCCTTAAAATCCTCTCGGTCTGTTTCTTGTAGCACTTCAGGACATCCTGAACTAATTACAAGACATCCTATATCAACTTCCTGTAGTAGTGTTGTAGGCAACCTCTTCACTCTAGTTTAGATCCTTTTTTCCTTCTTAGCCTAGAATAGGATGCACTTGACCCCTAGCCATGAATTTATGGTTAGAAGAAACTCTTAGGCCACTCCAAAGTTCCTTCCTTCCTTGCTGCAAAATAGAGTAGGCATTAGGGTTTTATTCCATTTCAGAATCAGATTTCATTTTAAGTGCAAGTACAATTTGAATGAAACAGTAGATAGGAGTTTATTTATGCTTTGATGAAGTTTGTGAATGATATAATAGTTTCTTCACTGCAAATGAGTAGATATCTAGATGAATGACTGCCCATAACATAGTTTCCCTTTTCTGCAATTAGGCTAACTGTTTATGCTTTACTTTCAATGTCCATTTCAAGTAGAAGTTTGATATACATTTCCTTTGTCTTAGATTAGAAGCAATTCCCTGCATCACATTAGCTAGCTGCACTTTATTCAAGTAGAAGGAATGGCCTAGAAGTACTACTGGCCAGAAGACCTATTTGAGGGTGGCATGAGTAGAATCCATCTGTTGTGCATATAGCACTGTCATCTCTAAGTTTGTACGAACCTCAGGTTGATAAGTAAAGCTGAGTAGCCTTTGGGAGTTGTATCACTCTTGGTGCAATACCAAGGCTCACCACTTGATATACACTTAATAATCTTCTAATGATGCAAAAATCACATTAATCAAATTTCATATGTAAAATTTATTCCTCTCGCAAGTTGACCCATTGTGTTGATCACCATGGTACAAGTGGATGCCATGATAGCGCCCGTCACTCATGAATATGGGGAGAGCGACATATTTCCTTTAAATAAGACTCTAGAAGTAACACTGTTACCGATGAAATAGGTAACCTGACCTCAAAACGGGAACTCTAGCCCAAAAACTCTCAAAAAACATGAAAAAACACCCCTTAATGCAAAGTACTTGACTAACTTGTTTTTTTTGGTGTCACTAAATATTTTGCAAATTAAAAGGGAAAGAAAAATTGTTTGTTGAAAAAAGGATTGAAAAAACACCCAAAAAAAAAAGTGTCTCTTCCAGAACGCACTTCGTTTTTTTTTAAGGTCAAATTTCAACATTTTATAAAATTATGGTAAAAACAAAATTGTTTCTTGAAAAAAGGATTGAAAAAACACCCTCAAAACAAAACCAGTTGATGCCGGAATAACAAAAAAAAAATTGTGTCATACTTTTGGCATTTTAAAAAATAGAAATAACATTTTTTAATTTTTAAAATTCAAACATTAAGAAAAAACCTAAAATTTAAGAAAAAAAATAAATTTAAAAAATAAAAACATTTAAAAGCTTAAAATTTAAAAATATATGAAGATAAAAAAAATAAAAATAAAAACAAAGTAAAAATTTTAATTCAATCATTAAAAAAAACATAAAATTTAAGGAAAAAAATTTTAAAAAATAAACCAAAAAAAAATTAAGATTAAAATTTAAAAAAATATAGAAATTAAAAAATAAAAATAAAAACAAAATAAAAATATTAAATTAAAAAAAAAAAAAAACAAGTTAAAAAAAAAGGAAAATATAAAAAATAAAATATAGAAATTAAATTTAAAAAGAAAAAGAAAATGCTTATTAAATTTAAAAAAAGAAAAAAAAATTAAAACAAATAATTAAATTTAAGGAAATATATTAAATTTTAATAAATTTAAAAATTCAAAATTAAAAAAAAAAAAAACACTCTTCAAATTAAAAGGAAAAAAAAAGAAAAATTAATTAAAAATAAAAAAATAAAAATAAAATACAATGAAAATATCAAATTTAAAACAATATATATTAAAAAAACAAATAAACTACAAAAAATAAATTAAATTTAAATTATAAAAAATAAAATATATATATGAACTTAAATTAAAATAGGTATATACATCAAATTTTATTAAATTAAAAAAAAGAGGTTAATATTAAAATAACAAATTAAATTTAAAAACAAAAATATTAAATTTTAATAAATAAATGAATAAACAAATAAATTTTGAAAGAAAAAATAAATTTTAAATATAAAAGAAAAAAAAAATATTGTTAAACGAAAAACTTTAAAAACTTTAAAAATCAATTAAAAATGGAAAAATGAAAAAAAAAAGAAAAAAAATATTTAAAAAAAAAATGAAAAAAAAATTAATTAAAAAAAATTAAGTTTCATTAAAAAAAAATCTAATTTTAAATGCACAATTTTAATTGAAATATAAAAATATAAAAATTTTATGTAATTAACCAAAAAAAAAAAAAAGTAAAACATTTAAAAAATATATTAAATCGAAATAAATTAAAAAAATATATATAAAATTTATTGAATTTTATAAAATTATATTAAAAAACTAAACGTAAAAGTTAATAACAAAGAAAAATTATGAAATTAAAAAAAAAAAAAAATCGATTAAATAAAAAAAAATGGGCAAAATTAAATAAAAAATATTAAAAATAATAATAATAAATAATAAATTTAAAACAAAAAAATAATAAAATTAAAAAAAATTAAAACAAAACGAATTTTATTTTAAATAAATAAAAAAAAAAATATATTTTGAAATTTAAAAAAATTTAAAAAAAAAATTCAATTAAAAAAAAAATTTAAAAAAAAAAAAAATTAAAAAAAAAAAATTAAAAAAAAACAATTAAAAAAAAATAAAAAAAAAATCAATTAAAAACATCGTTTAAACTCACGGCCCGCCCGCTGGGCGGCGCCCCGGGGGCGGCCCAGCCGGCCTCCCGGGCCCCCGCCGCCTAGCTGGCGGGCCGTGAGTTTAAACGATGTTTTTAATTGATTTAAAAAAAAAAAAAAAAATTAATTGTTTTTTTTTTAATTTTTTTTAAATTTCAAAAAATATTTTTTTTTTCAAAAAATTATTTTTATTTTAATTTAATATTTTTATTTAAAATAAAATTCGTTTTTTTTTTTAATTTTTAATTTTTATTTTTTATATATATGTACATCTATTTTTATTTGATTTTATTTTTATTTTTTATTTTTTTTAATTTTTAATATTTTTATTTTAATTTCATTTAAAAAAAAAAATTGAATTTCAAAAAATTTAAAATTATTTTTTTAATTCAATTTTTTTATTTTAAATTCAATTTGTTTAATTTTTTTTATATTTAATATTATAGAATAATTATTTTTTAGATTTTAAAATTTAAAATTTATTTATTAAAATTTTAAAATTTTAATTTAATTTAATTGTTTTTCTTAATTTAATTGTTTTTTTATTTAATTTTTCATTTTTAAAATCTATAAATTGTTTCACTAAAAAAAAAAAACACTAAATTTATGTATATTTGTTTTTTAATTATTTGCATGTGGTTTTTTTCTTTTTCTTTTTTTTAATTATAGGTTTTTTTTTTTGTTTTTTTTTTTCCACTTTTAATTGTTTTTTTTTTTTTTTTTTTTTTTTTGTGTGTGTGTAATTTTTTAATTTTCTTTTTCTTTTTCAATTTTAATTGTCTTTTTTTTTAATTTGTTTTTTTTGTAAATTTTAAAATTTGTATTTTTTTCCTTATTATTATTTTTTTTTTAATTTAAATTTTTTAATTTCTTTTTTTTTTAATTTTTTTTTTCTAAATTTTCATTTTGTAATTTTAATTATTTTAATTTTTTTTTTTAAATATATATATATATATATATATATTAATATATTGTTTTTTTTAATAAGTTAGAAAAAAATGTTTTTGATTTTTTTTTTTTTTTTTTTTTGGTCAATTTTTGTTTTTTTCTTTAAATTATGTGTTTTTTTTCTTCAAATTTTGTCATTTCCTTTGATATAATTTTCAAATATTTTTGTTTTATTTATTTATTTTTGTTTAAATTTTTTATTTTTATGAGCTATTTTTGTTTTTTTACATTTTTATTGGTTTTTTTTATTGATTTTATATATATATATTTTTTATCTAATTTTTGTGTTTTATTACCAACATGAAAATCACCACTCTAAAAAAAAAAGGTTGATGCTGCATCAATACGTTTCAAAATTAGCATGAAAATCAATGCTCTAGAAAAGAAAAGTTGATGCTGCATCAATACGTTTCAAAATTAGCATGAAAATCACCTATTTAAAAAAAAAGGTTGATAAAAGATCAATACGTTTCAAAATTAGCATGAAAATCACTGCTCTAAAAAAAAAAAAAAAAAAAAAAATTGATGCTGCATCAATACATTTCAAATTTAGCATGAAAATCACTAACATTTTAAAACAAATATTCATACTTCATAAATAAAAATTTTAGAGTGTAAAAAATGTGCACCAAAAAAAAAAAAATGGTGATTTTGCATCACCACTTTTCAAAATCGGGTGCTTTTTATGCTACCAAAAAAAAGTAGGTAACATTGCGGTTACCTATTTCATTGGTAACATTGTTAAGTTTCAAACCCATAACTCTAGTTGAGGATTGAGGGAGTCAAACCTTACCCCTAGTTGGTTATTGAGATGTAATAAATATCAGGATACTAGGATGAGTAGGGGTTCCATTATAAGATATTGCATTTTATTCCATAGGTGAGTAAAGAAAATAGGAGTAGGAAGTTAGAGAGAAAAATAGAAGGGGGTTGAGACTTTGTAGTAGCCTTACAAACTACACGTCTTAGATACCTTCAAAGAGAATACCTCTTTCTTTGTACTTTCACATTTTCAATACTAGAGAAAAGATAATAGAGAAACCTAACCTTCTTGCTAAGTTTTCTCCAATAAGGATTTTCCAAGGCAAAATTTGTCTATTGAGGATGGTGTGTGTATTTTTTTTTCTATATTTCTTGCATTTCATCTAATTTATTTTAAGCAAAAAATAACAAATAAATAAACTAAGATTTAAAGGGAATTGACATTCACAATAAATATTTCAGTAATTCTATTAGATTCGTTGTGATGATTTATTCCAGGAAAATATCCATGGAAATTTATAGATCATCAAGAATGCCCAAAGATTCCCATATATTTTCTAGCTAACAAACCAACCTGCATTTCCACCTTTGAGGAATGAATGAATGACCCTAATGTTGAAATTTGGTGAGTACATGGAAATGGTTGTCAAGTTACCCATTGTAAAAGTTCCATTGTCAATGAACACTAAAATTACATATAAATCCATTTCATACTTTTGTGGGGTAAACAAAATAATATAAAGTTAAAATTCTGTGGAAAAATGTGGACATGTGCTAGGTAACTGAAGTCCAAATTTTGTTTTCATCCAACATTATATGCCCACCTTATGGCAATAATACAAAACTAACTTTTTTTTTTTTTTGGCTTTTGTAGCAACTAAGACAATTTTACAACAATTGTGTTTTTGAAGATTTTATGCAATGTATTACATAATATGCAACAAACTGTAGCATGGTTACTTTATTTTTTTGCAACAACCATGAAAATCTTGCATTCAAGATAACTGCAATAACAAGCATGTATTCCATAATGTACATTTGTTTTGCATGATCATTCCATCCATTTTTTTGACTTTGATGTTTTTAATTTAACCCAAAGTTAGCCATGAAAACTAAATTCGTTACACTATATGCATTTTAAACCATGCATCTCTATGTTTGAGTTTTGAGTCCCAAAATGAATTATGACACCAATGTTCTTTAAGTTCCTTAAACTTGGGTTCCAATACCATGATCACAAAAAAAAATGCTAAAATGATGAAATATATTGGAATATTGATGCTTGTTATTTCTTTGGATTAAATAATTATAAAGCTTGCGGAATAAATTTAAATGCATAAAAAAACTTTGAGGTAAACAAACATCCACACAATAATAATGTGTATATTAAAAAATATTTTGGTGATAATCACATCATAAATAGTTTGTCAACGCGTTTCGAACCATCTAGTGTGGTTCATCGTTAGGACAAGATGGAGAATCGAATCATGGCATCGGATTAAATAAAAAGAGTGATAAAGAGACAATTACTTCTAATAACTAGAATATAACAACCAATTTTGAATAAAAAAAGTATATTTATTAATAAGGACTATTATAATAAATCATGAAACAAAAATGAATTAAAATATTTAAAGAAAAGTTATAAAGATTAAATGTAAATAAAAAAAAAAAGAAAAATGGACCAACCTATTAAAGGTCAAACAAAAGGATGGTCAAAATTAAATAATAGAAAATCAAAGAAATACATAAGGTAGAAATTAACAACTAACCAAAAGGGAGTAAATCAAGATAAGAATAATAAATAAATTAAAAATAATAACTAATTCACTAAAAGAAGAAAACACATTAAAATAAAATATCTAAAAGAGAAAGTCAAGACTAATAATTAGAGATTAGACTAAATCAATGAAATACTATTAATAAAAAGAAACAAAAACCTTAAAAATATATTAATATTTCAAAAGGGATTAAAATAATTAAGGAATGTAAAGTACATAAATAAAGCGATTGACCAATTTATTGTTATTATTATTAAATAAAAAGCTAAAAAAATAGTTTTAAAAATTAAAATCAAGAATGAAATATAAAAGTTCATTAGAATAAATACACTGAAGAAATAATAATAATAATAATTAATATATATATATATATATATATATATATATATATATATATATATATATAAAAGGAGTAAAATAAAATGACTAAAAACATATATACAATTAGAGAGGAAAAAGACACACAATAGAAGGTTATAAAGATCCTTTAAGACTATTCGAAGCTCTTTAAGATCTGTAAAGGATCCAGTGGACCCTAAGAATATGAAAGATGTTTATGTAATTCCAATTTCTTATAGGACACCCTATATTGGTGAAACTGGTTGCTCAATTAATCAAAGGATTCATGAGCATATAACTGACATCAAACATGGTAGAACCAACTCAACTTTGGCAGAAGATGCGGAAAAGACAAAACATCACATTTGCCTTGAAGAGGCTCGAGTCATCGCAATAATTGATCATTTCCATCACCGAAAATTTAGGGAGGCCATAGAGATTAAAAAAAGGCATAGTAATCTAAACAAAGACGATGACTAGAAAATTAGTAATTGTTGGGTCCTTGCCATTTCTTCTTAAATTATTTTTATTATATTTACATTTATTTATTATTATTATTATTAAAATTTTATTTATTTTATTATTATTATTATTATTATTTTTAATTCATTTTATATATTTGATTCTATTTTATATATTCTTATAACCTTATGTATTTAATTTTCTTTTATCTCCTTTAGGCCTCCTTTTAGTTAATCTAATTACTATTAATTCTTATATTCTTAAGACTTCCTCTCCTTTATAACTTTCTATTTCGTGCCTTTTTCCTGTCTAATTGGATATTTTTCTAGTCATTTTGTATATATATATATATGTGTGTGTGTGTGTGTGGGCATTCATAAATATTCTTATTTCTTTAGTATTTATTCTAATTATTTTTTTTTGTAATTTGAAGAGTTTCTATTAATAAAAAAAACATATATAGGGATATCAAAATGCATGTGGTCTCACCCCGATTAGGTTTGTTAACCAATGTGAAACCATACAACATACAAAATGCAAAATTTCCAGCTGAGAGGTCCATAACTTGAGAGGCCTAACATTCCATAAAACTAAAAGAACAAGAAAAACACCAGTGATCATAATGAGTCGTCAAAGGTAATTGAAGTAGGATTATTGTGCCCCATACTTGTAGGATGCAGAGGGAGATACAAGAAATTGATATGGTGCTCAAAGAGAGCAAGCCAAGTTTCCATTTTTTCAACTTTTTCCATCAACAAAATTTTCCCGTGCTAGACCATTACCACCCTTTCACGAACATGGCACTGGAAGTGTTGGATTTGTTCAAGTTTGGCCATGACGACCTCATGCTCCTCCCCGCGGACATGATCGAGGGCGTCCAATCAAGAAGAGACATATTGCACCATCTCGAGGACCAGCGTGGAGATGAATCCCGACCCACATAACTAGCACGTCCCTGACTATTGTGACCTCGAGACGTGGTAGCATGACCACATCCCTATCCACGACCACCTTCACCTGTGCCACAACCACACTGCATAGCCAAACTGCGGTGGCTTCCCGCCAAAGAATTTGTTGAGGGAATGTGACCCCCATGGGTTCCACGAACCCCATGCCCCATGCCCATATATGGATTTTCACGTTTCTTGGAACTCCCACCACACACAATTACGACACCACCCCGAGACCCAAAAAGAGTAGGAGAGCCTTCAGACTTTTCTGAACCCAAGACGCGTGAGGAGGGGTGGCTAGGCTTCACGATGGAGCCTAAAAGGAAGCCGATGTCCCAGAGAATTGAGACACTTGAAGCACAACCTCCTGCCACTTGGGACCAAGTAGACCCCACCACAGACCAAAGAAGAGAGGTTATTCAACACGAAAAGTCCCACCACTGAAAATTCACCAACCCACTAAAACTGAGCCAGACCAGAGTAGACGAGAGAGACCCAAGCGGAAAGGACCAAATGGTAAATAGTAAACACACAAGAGGGAATTGAAAGGAAAGGTCTCAAATTATACACCAACACTAGAGCCACAATAGTGCACTAGAGGGAGGTCTGGGACTAATGACCCTGAAAGGGAAGAGCCAAAAATGCAAGAACACCCATAGACCAACACCACCCTTGCACCAATACAGCCACCCCGAGGGAAACAACACCACCAGCAGAACCAAAACCAAAAAAACAAGAAGTTGATGTGTGACACAAACACCACAGAGGCACCCACCAAGAGGCCAAGGAGATAAACTCCGAGAGTGTAAGATAATTAAACTCGAATCTAATGAGAATTGAAAAAGATGCACCCTTCAAAGTAGGACAGAGAGGGAAATTTTCTCAATTAGCAAGAGCAAGCGAGAGAATGATACATGAAACACACCAGGGGCGCACATGACAGACGATCACCACCCTGGACTAGGAGCCAGAGGAGATGAAAGCACAGATGGGATCACATTACTCAAAGAGCCATAGAGAAACCAGATAATTTTTCCAACCATGCTATAAATCCAGAGGTGGGACGAGGCCATTGAATCCCAAATCAAGGAGAATCGATTGCACATAGGAGAAAATGAATGGTTCACAAAAGCGGGCACAAGAACAATAACTCTTGCGTGGTGGATGGGCTGATGTCTTACCCTCTCCCGCATTAACTTTTGTCCATCTATCATTCGTCATGTGATGGGTGGCTTCTGAAGCCCAACACCCCCATCGGGAATATTCTAATTAAATTCAATATTTCATTCTTGATTTTAATTTTGAAATTGTATCTTTTTCTTTAATAACAATAAAATAATAACATTTGATGAATCACTTTATGTATGTACTTTAAGTTAATTATTTTAATCATTTTTTGAATTATTAATATATTTTTAAGGTTTTCTTTCTTTTTATTAGTATTATTTCATTGATTTAGTCTCTTCCCTAATTATTAGTCTTGACTTTCTCTTTTGGATATTTTATTTTAATGTGTTTCCTTTATTTTTTTTTTATTTTTTTTGGTGAATTAATTGTTATTTTTTATTTATTTATTAATCTTCACCTTGATTTACTCCTCTTTGGTTAGTTGTTAATTCCTACCTCATTTATTCTTTTGATTATTAATTATCTAATTTTGATCATCTTTTGTTTGACCTTTAATAGGTTGGTCCCTTTTTCTTTCCTTTTATTTACTTCTAATCTTTATAACTTTTGTTTAAATATTTTAGTTCATTTTTGTTTAATGATTTGTTATAGTATTCCTTCTTAATAAATTCAATTTCTTTATTCAAAATTAGTTGTTATATTCTAGCTGTTAGAAGTAATTGTCTCTTCATCACCCTCTTTATTTAATATGCCATGATCTGATTCTCCATCTTGTCCCGACGATGAACCATAATGGATGGCTCGAAACATGTTGAAAATTTATTTTTGATGGGATTATCACATAAATATTGCTTAGTATATAAGATATGGATCACTGAAGCCTAAATTCGGATAATAATTTGTATTTAAACTAGCAATCAAATCTTAGGAAAAACAATTTATTATGGCTTCTTAGTTCTTTCAACGTAAGAAAAAAAAACATATGCAAGATAATAAAATATTTGCACTCTCCCAATAAAATATTTTGGAGTATTTTTCCTATTTATCTATAATATAAAATTTTTACAAGCTTTGGCACATCTTTGCAACACCATGAATGAGGCTTTCTTGGGTATTGATCATCTTTTCAATGTTCAGTGATAGCTCCAACTTGAATATGTTTTTTCTAAGAGATGTATTTGATGCCAACTATAATCTTCGCTCCCTCTGCCATGGAAAATGATCTCAATGCTTCACCATTTAGTGTATGAACGTGCTATCATTATCAAATACTCATTTTATATTCAAATCCAATCCATGGTGCTCATTTTTATGTTCTATGACATTGGGTTTTATTCAAAAATGCTTTTGAGCAACTTCTATCTAATTTTTTTTTTGTTCAGATATATAGCTCGACTAGAAGCTTCTGGCACAAGCTAGGTGTAGACATGTAAGAAGTAGTTTGAGACAATTTCTAGTGACCATTTTGTAAAAGTGAGAAATGATATCATCATGTAATTTCACGTAAATAAGCAAAAGTGAAGTTCAAGTTTCCTATATTCTCATAGTCTTAGAAATCTAAATGAAAAATTCTAGATATTCTAGACTAATAGTGAGTTATATTTGATACAATCTTAGCCATACACCTCATTGTTGAAATAAGGTGGTTGCTAGGATTAAAGAGGTTAATTGCTAAGATTTTGGAAATTAGTTGTTGGGATTGAGGAGATTAGTTATCTTTCTCAAAGCATAAATAGAATAATAAGGGATAAATTGGGCACACATTTTGTACAACAAGAAGACTTATGAGATCAAGAAAGATCAGTTAAGACAATTCAAAATAAAGGAGAGGATTGGAGGTCAAGAAGCAAATCAAAGTACAATGTGTACAATATTTTCAAGTATTTTAGATAAGTGAATTATCAATTGACCAACAAGTAGATTTATTTTAGTCAATGTAATTATGTTTTTTTGTGTATAGTATACAATTGTTAGTTTGGTAGCTTGTGGAGGTTTCCCTGTAAGTTTGAAATACTTAAATGAAAATATATTTTGAGGGTGTAATTATCAATGTATTGTGTATATGTTTTTTTTCTTCATTTTTTAGCAATTTATGTGATTCTCACACGTTTAGAAATAATTATTTTTGAGGTTAAATAAATTCAGATACGATTTATTTAACTAAGTGAAACATAGGAGAACAATCAACTAGGGCTTGGAAATTAACATGGTACTGGAGCTTGGTCTCTGATTGAAATTCACGGGGATTCGCAAAATTAAATCTATTATAGGGAAAAAGGACTAACACCAAGAGATTTTTAAAGTTTTAATTTTTATATCAGAGAGTTTTTGCAATATATATTAGAGATGGCATCAATGAGCCTCAAATTTGAGGATATATTAGATGGTGCCTTCAATTATTTGTTCTATAAAGCTAGGATAACATTGCTATTGCAATAAAATTATCACTTGGATATTATCAACATGGTAGTTCCTGCACCTACATATATATAAAAATTGGAAACATATAAGAAGAAGGAAGTAAAGGGAAGGAAGGTAACTTTGGATGTCATGAAGGATTATTTGAGTCATCGCCTATCTTAGAATAAAATGATGAAGAAGATTCTCAACGGTTTGGTTACCCTTTATTATAGTGAGACCATAATAGGAAATATGATACTGCAGAACAAACTTAGATCCATAAATATGATAATATTAGAAACCATTATGAATTACCTAATGAAGATCACACATATTTTTGATAAACATGCAGAAGTTGAGGAGAAGGTACAGATGCAAAGTTGGTGAACATGGAACTGAATGGATTCTTAATGTCATGGGAACCATTTATCAAAGGTATTTTTTCTCATGATATTCCTAAATTTAAAGGGTTGTTGGATGATTGTATCTAGGAAGAAACTTGAACTGTGTCAAAGGTTAGCCAAAATGATGTGACAAGAACCTAGCCCTGTTTGGTAATACGATGAAAGGCAAAGGAAATGGACCCATTAAGGGTTAGGGAAAGATTGAGTAGTTATCCTCACAACTAGGAAAGAAGAATTTGAGTACAATCAAGTGCTTCATTGTTCATAAGTTTGGACATTATGCATCACAATGTCCAAATAAGAAGAATGGAAAAGTGAAGCAACAGTAGAAGCAGGTAGCAACCTCTATGGAAACTCAAGTGAGCAACTTTGCTACATATTAAAATTACCGGTATATATTTATTGAGAGTGAAAAAATTATGTTTGCTAGCAACATAATACACAAAACATAAGAAAAATTCACACATTTCTTACCCTGGGAAAACCATGACTCCAAGGGAAAACTAGCTATCATAATTCCATTAGATCCCTTGGAAAAAACTTGGTCAAGTGAGCCTTCACCACTCATATCCTTAGCCCATTATAATACAATCTTCACCGAGCCTTTTAAATGATTCACTACATGATTCCACTAGCATAGAACCATGGGTACACAACCCGTGCCTGAAACTACCACTGTTTGACTTGGTCAACTTTGACTCTTTCCCCCAGTCAAGTTTACTTAAAAATTCCCCCTTAAACCTTGACTTGGGGTTTCCCTTGACCAAATATGACCAAATTAGCCAAATGAGTTAGCATTTCTCAATATTGACCTTACTCCCCCTCAAATTTTATACCCAAGGTATCTGTATGACCCGCTCTCACTTATGTCTAATACCAGACTTTCTCAACAATTTCCTAGGTGTACCCATGCCTTACTAGCTCTTACTGCAACGTTCCAATTTACATACAATTTAAAAAATTGACTCCATTATAACACACACATATATTCCATTCCATCATCATCTCGCTTGAAATTGATTGCTCCACTCATCAAGGATTTTCAACCAATGATGCATATGGATGTTTTGTTCCATGGTCGATATCATCACAAGCATATGAATCATGTCTCATAGGGTTTTTCTCCCACTATATGTATCTTTAGTGTCTTCGAGACTGAATAGGCCTTGCTCCACCAAGTAACAAGCTCCCATGCTTTGGTCCATAACCATCCTTTTATGTAACAGGTCTAGTCCCAATAACTCGGTTAAGAAAGTTTCCACCTCGTCTCGTAGGAATAGCAGGTACACATTATTTTGCCTTGAATAATCCCTATAAAAACCCCTCCTTGGTCCACTTTCAATATGGTAATCGTTCCATTAGGATATGAAACCTATCCCTCGTGGAATCCCTTAATTAAATATCTCAGTTCCACCAACCTCCCTCTGCAAATTCCAGGCCTGATCAACTAAACTAGTGGCATTAGCCTCGCTATCGATTTCCTGTTCAAACTTCAACCTCTTTGGTGGAAGGACCCAAAGTGAGGTTCTGCTAGGATATTCCGAAACATAGGAAATATTTAAGTATAACTTGTTCTAGCGTAAAGTTAGGTAAAGTGTGTTTCTTTAGTATGTACTTTTGTAACTTATAATCCATCATTCAAGATATGTAGTGATATGACAGTTCATTCTCTCCTTGGTATTACCAACACTTGATTTGTGGCTTAACACTTGATTGGTCCATGATCTCTATTTAAATAGCATGGAGGTTTATTTTTCCAGTGACCGTTTATGAGAAAAGCTTATGTAAATTTTCTTTCTTTATATTAATAAATTGCCTGAAGTAGCCGCGTTGGCTCAGGACGTGGACTGTTTCCCTCTTTGAGGGTTTTAACCACGTCAAATACTGGTGTACTGATTTTTGATCTCTTTGTGAGTGGTGACCTTTGGTGTTTTATATAAGGAACTTACCCTGTAAATTCCTACATGGTATCAGAGTTTTTTGAGGGCTGCATCCGTTGCTGATCCAAATCCGAAACCGATTTGATTGCATGTGACTATTGTTTTCCATATCTACTGTTTCTCACCACTTCCGTGCTGGTAGAACTAATATGTTGTGTCTGGAGCCTATGTTCTAGTGAGGAACCCCTTTTGTTTCATGCGAAAAGGTTTTTGGTTTCCCTAGTTATGTCATTTTAGATATGGAGGTATAAATTATTATTTTTGCAGTTATATTTATTTATCCCTTTGTTTATTTCAGTCTATAGTATTTTTATTATTATTACTGGATCTATACCCTCTTCTCTGTGTATGCTCTTTGATCTGCGCTTTATGCGATCTAGAAAACCAGAAACAAAAAGACGAGATTTATCTCCTACGTATGCTCTTTCCCCGCGACTTTGTAAGATCTCGAGAAATCATAAATAGTGAGAAAAATATCTAGTTTCTAGGTGGACTAACCAAAAATCTAACATTATGCCGCAAGGATTATATATATATATATATATATATATATATATATATATATATATATATATATATATATATTGCGTGGTTATTTTTTTGCAGGAAAAAAAACACGCACCCCAAAGAGTGAAAAAAAACTCTTTTCTCCTTTCCAACAATTAATAAACCTTTTAACTAGCTCACTTGGTGTAAAATTACTTTATGATAATATAGGTCTTGGGTTCAAATTTTTTTTTTCAAGTTACTTTTTTTAAAGAGTTTTTTGTCAAGTTAAAAAAAAACACATGTAACTTATGTTTTGAAGTTACTTTATGTAATAGTGTTTCTCGCCCATTATAAAAAATGAGTCACATACAGTGTAAAGCCATTTTATCTTTTATTTAAGTTATACTATACGTAGTCATTAGTTCATAAAGTAACATTGTAAAAAGTGACTCTCACTTATTTATAAAAGTGGGTCACATAAAGTAGCATTTAAAAAACAATGTGAGATTATTATATTAAGTTTGGAAATGGGGGGAACTTTAAAAAAAAATAAAAATAAAAAAAAAATAAAAAAATGTACGACTTCATCACCAACTTTCAACCTATCATGTGACTACTTGGCATCTACTACAACTTTTATTCAAAAATGCGTAATTTCTTCATCTAGAAGTAGTTTTTAGAGCCGTTTTTTTTTTAAATAGCCTAAATTTTTGAGATCTTTCCATTGGAGCAGTTAGTTTCAACCTTTACAACTTATGTTTTTAAAAATGGAAAGTGCATGCCCGATTATTCTTAACAACACCAATTATTTCCAATGACTATCCTACATGGTAGACTTAGTTAGAAGTAAAGGTATTTCTAGAATAGCCTCAAGACTAGAATCTAAACCTACCGATGAAGATAAAATGGCTAAATGGGAAAACAAACAAGATAAAGCACGAGGGTTGATAGGAATGTCCATTGCTCAAGATCTTAGATTTCATATCCAATAAATTGACTCCTATGATGAAGCTATGAAAAAGCTAAATATTGTTTTTTACATTCAAAATGAAATCAGATTCCACCAGCTTGAAAATGAGTTGCTTACTCTGGACCCTAATAATTTCTCCTCTATTGAAGATTTTTTGTCCAAATTCAAGACCCTTAGACATCTCTTAGAAGGTTGTAAGGTCAAACAGGAATATGGTAGTCTTATCTATTCCATTCTTACTAAGTTAGGCCCTGCATACTCTGTATTTGTTTCCACCTTCCATTCCACTAGATAAGACCTCATTTCTCAAGGAACACCCTACAAGTCCCCCTATTTTGACGCCTTTTGTAATTCTTTGATAAGAGAACAAGAAAAACTCTTACACCTTGGTGTTATTAATACTGGAAAATCTTCTAAGAAATCCTTACCAGCCCAGTAGCAACCAAATCCAAATAATCATAAGAAGAAGCATCCTAAAAATAATGGTCCTAAACCAAACAAGGGTCTTAAGAAATCTCAGCTGCAAACTGAAAAATCAACTCAACAAACTGATAAGGAAAATAAAAACAAATGGAAGAAGACAGTTAACATTGCAACTTTTGTAATCGTGATGGCCATGTAGAGTCAAAATGTTTTATGAAGATGGAAGCCTTGGAAGCAACAATGAAGAAGAACATCATCCATTTGGAGAAATCTTCAATTTCATCTTTGGGAATGACACTTTTTGCATGTGGTTGTCAAGAATCAAGATTTAGTCATGCATTGAATATATCTTCTTCTTCTCATTCTCATGAGTGGCTCATTGATTCTGGAGTCTCTTACCACATGGCCAAAAATAAAGCCATGTTTTCTTCTTTAAATGATTGTAACACCAAAAATATTTATGTTGGTGATCATAGATCCCCCAGTGTTGTAGGGTATGGAACCATTCATCTAGATAATTGCCAGTTTAATGATGTATTATGTGTTCCTACCTTGTTCTGCAACATTCTATCTATTTATCGGATAGCTCATTCAGGTTAAGGGAAAACCGTAGAATTCTCACCTCATGATGTTGTAATTAAGGACCTAAGATATCCTAGACATATTTTATCTACTGGCATTTCCGATGATTCCACAAGGTTGTATAAGTTTAACAACTTTGGGTCATCATGTTAGCTATATTTGATGAGGCCAAACATTAAAAAGTATTTTTTGGACCAAATCAAGATCTAAGTAATTTGGTATCTTATTATTTTTTGTGAGAATAAAATGTAAAAAATAATGGTGAATGACCTTTACTTGGGTTACTAACTAAAAAGTAATGATTTATTGAATTAATTAATGAAAAAAACCCATAAGTAAATGATTTATTAGATTATTTCCATTTACTCGCTAAAATGGTTAGAAATAATTAAAAAATAAATTATTTATTAAATTATTTCTATGGGATAAATGAAATGAGTGAAAATAATTATGTTGTCTTCACATAAATGGGTAAAAATTATGAAATAACATAAATTTAATGAATTTATGATTTATTCTAATGTAAATGGTAAATTAACGAAAATGACTTAGGAAAAGTGGTTCCATGGGCTATTTCCTTAGGTGAAAGTGTGTTTTAATGTGTATAACCCATATTAACATGGTGTATTTCAACCCACTTGGTTTTTTTCTTAGGTGATCACTTTTTTTGCGATAACACAAACAATAGGGGAGAATATACCTCTAAGAAGTAAGATGGTTTCTACAAGTAGGCATGGATGAAAAAATAGGCGAATTATGTACAACCCACAACAAACTGAGCTTGTAGAGCAAAATAATCAATCCATCATTGTAATATCCCAAAATGGGGAAGCAACATTACATGAACATAAAACTAGAAGTAGCAGTGATAAATCAAGTCATAAAATGTGAGAAGAAAACATAGCCATCATATTAGTATTATAGCAACAAAATGTATACAAGATCTTGAGGAAATAAACACTCAAGATAGGCAACCCAAGCCTCAAGAGAACATGTACATAGAAAATGAAGTATATTGCTACACAGAAAATGCCCAAGGCTATGACAATGTAGTTTTATTAGATATAATTGCTGCTAGAGTATGTCAATACATGGATATGAAAATATACAGCTCATACAATGTTGGGAGTAAAGATCTAAACCCCCAAACTCAATTTCAAGACAATCCTGGAAGGATTTCCTGAAATATGCAAAAGTACCAAAATGCCAGAGTGCAGCCCTAGGGCTGAGTAGCAGCTGCAACTCAAAGTCTGGATGGATATGGCTAAAGATAAAACATGAGATGAATAGACCTCCTCCAATGGATCCCTCCTCCAATGGATCTTCCAAGTGAAAGGATGATCCTAACACTGAATATCTCACCCTCTAATCAATCACTGCAAGCCCTCACTGTAAATGGTCACAGAAATAATGCAGTCAAGGAGAGGGACTGCGCTGTAGGAGAAAGGAAATATGTTATCCAAGTGCCAAGATCTGCAATAAGCTCCAAAATATTCCTCACTGATTTCCCAAAGGAAAGAAAGCTTCCTCCTCTGAAAAACAAGCTCTAGAAGTGGTGTTGTGAACCCTCCACTGCAACACCCTGCAACACAACGTTACACTTCTGCAGAAATAATGTTGTAGCTGAAGGAGGTAGCTTGGCCTCAAGCCTGGATGTGGAGAAATGAAGTACACGCTCCCTCAAGAGGCCTCTCAATAAAGGAGAAGGAATTCCTAAACAGGAATTCCTTGTGCTAAGCAGCACAACAATCTCAACTAAACAGTTGAAGAAAGCACAATAGTCATCTAGACCACAATTTCAATAATCCATAACATGTCTTCCTTTTTTTTCCAAGGAATAAACTCGCGGAGAACCCGGGCGCACTTCCCCAGAATATCTGGATGGTACGCGCGATAAACTGTCAGCGCTATTTTACAGTGCCTGACCCCGAGGGACTCAAATTCAAAATCGAACCCGTGACCTCCCTGATTACGGAGAGGACCCACGTCTGGCTCAGACCAGTTGAGCTATCCCTTGGGGCTCCATAACATGTCTTCCTATGGCTGCCTTTCCCTCCTTTTATACAAATGGAAGCCTTCTCAACTTGGGTCCCACTTATTAGGGTTTCTTCCACCAAGGAATCTTCCTCCCACTATCACTGCCCTGTCTCCAAAGATGATCTCCACATCTTATCCCAACGTTGTTGACTTGGTCAAACTTGACCTTGTCCACATGAAAATGCCCCTTTTCACACATGAAGGTGTGAAATACAGCTCCTATGATGATCCCTTTTCACATTATGAGGGATTTTATTCATATTTTTAATATGCATGGGCCTCCTTACCCATTTATTCAACTCCTAGGTGTAAAGGCAAAAATCAATATTCAAATTAGCTGCATGCTAATTTTGGAATATTACAGTCCTCCCCTCCCAAATGTTGCTTGTCCACAAGAAACTGCAAGGATAGAACTGAGATGTCTCCTCTTATCCCCTTGTAGCATCCTCATATGATAAAATCATCCAAGGATCAATATGTTGTCTCATCAATACATCTCCAAGTTTCCCCTCCCAAGTATGCAAGCTAGCTTTTGGTGAGCATCCCAAATAGCTATCATCATGTAAAAGTGAAACGTCCATGGAGGCAACAATGGGTTGTCTAAAGGCCTTCTTGAGGCATGAGGTTTGATATAGATTGGGATCTACCATCCCCATATGAATCTCCCATCCCCAAGCTATCATCCATACAAAATGAGTTACCTCCCAACATGGCAACTCCTAAAAATCCTCCTCCACCTTTGGCTCCGACAATGTAGGTGGGCTGAATAACTGAACATGGTAGAAAAAATAGCATACCCCACGGTGTCCTCCTCTCCACTTAAGATCAGTGTAGACTGCTGATCTTGGGCTGCAATAGTGTTTCCCTCAAGTGGCAAGATTAAGACTGGACCTATAAAGATCCTCTCTCCGAAGTTATGAATCATGTTGGCCCAAACCATCCCATATGTGATGGATAGGAAATCATCACCATATGGCATCCAATCAATCCCATGGCCCACCTCATAAAGAAGCAAGTGTTTTACTGTAGTGGCCATATCATCTCCCATGCTCCCCTTGGAACATGTAATGAAAAAAGTGTGGGAAATCTCTTCCCCCAAGGACACATCCATCCAATGTGTCTCTCCCCCAATCATGCTCCCAATAAAAATAAGAACGACATCAGCAAATGGAATCATTATTAGCATCATGCTAGCTTCCATATTTAATAAGGGAGAAGGACAATGGTCCCTCAAATGCAACCAGCATAGTTTTACTCTGAACTGCATCAAAAAATGGCATGATGTGTAGTTTCGCAACCACTTGCTTGCTGCCCCAATCTCCTCACAAGTTTGGAGAAATTGTATGGTGTATGGTGCAAAGTGAGCATGCTCTGCAAAATATGTAATCTCCCCAAGTCCTCCTAGGGTGTGACCATCACCAAAACTGCTTATGGCCTCAAGTAGACCATGAAGTCTAGAAGGAAGAATGATCCTCCCTTGAGCAATGTCCTGCACATATATGGTTAAGGAATGCACATACAAATCATTATGCAACCAAACAGTATCCTTACCATATACTTTGCCCATGCAAATGGAGTGGCTCATAGATAGATCCCCTCCCATTCTCAAAGAGAAAAGAGGTGGTTGTGATAATTCCTCCAAATATTTATGTATCTCCTCCATCTCCACATGATCCATGCATCCCCTCAAATGCTGATATATATCCTCTCCATAGCCTTCCCACATGTACCCCTCCATGATGGTGTGGTATGCTCTCATATAATAAGTGTGGCTGAAAAGGAAATCCTCATGAGATGCTTGTAGTAACTTCTCCTTGAGCTTGGAAGCTCTAGATAAGAAGATCCTACCATGATAGTAGATGACCCCATCTCTGACTGAATATCCCTCCTCATGCAATTGGTCATCCAATATCATACAAGTAAAAATATCCTTGGAATAATCCACCAATAGCTGGGATTTCCAATACGGATCTATCCTCCATAGTGACAACGCTGATGATCTATCACAAAGAACATCTGTCATATGGATGTCCTCCTATTTGACATCTCCCATGCCAAAGATGCTAGTTGGAAGGCTGCTATCCTTCCCCTACTGCTCCTTGAGTCTACCCAAGACTCTCAGCACTGTATCAAGCTCTCCCAAGGTCCTCACCCCTCTGGAATCAATGATTGGTGCCTCAAAATGTAAAGCATCCCTCATCATTTACTGCTCTGGTGGTCTCCTCAGTGAGATGCCTCCATGCAATGAGACATCAAGATCAAGAGTAGACTGCATACATCAATGGAGATACTTGTCCCTTCCTTCACTGCGCAATTCAGTCTCCCTCTTCTATGCATCAACCCTCTGAAGTAGATAGGGGTGTGTGCTCCTCATCAAATGATGTTGGTCATCCTCCCTACCTCCTCCTTTTTTCTGCATGGCTTCACAATATGTCAACAATGGCACATGCTGATCATGGGTTGTGATTTGATCTCTACATATGAGATCCTTGGGAATTTATTGCAACGATACACGAATCCCTCTTTTTGGAGCATGTGCTCCCTCTACCTCTGCATGAGGTGTTAGATATGCTCTATACATGACAATGTTTTTGCCCTCAACCTTTTCTTCCTCTCCAATATGAACGGGCAACCTCCCAAGAATTGGATCCTCTTTTGAAAAAGGGATCTCCATGCCCTATTGTTCAAGAATATGAGATAGATTTCTTGCCTCTAGCAAGGTATGATGCAAGATGTCAGCCTCCTCATTAGTTTTCTGAAGTGGAGTGTATTTTATAGTTTCCTCCAACACATGCAAAGTTTCTGTTTGTTTTGGTTTGTTTGGTTTCACCAAGGATGTCTAAATTTTTTTCCATCAAATCTTTCTACTACCCTCTTAGTGAACTTTGCATAAGAAGAAGCGTTTGTATTTTTCAAAGAAAAAGACTCAAATATCCACCATGCATAGGCCTTACCTCCAAAATGCAGTGCTGCAACTTTGATGGCTTCATCTTCAGAAATTTGGTGGTGCTGCAAATAGGTGTCTAGCTCCTCCACCCAAGCTCTAGCTGAACAGGTAAGTGAACCATCAAAAGTAGATAGGAAAAATCTACTCATATTATGCGGCTTGCTTCTCTCCACCTTGATCTTGCAAAACTCTGGAAAAGTGATATGATCTCTAAACTTCTTATTTTGAGATTCATATTCTTGCAGAAAATCACTAAGAGTTTCCCTCTTAGGCATTTCTTCTTCTTCTATCTCTCTCATAGCAAATCTGGGAATATGACTGCACTGTGCATCATAGTGTGTGGCTGCATGCTCACACTCATCATATGAAAATCTAGAATTTGCTTCAGATTCAAACTCTCTTTGAGATTCTCTAAACATCTCCTTCCTCATCTTCTTAAGATCTCCATGAATTCTATGCAAAGTTTGAGAAAGAAACTTTGAAAGTCTCTCCTACTTTCTTCCTCCAAAGAATGGAGTCTTCTTTTGTCTTTCCTTGATATCATATTGGCTGAGATTCCATAGGTTGAGCCAATATTATGTTGAGATTGCAACAAGATGATGAGCTTAGTGGAAAGAAGTCGCCTTCACTAAGTGGGCCCGCAGGTTATTTTTGGCGCAAAGTCTATTTTTAGACTATGTCTATTTTTAGACATTTGGATCATGTTATATGAGTTGCAGGATGCTATTTGTGGATGGTTGGTCAAGTTGGAAAAAATAGATGGACTTCTATTTTTAGACATACTGGGCGGAATCTATTTTTAGATTGCCAGTCTAAAATAGATATGTCGAATATTATTAGCTCTTAATAATATTTGGACTATAAACATTATCTTATTCTCTTGGAGCACTTCGGTTAAGTGCACAGATGTGGCACAGGAGCTGACAGAAGGAATTACGCTATTCCTGAGGGTTAAGTGGAGCTATTGCATGGATACTTCAGTTAGAACTCATGTGAGAGAGTTTGGTGGAGTTGATTGAGGAAGTTAATGGAGTTGTGTTAAGTTTAACTAAGCTAAACATAGTTGAGCTAGTTGTATCTAGTCTAACTGATTGATACACTAGTGAGAGTGGTGTGAATTAATTATTAATTAATTCACTAATTATAAACTCATTAATCAACTAAAGAATACATCAATTAACTTCAGTGCATGGACAGTTTCAGTGGAGACCAGTGTAGAGATAGGTGAAAGAGCAGGTTAACTATCAGTTGTGACTATACTGTTGCATATTTTCAACAACCAGTGATTGGAGGAGCCCATGAGGATTGCGCAGTACAAGCCAAGTGGTTTGAATTTATTTATGAGCCATCCTATAGCATTGATTATGCAATAGAGGCTGGCTATCAGGTGGCAGAGATTAGAGCATGTGTTTTGCTAGATCTAGCTTGATTAGTGTGTAGCAATTGGAGATTATGCTGAGAGCTTGTGAGGAGCTTTGTACAATGATTGTTACATGATCTCTATGACATATAATATACAGATATTTGGGGTTTTCAGCTTTAAGCTTTCCCATGAAATATTGTGTTCATATGTGTGATTTTTATGGTTTTAATGTGCGCATGCAAATGATTTTATTTCCGCATGTAATGATCAATGGTAGAAGAGATTCTGTATTGTGCATGAAGATAAAATAGTGTGTGATCAAGAGAATCTCGGTGAAGAATATATCATTTATTCAAATTTCTACATGGTATCAGAGGGATATTTATCATTGGAGCAATTGCAAAACATTGAAGCGGTTGAGTTTTGTGCTGGTGGAATTCGAATTTGCAGTAGTGTTTTCTTGGTGTCGAAGTTGATATGTCTTTCAACGGATTGCGATTGGAGTATGCCCTTGAGGGAAGCTCAAATTATATTGCATGGAAGGATAGGATGGAGGCGGTTCTGGATGACAATGGGTTGAAGGAGTTCATAGATGCAGAAATTCCAAAACCTACTTCTAGTGATGCTGCCGTACTTGACGCATGGCAAAAGAAGACAGAAAAGTGTCGAAGGATTCTGTTGGAAGGTGTGAAGGATCACATAGTGTCCAACCTTCATGGTAAGGCTTCTCCATTCTTGATGTGGAAAGCTTTGATAGATTTATTTCAAAGCAAGAGCGACCAGAGGAAGTTGGCGTTCAAGGATAAACTCAGGAACATAAAAATGGAGAAAGGCGACAGTATGCCCAAGTATCTCACGAAGTTCATCCAATGCAGGGATGAGCTGGGAAGTGTGGGGGTTATTGTTGATGACGAGGAATTAGTGAGCTTGGCTCTCCTTGGGCTTCTGAAGAGTTGGCATTCCTATTAGGACTCTGTCAATGGTTGGGATAAATTTCCAGGATGGGAGCGACTTTGGTCGGATCTTGTCCAAGAGGAGATAAGGCGAATTACCAGGGATGGATCTTCATCAAAGAACTCTGATGAAGAGAATTGCGCTTTGGCTGCCAAAGCAAAGAAGGGGAAGAGCAAGAAAGCTTCTCAATCCGGTGCGAAAGGCAAGAAGCAGGACATGTCCAAGGTGAATTGCTTTCACTGTCACCAACACGGACATGATACTGATTTGTTCTTGAGAAGAAGAAAAATAAGCGGTTCTTGGATGTGAGGTGGAGAGGGCCTTAGCCTCTGTTTTGAAGCTAGATTTTTGCTTGATCATGCTTGGTCTCAAGTGTGATGGGTTCGATGTGGTTTCTTGACGATTAGGTGCATCTTTTCACATGACGAGGAGGTCGAAGATTTTTGCGGTACGGATGAGAAAGATCTTAGAGTGCACATCAAGATGGGCGATGATGGTAGATACGGTGCGACCAATATCGGTACCATTTCCTTTGAGAGGGAGTCTGGTAAACCCTTCGTATTGAAGGAAGTGATGCATGTTCCAGGATTGAAGAAGAATCTGATCTTTGTGGCGATGTTAGAAGACAAGGGATATGATGTTGTCTTTAGCGAGGGAAAGGCTTTCCTGCGCAGTAAGGCAACTGGTGAGACCTGGAGGATAGGGGTTCGAGTTAAGAACCTTTATCAATTGTAGGTAGATGGCTGCACGACAACGTGGTAGGCAAGGCGAAGGGAAGAGGTGAATTGTGCGGGATGATGGCGAGTTGTGCAGGAGATTGGGCCTGCTTCACCATGGAGCTTTGAAGATACGCGGCCAGTTTCTCTTGGGCTTCCAAAAGGTACCGCCAGCACCGATCGAGATCAGTGCAAGGGATGTACTTTGGGAAAATTTGTGAAAGCCACCTTTCATGAGAAGGATAGTCATGCCACAACGATCCTTGAGAGAATTCACACAGACGTGTGTGGACCTTTCTCAGTAGCTTCGATAGCAAAGCACAGGTACTATGTGATATTTGTTGATGATTTTTCTCGGAAGTGTTGGATCTTATTCATGCAGAAGAAGAGCGAGACATAATCAAAGTTCTGTGAGTTCAAGGCACTGGTTGAGAAAGAATCGGGGAAGCAAGTGAAGGCTCTTAGGAGCGACAATGGTGGTGAATTCATCTCTGGCGAATTCAAGGACTTTTGCAGCGTAGAAGGAATTCGAAGAGAGCTCATAGCACCTCATAACCCACAGCAGAACGAGGTTGCTGAGCGGAAGAACAGAACGATCGTGGGTGCTGCACGGGCGATGTTGCATGATCAGGGCCTACCCATTCACTTGTGGGCGGAGGCATGCAATACTGCAGTATATGTGCAGAATCGTTGTCCTCACAGGATACTTGGCATGAGTACACCCGAGGAGGCGTTTTCTGGTAAGAGGCCTGATATTTCCCATTTGAGGATTTTTGGTTCACCTGTTTACATTCATGTGACGAAGGATGCCAGGAAGAAGCTGGAGTCGACTGCAGAGTTTGGGATATTTGTGGGGTACATTGATACATCCCACAACTATCGTGTGTATTTTCCAAACAATCGCAAGATCACAGTATCAGATATCAAATTAGGAGAAAGCCATGAAGTGTTTGCTTGAGAGGGAGCCACACTCGCATGCAGATGAGGAGCTATTAGCTCCTAAGGATGAGCTTCAGGATGTGGATAAGCCACAAGAGGAAGTTCATGGAGTGGAAGAGACCACTCACGCAGCGCCAACCATTAGAGGGTGGAAGCGGACTACAAAAGCTGAGCGACTGGCTCAAGATGTAGAGAAGATTGTAGGAGCACCTACATCACAGCGCAGACAGAGACAGTCACCGGACCAGTACACTGGATACATGGCTCTTATGAGAAATTGTATCGTGACAGAGCCATCCTCTTTTGAGGAAGCTATGGAGGATCCTGCATGGGTAGATGCCATGGTGGAAGAGTATGATTCGATTGTCAGAAATAGTGCATGGGAGTTTGTCCCAAGGCCGAAAGGGAAATCAATGGTAGGTTTGAGATGGATCTACAAAGTGAAGCAAGCTACTAATGGGAGCATTGAGAAGTACAAGGAAAGATTTGTTGCCTGGGGCTTCTCATAGATCAAGGGGATTGACTATGAAGAAACCTTTGCACCTGTCGCAAGGTATTCTTCCATACGGACCATCCTTGCTCTCTCAGCGCAGATGGGTTGGCACATTCATCAGATGGATGTGAAGACTGCATTCCTCAACGGATTCATTGAGGAGGAGGTTTACATAGAACAGCCTGAAGTATTCCAAATCTTCAGCAGCGAGTTGCATGTGTGCAGGCTCAAAAGAGCGTTGTATCGGCTGAAACAAGCACCTCGTGCTTCGCTGCTACGTATAGATAAAGTTATTTCCTACCGGACTTGGATTCTCCAAGAGTGAGGTGGATCTGAAACTATACCAGATTGTGGTGGAGGGTAATTTGCTGATCATTGTACTTTATGTAGATGATTTGATTTTGACAGGTGATGAACTGTTGATACACTCATGCAAGGCTGATCTTGCAAAGGAGTTTGAGATGAAGGACTTGGGCCTCCATTATTTCCTGGGATTGGAAATTTGGCAGCGCAGTGATGGATTGTTTGTGTCTCAAGGCAAGTATGCTCGGGAGATACTGGAGAAGTTCAACATGCATGGCTGCAAGCCTATCGACACTCCTCTTCCCAGTGGTTGGAGGAAAGAGGATGCTACATCAACAGAGGTAGTGGATGCCACTGTTTACCGACAGTTGGTGGGGTCGCTTATGTATCTAGTCAATACACGACCCGACATATGCTATGATGTTAACCAGCTTTCACAAGCCATGGTTAAGCCTACCAAGCTCTTTTGGAAGGAAGGAAAGCATGTATTGAGATATCTCAGAGGCACATCGGGATATGGATTGTGGTATAGATAGGAGGATGAGGTGAGACTACATGGCTTCACAGATGCAGATTGGGCAGGGAGCCCAACGGACAAAAAGAGCACATCTGGAGGGATTTTCAGTATCGGGTCGACAACAGTTTCTTGGTACAGCAAGAAGTAGAGATTTGTGGCACTCAGTTCAGCGGAGGCTGAGTATATGGCAGCGAGTTTGGCTGCATGCGAGGCTATATGGATGAGGAAGATCCTGGTCGGGTTGTTCGGTTCACACTTAGATCCTACTGTGATATATTGTGATAATCAGAGTTGCATCAAAATCTCGGTTAATCCAGTATTTCATGATAGATCTAAACACATTGACATTTGGTATCATCATATCAGAGATTGTGTGTAGCGGAAGATCATGTTACTTTCATACATTCCCACGGAGGATCAGGATGCTGATATCTTGACGAAGGCGCTCACCAGGAGCAAATTTGAATACCACAGAGGCAGGATAGGGGTGGCAGATAATCCTTATCTTGTTGAGAGGGAGTGTTGAGATTGCAACAAGATGATGAGCTTAGTGGAAAGGAGTCGCCTTCACTAAGTGGGCCCGTAGGTTATTTTTGGCGCAAAGTCTATTTTTAGACTATGTCTATTTTTAGACATATGGATCATGTTCTATGAGTTGCAGGATGCTATTTGTGGATGGTTGGTCAAGTTGGAAAAAATAGATGGACTTCTATTTTTAGACATATTGGGCAGAATCTATTTTTAGATTGCCAGTCTAAAAATAGATATGTCGAATATTATTAGCTTTTAATAATATTTGGACTATAAACATTATCTTATTCTCTTGGAGCACTTCAGTTAAGTGCACAGATGTGGCACAGGAGCTGACAGAAGGAATTACGCTATTCCTTAGGGTTATGTGGAGCTATTGCATGGATACTTCAGTTAGAACTCATGTGACAGAGTTTGGTGGAGTTGATTGAGGAGTTAATGGAGTTGTGTTCAGTTTAACTAATCTAAACATAGTTGAGCTAGTTGCATTTAGTCTAACTGATTAATACACTAGTGAAGAGTGGTGTGAATTAATTATTAATTAATTCACTAATTATAAGCTCATTAATCAACTAAAGAATACATCAGTTAACTTCAGTGCGTGGAAAATTTCAGTGGAGACCAGTGTAGAGATAGGTGAAAGAGCAGGTTAACTATCAGTTGTGACTATACTGTTGCATATTTGCAACAACCAGTGATTGGAGGAGCCCATGAGGATTGCGCAGTACAAGCCAGGTGGTTCGAAGTTATTTATGAGCCATCCTACAGCATTGACTACACAATAGAGTCTGGCTATCAGGTGGCAAATATTGGAGCATGTGTTTTGCTAGATCTAGCTTGATTAGTGTGTAGAAATTGGAGATTGTACTGAGAGCTTGTGAGGAGCTTTGTACAATGATTGTTACATGATATCTATGACATATAATATACAAATAGTTGGGGTTTTCAGCTTTAAGCTTTCCCATGAAATATTGTGTTCATATGTGTGATTTTTATGGTTTTAATGTGCGCAGGCAATTGATTTTATTTCCGCATGTAATGATCAATGGTAGAAGAGATTTTGTATTTTGAATGAAGATAAAATAGTGTGTGATCAGGAGAATCTCGGTGAATAATATATCAGTTATTCAAATTTCTACATATTATGCTCTGATACCACTGTAATATCCCAAAATGGGGAAGCAGCAATACATGAACATAAAACTGGAAGTAGCAGTGATAAATCAACTCATAAAATTTGAGAAGACCACATAGCCATAATATTAATATTATAGCAGAAAATTGTATACAAGATCTTGAGGAAATAAACACTCAAGATAGGCAACCCAAGCCTCAAAAGAACATGTACATAAAAAATGAAGTATACTGCTACACAGAAAATTCCCAAGGCTATGACAACGCAATTTTATTAGATATAACTGCTACTAGAGTATTTCAATACATAGATATGAAAATATACAACTCATACAATTTTGGGAGCAAAGAACTAAACCCCCAAACTCAATTTCAAGACAATCCTGGAAGGATTTCCTGAAATATGCAAAAGTACCAAAATGATGGAGTGCAGCCCTAGGGCTGAGTAGCAGCTGCAACTCAAAGTCTGGATGGAGATGGTTGAAGATAAAAAATGAGATGAATATACCTCCTCCAATGGATCTTCCAATTGAAATGTTGATCCTAACACTGAAGATATCACCCTCCAATCAATCACTGCAACCCCTCACTGCAAATGGTCATAGAAATAACGCAGTCAAGGAGAGGGACTGCGTTGTAGGAGAAAGGAAATATCTTGGCCAAGTGCCAAGATCTGCAATAAGCTCCAGAATCTTCCTCACTGATTTCCAAAAGGAAAGAAAGCTTCCTCCTCTGAAAAACAAGCTCTAGAAGTGGTGTTGTGAACCCTCCATTGTAACAGCCTGCAACACAACGTTATACTTCTGCAGAAATAACTTTGTAGTTGAAGGAGTTAGCTTGGCCTCAAGCCTGGATGTGGATAAATGAATTACAAGCTCCCTCAGGAGGCGTCTCAAAAAAGGAGAAGGAATTCCTAGACAGGAATGCCTTGTGCTAAGCAGCACAACAATCTCAACTAAACAGTTTAAGAAAGCACAATAGTCATCCAGACCATAAATTCAATAATCCATAACATGTCTTCCTATGGCTGCCTTGCCCTCCTCTTATACAAATGGAAGCTCTCTCACCTTGGGTCCCACTCATTATGGTTTCCTATAACAAGGAATCTTCCTCCCACTATCACTGTGATGTCTCCAAAGATGATCTCCACCTCTTATCCCAGCACTGTTGACTTGGTCAAACTTGACCTTGTCCATATGCAAATGCCCCTTTTCACACTTGAAGGTGTGAAATCCAGCACCTACGATGATCCCTTTTCACATTATAAGGGATTTTATTCATATTTTTAGTATGCATGGGCCTCCTTACCCATTTATTCAACTCCTAGGTGTAAAAAGCAAAAATCAATATTCCAATTAGCTACATGCTAATTTTGGAATATTACAATCATAAGGGATGTTAAGACCATTTTTTATGACCAAAATTTTCCATGTTTCTTTGGGTAGAGGCATGCAACACAATAGTCTAGATCCAAAACTAGTGTCCTCACAAGATATTGGAGGACAAGACACCAGAGGAGGCGTTCAATAGGTTGAAGCCAGAAGTAAGACATCTCTACAACTTTGGTTGTCTAGTTTATATCCATGTACCTATAGAAAAGAGGTCAAAATAGAAGCCCTCCACAATAAGGTTTTTTTATGGGACTTCAAAGGCCTGCAAGGTATATATTCCATAGTAAAGGAAGAAAATAGTAGGTGAATATGTTAGAATTTGAGGAATACTTTGCATTAGAAAATTGCATGAGCTCGTTCCAATGATATAGGATGAGGAGGAAGAAGTTCTAAGGGTTAAACCAAAGTCACAAAAGACACCAAAAATTTCCAGTTCAAGATGAAAACCTTCAAGTGAGGAGGATACATTAGCCCCTTACAGTTCTGTTAGGAGACCTCGATGGTTCACACAAACATTGATGGATACTCATGAAAATATTGGGGCTTCTAGGAGCATATTTGGGGAGAAAAAGGCTTATAAGAAGTTTCCTACTTACATGGCATTGATGAGCAACATCATTGATTATGAGCCTTCCAATTTTCAATAGTTAGTATACCAATAGGTATGGTGGGATGCCATGGTGGAGGAGTACACCTCCATCATGAAGAATGATGTTTGGGAAATTCTTCCAATATCGAAGGGGAAATTAGTTATGAGTTCCAAGTGGCTCTATAGGATCAAGCATGTTGTAGATGGAAACATTGAGAAGTTCAATAGGAGGTTCACCATTAATAGGGTTCTCCCGAAAAGAGGGAATGGACTACGAGGATAATTTTACTACAATGGATAAGTAAACTTCCTTTAATCAATTATATCTATAGTTTCAATCATGGGAGGAGGATACATAAAGTGGATGTGAAAATAACTTTCCTTAATGGGATCATTAACACCAACCTCAGGGATTTGAGGATAAATGGGAAGAAGTCAAATGTTCCCCAACTTAAGAAGCCTTGTATGGGTTCAAGTGGGCACCAAGGGCATGGTATTCCAATATTGATGATATTCACTAAGTATGGGCTTCACCAAAAGTGAAGCAAATCCTAACTTAGATTATATACATGTTGGTAGTGATCTTCCTATTTTTGTATTATATGTAGAAATATTTTTTTGATATGTGTAGAGAAGCTCATTGTAGTGTGCAAAGTAGATATGGAAACTCAGTTCGAGATGAAGAACAAAGGAAGAAAAAGGAAATGTTGCATTAATTTTTTGGTTTATAGGTCTAGAAAAAACTAAGGGAGGTTTCCCTTGGGTAGCGTAAGTATGTAGTTCAAACACTAAAGAAGTATCGAATGGGGGATTTCAAGCCTATTGTTGTACCAATGGTCACCAATCTAAAGAATGTAACAATATTATATTCAAATTTGGTTGATCCCACATTGAATATGAAACTGATAGTTTCTTTGATGTATTTGGTCAACACCAGACTAGATATATGTTTTGTAGTGAACACCTTGAGTCAATGCATGGGGAATCCAAGCCACGAGAATTCAATAGAAACAAACATGTCCTCAAGTATTTTAAGGGAATAGGGAGTATAATATGAAATATTTTGGAGATGGTGAGGTGAAGTTATATGGGTATGCATAATTATATTGGGAAGGAAACATAATAGATAGGAAAAACATCTCAAGGTGTTGTCGTGGGTCTTAAAAATTGACATCCTTCAACAATCACTTAGTGTTGAAAATGGTTGTTATTGATGCCATAAGATATCCAAATCAAGGAGAAGATTACATAATCAAATAGTACATTTTGAGGTCTTTCTAATAGTACATGGAATTCCTCCTAATTCCTCACGGTTGAGGGTATATGAATTTTGAAGTCATTCATTAGTTATTCTTCTTTTAACAAGTCAACCTCAACAAGTGACAAATTGGCCCCAATATGGATGGTTTGGACCCCAAAGAGAACTATGTATATGCATTAGGATGAATTTAGGCAACTTGTTTAAGTACACATCTGATTTGTTCTAGGTATACGAAGGAGTGGTTATGAGGTTCATGCCTCATGAACCAAAAGGTGGAGTAAAGCTGAGTTGAAGCAACATTCCTTGGAAGGGTTTTGTCATATATTTTGAAAGTTTTTTTGGTTAGTTTTTGGGAAGGATTTTTAGTTGTTTGATGTATTTTTTAAGGACAGAGAGTACTAGAGGTTTTAGGGAAAATTTCAAGTCAGTTTGAAAGTTGATTTCAGGCCTAGTTTGAAGGCCGAGTACTAGCCTCGTTGGAGGCCCTTTTGTTACACATTTTTGAGGGAAAGTTTTAACCTCATTTTGAAGCTTTCGATATTTTTTGGAGGCTATTTTTAAGTCTGTTTCCGTAGGATGAACCCTAGTACTGTAGAAGGCTGCGTTTAGTGTGAAATTTAAAAGAAGGTTAATCCCTAAGTCATCTTTTTCATACCTATTTCTAAGCCCAAAATCAAGACTAAAATTATAACAACTCTGAAGGTCTGCTTAAGGTGTGACAATAGTGTTAAGGGAGTTGTTAGCCGACTTTTTTTGATGGCCAAAGTTGTTAAGGAAAGTATATAAGAGGTGATTGTTGTATTTTCTCTTGCATTTTTTTGCGTTTTTATCCTTATTCAAGGCCAAGCCTGATCTATCTAGGCCAAAAGCTTATAAGATAGTTTAAAGAATAGTGATAAGAAAATTATAAGGGCTATAAAAGCCAAATAAGGGCTAGTATATCAAGTAAAATGTTGGGTACAAACTTCCAAGTTGGCATATCTACTTTTGAGCATACTAAAAGTCTAAATATTGACAATTAAGGAATGAACAAGAGAGTTATAGATTGAATTGAATTGCAAGAAAAGAGTGTTGCCATCTTCTTGACAGGTTGTAGCTTGTAATGAAGAATTCAAGCTGACTAGGGTAGAAGAACAAGGTGACTAAGAAGAAAGATAAATAAGATAGACATGTGGATATGGTCAAGATTGAAGGTTCAAACTTAAAGGTGGATTAGTAGGCGAACAACCCTACTAAAGAGCGCGAATACATTACAATAATTGGTGTTAACAGGTCCATGGGACAAGTTGAAAGAGTAGGTCAGTGCCTACAAATTACGGAGTTGGTCCTCAGTTGAGGAGATTGGAGTTTCCTTAAGGTTGGTAACTATGAAGTTTTTGAGTTGGAGCTTGACCAGGGGACTAAAATTTCCTGGAGGTCAGTGCCTACAAAAGTTGTAATTTGGTGATTATTGAGGATCGTGTCCTCATAAATGGTTGCAATGAATTCAATATTGTTTATAAGTGTTTCTTCTTCAAGTTTTTGACTTAAAATTTTTATCTTTATGTTCATACATTGTAAATGATTGATTATTTGATGTGAATTCAATTTCAAGATTAATTAAGTGAAAATTGGTTAAAAGTAACAAAATATTGATTCACCCACCTCTCAATATTTCCAACACGTAGGGCTTAAAATTCACATTTTCAACAACATCTTGTAACTAACCAGGTTTCTATACTCATTATTCACTATTTGGAATATGTAAATATCCATTATAAGACAAGTAATATATTTATATAGAAATTTTTGAATGTACAAATGATAAATTTGGTTACAAAAAAGAGCCCCATTTTTATATCTAGGTAGGTGCCCCTTCATTAAAGGTCATGTCCTTTAAGACACACACACTCTTTATAATCCCCTGAAAAAAATGGGGTTTCAATCATCATGACTCCCTTTAACGACAATTCCTTCATACAATGGTTGGAATGAAAAAACAATCATGTAGCAAACATATATTTTTATATATTTCACTAACTACAAAATTGTAAGATGGACCAATGTTTTACAGGTGACGTACGAATCGTATGGAGTGACAATGGCAAGAAGGAATGTGCTACGATGGCTAGACATATGATGACCTGGTCATGTTGTTTGGTGGTGGTGATTGGCTGGTTGAAATGTAGTGGTGGCTGGTTGTGGATGGAGGAAATGGCTACTAGCTGGTATAGATGGAAGAAAAAGGTGGTGTATGTGGCTCGAGTAGGGCATATGACAATATGGATAGAAGAGAAATTGAGACTAACAACTATGGCAGTTGGGTTGGTTGCACGATGACAATAGTTGTGAATGTGATTAACAGTAGTGGTGGCTGGCGTTGGTTGCATGTGCGATGACACAAGCAAGCAAAGGTGGGTGCTACAGTCAAATGACGACAAAGTGGGAGTATGATTGTGGCGGCGGCGATGTTGAGGTAGTTATGACTAATTCGATGATTTTTTCCCTTTCTTTTTAAATATATATTTTTCAATTTATCTTTTTTAATAATAAAACTTTGTTATATATATATAAGGCCAAAAGGCTGAATTTTTCTTCTTTTTGCTTTTTCATGGATGTTGACACTTTTGAAGCTCCAAAAATTTGAGTGTAGCTAAAGCCTGACCAAAGGCCTAGAAATTAAAAAACACGGCTATGATACTAATGTAACTAACAAGGTTCGTATACTCACGAATATTCATAATATCTAGAATTTGTAGATATCCATTATAGGACAAGTAATATATTTATATAGAAATGTTTGAATGTACAAGTGATATGTTTGACTACGAATGAGGGCCTTATTTATATACCTAGGAAGATGCCACTTCATTAATGGTCATGTCCTTTAAGACAAGTCTCTTCAATACACTAATTATTATTAACTATTAATTATATATTATGTTCATAACACATTCTCATCCGTTTGATTTAATAAAACCCTTAGTATAAGTCCATGAGATTGGAGAAAGTGAATAGTTCCTTGGATGACTAATATGCTTCCCAATAGAGAAGCTCCAACAAACATGAACTAACAATCTTTAATCCATTTGGTATTTGGGGTAGTACTCTTTATCTACTTGACTTCTGCTTAATAAAAAATGCCCTTTTATAATTATTTCCAATACCTTTATCACTATACAACCCTCAAGTTTTAAACATTGTACTTTTCCTTATCTTTAATAGCTATTCACATTCCTCTCCCAATCCCTTTTTGCTCCCTTAAGAGAAACAAAAATAATAAAAAAAATCTTTGAAGAATGTCAAGAGATTCCCATATATTTTCCAAATAGCAACCTTGACTATTTTCCCATCAAGTTAGGGTGACAAAATAGATGAATCTAACACTAAAATTTAATGGACGCATGGAGGCGCCTTTCAATGACCTACTTTAAAATTACATTTTCCAATAGACCATAAAATGAAGTTATAGAAAAAATACATCTACAACCATTTTGCATCTATTAGGGACAAGAAAACAAAACTAAGGATAAAATTTGGTAGATACATATGGATATGTGCTAGCTATACCCAATCCAAATTTTATCTTCCTTTGACTTCATATGTCCCCATTATACTAAAAGTACAAAACCAATTTTTTTTTGTTTATCCACTTTTGCATTAACTAAGGTGATTCTATAATAATTATGTTTTGGAGATTATATGCACTAATATAAAGTTTGTGTCAATATGTAGCATGGTCACTTCACTTTTCTGCAACAACCATGAGCATCTTCAGTTTATAATAATTGCAACAAGAAGCCTTCATTCTACAACATTTTGTAGCATCTTCTCATGCATTTTTAGTGACTTTTGTGCTTTTTACTAAACCTAGGTTTACACATGAAAACTAAGTCCATTACACTAAATCCATTTTATATTAAATATATCAACATAAATAAAAAATGAGTATAGCATTCGACTCTACCTCCAAAAATGATTAGGGCATTAATAATGCAAACTATCAAATGAGAACTATAAATTCAAAATAAGAAATCTATCCAAAAAATAAAATAAAATAACATGAAAAACAACTTGAAAACGAAAAATGTTGATGCTAGAATAACGTTTTTTTTGGTAAATTTTCAACATTTTTTAAAAATGTCCGTAAAAGCCAATAAAAACCAATTTTTTTCATGCAAAGAACACCCTGAAAACAAAATGTGTTGATGTTGGAATAACGTCTTTTTTTCGAGGTAAATTTTCATCATTTTTTAGCAATAGTGTTAAGGAAAAAATATTAGGACTCCAAAAAACCTTAAAATTCCAATGATTTTCAGGCATGACATTAAAGATAAAATATCACATCTTTGAAGAGCCTTAAAATTCCAGCGATTTTCAGCCATGGTGTTAAAGATAAAATACTTATAATTGTTTTCAACGATAACATTAAAGATAAAATATCATGACTCAGAAAAAACCTTAAAATTATGTCAATATTTCAACCAAGAAATTAAAACCAAAGATCACAACTACAAAAAACCTAAAGTTTTCAACATAATTCAACTATGACATTATGAAAAAATTTATGACTAAAAAAACTTTAAAAATGAACATCTGAATCAAAGAGTCATTATAACGAGAGTAATTTTCTTTTAAATGCTAAAAATATAATGACTTTAAAATCTTAGCCTAAGACAACTTGACACATTGCAACAAAAATTTAAAAATCAAACATCATATTGATATGCAGTGTGGGTGAACTCGACCCATTGTAATGAAAACTTAAAGATCAACCATGAAATTGACACATTCTAGTGGCAGATTCAATCCATTGTAATGAAATTTTTAAAATTAACTATAAAATTGACACATAATGGGATCAGGTCGCTAGTCAAGGATCAACACGGCCCTACAAAAAAAATTAAATAAAAAATAATAATAAATAAATTTATAAATGGAAAAAAATTAAAAATACAAAAGAAAACAAAAATTAAATATTGAAAAAACAAAAACACAAAAAGTTTGAAAAATAATAACAAGTGTGTGTGTGTGTGTGTGTGTGTGTGTGTGTGTAGGGTGTCTCCTATAGCCTCGATCTTGAGGTTCGCACCTCTGCAGTGAGGTCCACCAGGATCTCCCATCTAATTCCCCTCGGTTCTGATCGGTGGGTGGGGCAGCTTTTTTTAGGACTGGGGATTTATTTTTCGCTTTCTAACGTCCTCATCATCAGACCATAGTTTGAACCCTCGCTTCTCCATCCTCTACCTTAAATCTATATCTCGACGTCGAAATGTACGAAGAAGACTTGGATTTGTTAGATAGTCCGGAGAAGGGACAGGTTCTGCCCGGGCAGTATGATTTTATGAAGAGGGCCTCTCTGGCTATTAATTCTCCCGAGTAGTGCTCGCTAAATGTTGGTACTCCTACGCCTTCCTTTTGCAATCATAATGATACATCCATCCCCACCTCCCCTGTGTTGCATTTCACAGATACGAATGACGATTATCAATCCAAGTCGGCTCAGTCTGCGCATCGACGTAAGGGTATCCGGAAAAAATCAAACACATCAAAACTAGTGGTTGGTGTCGACATTCCATAATCTGAGGTTCCAACCTATCTGGATAAGGCCCTGGTTGGACGTTTTTGTGGAAGAGTGACATCCAAAGAATCAATCCAATTATGGTTGGAAGAAAATTGGAAGCATTTTCTGGGATATGTTCCTAATTTTAATAAACTTTCTCGAGGATGGCTTCTGTTTAAAGTCATGCCAGGACAGGATTAAGCTCACCGACAAGGTGTGGAACTGGGGACCGGTAGGATTGATTTTAAAAAATTGGGACATCAGCTTTAATGTTGAATGAACTCCGCAACACTTGCAGAAAGTGTGGGTTATCCTTCCTGGCCTACCCCAATTTTTTTGGCAGAAAAACATCCTTGAAGCAATCAGAAATAAGTTGGGTTCTTTTGTTGCACTTGAAGAAGACTAAGACACTAAATTTGACAGGAGTTGTGCAAAAATCCAAGTCGAGTTAGATGTGCGCGAAGGTCTCTTTGAAGGAATCGTTTTGGAAATGTATGGAAGCACCTGGACGCAAAAATTTGACTACTGGAATCTTCCCTTTCGATGTTTCCTGTGTCGACAGATTGGGCAGTTAGCACAGGATTGTTCCTAGCCGGATCGTTCCCGTCCGAGTTTCAAAAAGGTTTGGAAGAAAAAGGATATTTTGAACAACAATCAGGCCTCTGCTATTTCCCATGATCCGAAATCAACCCCTCGTGTTGAGGCAATGGCAGATAAGATATTATCGGAGTCTTCCTCTCATGAAGAAATCAGGACTGAACTAAGAATGAGTGAAGAAGAAGCCTCTTCTTCAGCAAAAGGTACGCCAAATGGAGGTCCTGTTTCTCCCCTTTTTTCTTCTATTCTATCTCCTGTTAACGATTTTTTTGGGAGTGATATTTTGGTCCCTAGCCCTACAAAGCCTCCCATGTTCGTGCCCCCTCCTCTCGTTGTCCCCTCTTCTTGTTCTCCTATCCTCAAGGCTCCCTCTCAGGTATCCTTTATTTCAAATTGCCTACGCCTTTCGACAAGCCCCTATACTGCCAGACTTTGCTCGCGTTCTTCTTCTCGAATTAGCCTGGATCAATTGGTCAAGGGTGGTCTTGCTATGGGTTCAGCCCCCAAAATCAATCTCGAGAGGAAATCAACATTGTCAATGTTAAACACACACATGGTGTATGGAGAAAGATAAACACACACAACACACACAATAGAAAGATAGTCATTCATTGCATCTTTATTACACATAGATGCACATTTATAATACAATATTGTGACTCCTAGATTCATCTTCCAAGGTCACTTGGACTCCTTTGTGACTCTTCGCCTTCCACACCTACCCATGGAGGATTAGGTGTTCAACATTCCCCCCCTTAATCTGAAGGGGTATGTGTGAGTCCAGAAGAGAGTTGTAATACAAATCTGCAAAGTATGCATGGCAGCACTTATGCTGGATCAACTCTCTGAAATGTTGTCAAAAAGAGGTGGTTTAAGGATGACCACCAACACTGGAACGCAATGCTTATTGCAGTTCTCGGAACTCTTCCAAAACTGGCAAGAAGCTAATGGCTTCTGCTAGAGGAATTTTCCCTCATAAAAAGGGAGACCTTCAACCTAAAAGAATGGAAGTCTACAACCTATGATGGTTTAAGGATGACCACCAACATTGGAATGCTTGATGCAATTCCTGGAACTCTTCCGAAGCTGGCAAGAAGTTGAAGTCTTCTGCTAGAGGAATTTTTCTGAAAGAGATGCTTTAAGGTTGTCCATCAACCAAAGGCATGCTCGTGGGCATCCGTGTCTCTGGCTACAACTCTGAATCTGGAATGAAGAATTTTGGCTCAAGCTCGCTTGAACTGTTGTGTCTCTGGCTACAACTCTGAATATGGAATGAGAGATTGTGGCTCAGGCTCGCTTGATCTAGCATCGAAGCTTGTAGATGAAAACCATTTTCCCCCCTGTTAGGTACAAGGTGAGATGATGGCGAAAAATCAACTGCAAGTTTGTTCAATATTCGAGAACAAGTTCTGACATGCGACTTAAACATCTTCTTGGCTGTTGATGCCCATTGCCAAGATGCGATCCATCCAAGGTGAATCTTTGTTCTTGCAGGAGGCTTGTTTCTGAAGCATCTGTGTGAAGAACGGGTGTGCCGACCACAGTGCTTGCATGGATGAAGATCAAAACAATGATATTTCATATGGCCAACTCGATCACAGTGTTGGCATTGTTGTGGAAGTAGAGTAGGATCTGGAACAGCTTCAGGTGAACTGTCATAAAGAAATCTGACACTCTGAAATTTGATGTGCTTAGTGTAGTCCGGAATATGAAAGGAAAAATCCTTGTCATATCCAAGACAAGTTTTTTGCTTGTTGTGGACAAGCTCTTCCCAAGGTCTGATGATGGGCTTGGGAAGTGCAGACTGAACTGCTGCATCTACATGTAAATCTGCTCTTGTACAATGAACTGAATGTGAATCAACTGCAACTTTATCTTCTTGTTGCTGATGGGAGTCCTTCTCAATTTTCTGAACAAAAACAGGTTCAAAATGGTGACTCTTTTGCTGAAGTTCATCTTGCTAAAGCTGAGATTCTAACTGCAAAAACTCAATCTTGTCTTGTGCATCTTGCAAACAAATTTGAATATTACAAAGAGCATTCTTGCTCATTTTTACCATATCATGAACACTGGAATGAATGAGGTTATTCAACAACTCTAATGCCTCATTTATTTTAGCCATTTTTCTCAACTTAGGCTCAAGAAATAAAGGGTGTCGGCTTCAACCGATAATGCACCCGTTTACAATGCGATTCAACTTCCTTTCAAACAATACAAATGAATTTCAAAAAACTTCCAATTATGGAATTCCCAAAGAACAAACTCTGTTTCTCAAATTATGGAGGACCTCAAGGTATAGACTTGGCTGTCTAACCGAAAAGCAACAATGACTTACATCAAAAAATTTCCAATAACTCAAATTTACACTTCAAATACTGATTGCAACTATGAATGAAGAAGCAATATCCACTCACAATGTGAGTACAATTCTGCAAATATTTTGTAAATGTGCAACAAAAAACACTGTGCAATAACCCTTTAAGGCAGCTAGTTTCTCTCTTCTTCAAAGAGCTGCAGATTTTAAGATGCACAACGCTGCTCTTCACAAAACAAATTTCTGAATGCTACAAAAGATTTGATGAATGCTCTAAGGATGACTGCTGCAGAAAATCTCTAAATGCTGCAAAAATGACCAGAATTTTTGCAGATATACACAGGCCATAAAAACAAATGGCTCACTCAAGGTTGAGCTGGTTATGAACGTATCAGCTTTGATACCATGTTAAACACACACATGGTGTATGGAGAAATATAAAAACACACAATAGAAAGATAGGCATTCGTTGCATCTTTATTACACATAGATGTACATTTATAATACAATATTGTGACTCTTGGATTCATCTTCCAAGGTCACTTGGACTCCTTTGTGACTCTTCGCCTTCCACACCTACCCGTGGAGGATTAGGTGTTCAACAGTCAAAAGCTAAAAATCAAGTTACTTTGGATATATCCTCTAGTAAACAAAATACGATCCATCGGGATCTTAGAGCAAGGAGCGCCCTCAAAAAGGGCCTTCTATGATTATCCTCTCTTTCAATGCTAGGGGTCTTGGGGGCACCCCTTCCCAGTTAGCCCTCAAACGGTTGAGGCAAACCATCTCTCCCGATGTCATTTTTATCCAGGAAACTAAGATGTCTGGCATTCATGCTCAGGAATTTCTTTCAAAGTGGCTCCGTGGTTGGTTTTTTTTTCAGTGGATGTCGCGGGGTCAGCAGGGGGACTAATCACGGCTATTAGCCCTTCCATTATTGTCTTATCCTATAATAGCTCTTTAGCCTTTATAAATACTTCCATTTCTGATCCTGTCTCAAATAGACTCCTTTCTCTCTTGAATTTATACGGCCCAAGCGATGATAAGCGATCCTTTTGGGGGAATTTTTTTGATTCTAAAGTCGGGCCCTCAGATATGGTGATTTTGGGAGGCGATTTAAACTTCACTCTATCCTGAGAAGAGATATGGGGGCCTCTTGCCTGTCTTGACCCTCTTGCCCCTTTTCTTCTCTCCTGCTTTGAGTGCTTTGGTTTAGTCGATGTCCGTCCTACAAAATTGGAGCCAACATGGCGCAACAATAGGAAAAATCGAGATGCTATTGCTAAAATATTAGACCATTTCTTAATCTCTGAAGCTATTTCAGCTTCTCCTCTTCGGGTGCAATCACGTGTTGAGACAGGAGGCATCTCTGACCACAAACCCATTGTGTTAACACTGGCTCCGCCCGAAACACAACCCCCTTCCCCGTTTAAATTCAATCCTACCTGGTTATTGGAGAATGACTATAAAGCCTTAGTATATTTTTCCTAGACCCATTTATTTCCATCCCAGTCCCGTTCTTACATGAAAATGTGGGCGGACAATATCTCATCGATTAAGAAGGCCACAAAGTCATGGGAAAGGTTTTTTCAAGCAAATCAACGAGCTTTCTTAAAATATACTGAAGTTATTATTTGTGAGATATTTAAGCAAAATACCTCTGGTATTTTGGCCGATTCTGATATGGAGTCCCTGAAAATTTTAGAGTTAAAACGTCACGAGCTTTTAAAAAAGGAAGAACATTTATGGCGTCTAAAGAGCCGAGAAACTTGGATAACTGAAGGGGACAATAATACAAATTTTTTCCATCATTTTGTAGCTCACAAAAGAAACCAAAACTCCATTGTGGAAATAAAATCTGAGAATGGAGTGATGGTACGAACCTTCGAAGAAAAAGCCAAGTCAGGGGTTCATCATTTCAAAAAAGCGTTCTCTACTCCTGAGGGTTGTCCCATACATGAAATCTCTAGGTTTTACAACTATTCCCTTGTTTGATCACTGACGAAATGAATACTGCTCTCACTAAAGAAGTTAACGAATTTGAGCTCGAGCTTGTCCTTAAAATTTTCCAAAAAGGAAAGAGCCCTGGTCCAAATGGTTTAACAATCGAATTTTTCCTCGGTTTCTATGAGTTAATAAAGTATGATTTGTTATTAGTAATAAAAGAATCGTAGAGATCCGGAAAAGTGTTGGGTTCAATAAACTCGACCTTCATTACGTTGATTCCAAAAAAATCATCGCCCAAGGAATTCGATGAGTTCCGGCCAATATCTTGTTGCAAATTGATCTACAAGTTAATATCCAAAATTATTGCTCAGCAGTTAAAACCTATCTTAAGTTGCATCATTTCTGAAGGGCAATTTTGGTTTTTAGAAAAAAGACAAATCCACGATGTAGTTTCTTTGGCTCAAGAAGCCTTACATTCTGTCCATCTGAGAAAAAAAACTTCTTTCACTCTTAAGCTCGATTTGACAAAAGCATACGATAGAGTAAGTTGGACCTTTATCATACTTTTACTTATTCATATTGGCATGGCATTGGAAGTAGTCGAATGGATTATGGGATGTATCCAATCAGCCTCTTTTGTTGTTTTGATTAATGGCTCCCCCTCTTCTTTCTTTCACTCATCTAGGGGGCTCAGACAGGGGTGTCCACTCTCTCCCTTTTTGTTCTTGCCGATTGCTGAAGCCCTGAGCCGCTTATGTAAAAAAGCCATCTCCTCAAGCAATTTAAAAGGTATTCATATTGCTAGTGTGGAGTCCCTATCCCACATTTTTTACGTGGATGACATCCTCCTTTTTTGCAGCGCTTCCATTGCAAATGCCTGACCCTTGAATGATATACTTCGTCTCTTTCAAAAAGAAACTGGGATGTTGATTAACATTAATAAGTCTGTTCTGGCTCATAATTTCATTCCCCATAACCTTCTCTCCCAAATCAAGCTCTCTCTCCCCTTCCCCTCTTGTGATTGGGAGTCGGGTTTTAAATATATGGGATTCATTCTTAAACCAAACCCTTATTGTTTCAAGGATTGGCTTTGGCTCTACCAGAAGGTTGAGAATCGTATCTCGCATTGGAAAAATCGCTTTCTCTCACGAGGAGGCTGTTTGGTTCTTCTCAAATCCGTGCTCCAAAGCATTCTTGTTTACTGGGCCACCATTGCCTCGATACCTAAAGGAATTCTTCATAAAATCAGGAAGAAATGTTTTTCTTTTCTTTGGACTGCTAGTAAAAAAGTGGAAGGGATCTCGCTGGTACAATGGAAGTCGCTGACACAACCTAAATATTTAGGGGGATGGGGCATAAAGGATCTCCCGTATTTCTGTTTGTCCCTTGCTGCAAAATCATTATGGAGAATTTATGAAAATTTAGATTCTCTATGGAGCATAGTCATGTGTGCTAAATATTTCCCAGGCCAATCAATTATTTCATGGTTTATAAATCCTATCAAATCACACAAAAATGCTTCCATTGGATGGAAGGCTATGGTTATAGCCTTCCCTTATATTGGTCAGTGGACTTCGTGGATTATCGGAAATGGAAAATTAATTCACATCGGGTTAGATCCGTGGGTAGGAGCTAGTGAAAATCTCCGTCTTTCTGAAGGACTCCATTCAATCCTTAAAGAAAATCAAATCCTTTCCATAGCAGACACAACTATTGCTTTGCCCCAAGCCTGGGGAACTCTGGGTTGGAAAGACGCTTGTTCTTTAGGCCTAAGACATAGTTTGACTGCAGAATGGACATCATTCATATCTCTTCTCATGAGTAATTTTATCCACTTGGAAATGGAAGTTGAGGATACGTTGGCATGGTCCAAAAACGGTTCAAATGGCTCTTACACAGCAAATCTTGGCTACAAAGCTATGATGTAGGCTCTATTCAAGGAGGAAAAGTTGTTCTAGTGGATTCCCTTGTGGAAGTACCCAAGCCCAAAAAAAGCCAAATTGGTACTCTGGCTACTGCTTAAAAACCATCTCCTGTCCTGGGATAATTTACAACGTCGAGGATGGGAGGGTCCGAGTCGGTGCTACCTATGTGGTCGCGCAGCTGAATCTATTGATCATATTTTTTTCCTTTGCTCATATGTAGACTACGTATGGCACCTTTCCACGTCTTCAATCGCTGCTCCTCAAATGTCCTCAATAGCCTCCTTTGAAGCTAGACTAAAGCAATGGTGGAAGGAGCCCGGGGTAAAATCCTATTCAGCTCTTCCTGCTTTATTCTCTTATGGAATTTGGTGGGCTCGTAATATGGCTATTTTCAATGAAAAATTTATTCCATAAGAGCTGATAGTGACACTTATTGTGCTGTGGGCTTCCGAGCACAAATCCATCCCAAAATCTCCCAAAATTCAATCTGTGGTGGCTCCAGAAATCGACTAGAGTTATGCATGGGCTTTCTTTGATGGTGCAAGTCAAGGCTCTCCTCCTTTGACAGGAGCAGGGGTTGTCCTTCATATTCCCCATATATCCAAATTTCACATTCTTTTTGCTTCAGGCCATGGATCAAACAACAAGGTAGAGCTTGTGGCGCTATGGGCTATTCTACATGTGGCAAAGTCCAAAGCCATTTCATCTTTACAATGTTTTGGAGACTCCAAAATGGTTATTGATTAGGCTCTTCAAAATTCAAAAATTCATTCTCCCCATCTTCAAGCCATCCTCCGCAGTATTCAGACTTTAGCTCAAAGCTATCACCTCCTCTCTTTTAAACATGTGTATTGGGAATCAAATACAGAAGCTGATGGTTTATCTAAAACGACTCTCACTCTCATTCGAGGCACTCTTAAAATTATGGATACTTCTTCCAATATGGAAGAGGTTCACCTAGTTTAATTATGTAGTGGAGCTCAAATATGTTCACAACTTTTCTTTTTGAACTTTCGAACATGGTGGCAAACCAACTGGGAAGATTCAGATAATGGATGGTCAGTTTTAAAACTTTCCCTCTATCATGTATATAAACAGTGGAAGTTACAATTATTTTTTGGACCAATTTAAAGGTATCAACAGAAAAGAACTAATTCAGGTGGTTGTCATTCTGCGATAATGGCTGATGTCAAATACGATGCAGGAAGAGCAGAAGGTTTTCAAAAACAATAGATTTTTTTGCAGCAAAAAGAAACATTTATGTTCATACTGGTGCTACTTTTGAAATATCAATTTAAAAATAGAGGTAGATCCTCCAGAACGACATGAAAAAGCTCATACACCTCAAGGAGCAATGTAAAAACCCCACTAAGGGGCCGATCTATTATTTTATCAATAAAATAAAGATTTTTTTTCCACCGAAATATATATATATATATATATATATATATATATATATATATATATATATATATATGCCAAAAGAATAAAAAACAAAAATTAAAACATGGGGAATAATAAAAACTAATATAAAAAAACACAAAATAAAATAAAATAAAATAACAACTACATAAAAATATATATTAAAACATGGCAAAAATTAAATATAAAATATATAAGAAAAATACAAATAAATAAATAAACAAAATTATCTTATAAAAGATTAAAAATTAAAAATTAAATATATAAAAAAACGTTAATTTAAGAAGAAAAAAATAAAAGATTAACCAACAAAACAAAATATATAAAATAATTTGAAAAAAAAAATACATTAAATTAAAATAAAATAAAAACAAAAAATAATAAAAAGATTAAAATTAAAATAAAATAAAAAATAATTAAAAACATAAAAAAAAAAAACAAACAAACAAACAAACAAAAATTATGGCCCTACGAGCCTTGGGTGGAGGAGATTTGATTCCGGGAAACAAATCTCCCCTTCCCATGGCATGTTAAGCCACGAGGGTGGGCTGGGGAATCAAATGTCCTTGCCCAAGGCCTCGTTGGGCCGCAGGGTGGGCACGGGGCAACAACTGCATGCAGCTCCACCCCTAACCCAAGCCCAGCGACCCAACGTGCCCTGGGCAGGGGTGCAACTCCTGCCCCCTTTCCACCCCCGCGACCCAATGGACCCTAGACTCGCGCAGGGCTGGTTGAACCCAAATCAGATCTCCCCTACTTAGGGCTTGTTGGGACGTAGGGATGGGCGGGGGACAAAGACCATCATTTTTATTTTTATTTTTTAATTTCTTAAATTTTAATGTTTTTAATTTTTTTTTAATTGTTTTTAATTTGTTTTTTAATGTTTTTTTTTAAATCTTTTATGTGTTTACTTTTCAAAATTTTTAATTTTTTTTTTTTTTAAATAAATTTAACTGTATTTTTTATTTTTATTTTTAAATTGTGTTTTTTTTAACATTTTTTTTTTCACTTAAAATTTTATCTGAATCATTTGTTTTTTTTTAAATAAAAACTTCAAATGTCATCATCTTTGGATATAAAATTCATAATAAAATCATAAATTTTGATATTTTTCCAAGTGTTTTATTCAATTTTTTCATAAAATGTTTTTACTTAACATGTCATTTTTATCGAATATGTTCTGAAATACACATTTTTTAATTATATCTATATGAAAAATGTATATTTTTTTGTCCAGTGTTTAAAATTATTATTTTTTAGTGATAATTATTTTATGTGTATTGAAGTATTAATTAACGATATATAAATATATATAAAATCCTAACCTCAAAATATTAATGTTATTATTAATTTTTTTAAATTTTGCGAATAAAATAAAAAATTACATTATAAAAAAACATTTCAAAGAAAAACAAAAAGCACATGTTTTGAAAACCCTTAAAACAAATATCTTAGGATAAAATACAATAAGAGGAATAAGACAAATATCTTGTTATTGAAAAATGGTTAAATAATCAACATTTAAAATAAATTGTGAATTCTTAGGACATAAAAAAATTTGAAGTGTCAAAAATAAGCCCTCTAAAAAAAGGGGTTGATGATGTATCAACAATTTTCAAAATCAACACGAAAATCACTAACATTTAAAAAAATGTTCATACTTGGTACATAATCAAATTTAAAGTGTCAAAAATATACTTTAAAAAATGTGTATTTTAAATCAACACTTTTTCAAAACCAGATAATTTTTTGCTACCTCAAAAAATGTAGAAATTATATAACTAATGTGTTATATGTCCAAGATTTTCCTGATCTCACACTATTTCAACTTCATGCAAAATACATAATCTATTCCACCATTGATAATTTGCGGAAATTAAAATCAAAATTGCAATGCACACATGAAACAATAAAAATTCACACACATTAACACAGTTGTTTAACGGGAAAGCCTGAAGCTGAAAACCCCAACTATCTGTATATAATATATGTCATAGAGATCATGTAACAATCCTCATACAAAGCTGATCATATCAAGCTCTCAGTACAATACAATCGCTACACACTAATCAAGCCCGATCTTGCAAATCCATGCACCGATCTTTGCCACCTGCTAGCCTGCCTCTACTGCGCAATCCCTGCTGAAGAATGGCTCTGAATGAGTTCGAATTGCTCCAGCCTTGCTCACGCAATCCTCATTGGCATCTCCATTGAGTGTTGGATGCAATCAATGCATCACTATAGTCACAACTGATAGTCACACTTGCTCTTCCACCTATCTCTCCACTGGTCTCCAATGAAACTGCCATGCACTGTAGTTAACTGATGTATTCTTCAGTTGATTAATGAGTTATTATTTAGTGAATTAATTAACTAATTAATTCACACCACTCTCACTTGTGTATCAATTAGTTAGACTAGATACAACTAGCTCAACTGAGTCTAACTGAGTTAAACTAAATACAACTCCACCAACTACTTCTCCAACTCCACCAAACTCTGTCACATGAGTTCTAACTAAAGTCCTCCATGCAATAGCTCCAACAAACCCTCAAGAATAGTGTAATTCCTTCTTTCAGATGTTGTGCCACATTTGTGCACTTAACTGAAGTGCTCCAAGAGAATAAGATAATATTTAGAGTCCAAATATTATTAAGAGCTAATAATATTCGACATATCTATTTTTAGACTGGTAGTCTAAAAATAGACTCCGTCCAATATGTCTAAAAATAGAAGTCCATCTATTTTTCCAACTTTACCAACCATCCACAAATGGCATCCTACAACTCATAGAATATGATCAACATGTCTAAAAATAGACATAGTCTAAAAATAGACTTTGCTCCAAAAATAGCCTACGGGCCCACTTAGTGAAGGCGAATCTTTTCACTAAACTCATCATCTTGTTGAATCTCAACACTCCATCTCAATAAGATAGGGATTATATACCACCCCGATCCTGTATCTATGGTATTCTAATTTGCTCCTAGTGAGCGCCTTCGTCAGAATATCTGCATCCTGATCCTCCGTAGGAATGTAAGAAAGCAACATGATCTTCCACTGCACACAATCTCTGATATGATGGTACTAGATGTCAATATGTTTAGATCTATCATGAAATACTGGATTAACCGAGATTTTAATGCAACTCTGATTATCACAATATATCACCGTGGGATCTAAATGAGAACCGAACAAACCGACCAGGATCTTCCTCATCCATATAGCCTCGCATGCAGCCAAACTTACTGCCATGTACTCGGCCTCCGCTGAACTGAGTGCCACGGATCTTTGTTTCCTGTTGTACCAAGAAACTGTTGTAGATCCGATACTGAAAATCCCTCCAGATGTGCTATTTCTATCCGTTGGGCTTCTTGCCCAATCTGCATCCGTGAAGTCATGCAACTTCACCTCATCCGACTATCTGTACCACAATCCATATCCAGATGTGCCCCTAAGATACCTCAGGACATGCTTTCCTGCTTTCCAAAAGAGCTTGGTAGGCTTAACCATCGCTTGTGAAAGCTGGTTCACAGCATAGCATATGTCCGGTCTTGTATTGACTAAATACATGAGCAAACCAACCAACTATCGATAAACAGTGGCATCCACTACCTCTACCGATGTAGCATCCTCTTTCCTCCAACCACCAGGAAGAGGAGTGTCGATAGGTTTGCAGCCTTGCATGTGAAACTTCTCCAGTATCTCCTGGGCATACTTGCCTTGATACACAAACAGTTCACCTTTCCACTGCCAAATTTCCAATCCCAGGAAATAATGAAGGAGGCCCAAGTCCTTCATCTCGAACTCCTTTGCAAGATCTTCCTTGCATGAGTGTATCAACAGTTCATCACCCGTTAGTATTAAATCATCTACATAAAGTACAATGATCAAAAGCTTACCCTCCACCACAATCTGGTATAGGTTTGGATCCGCCTCACTCTTGGCGAAACCAAGTCCGGTGAAATAACTGTCTATCCGTGTGTACCAAGAATGAGGTGCTTGTTTCATCCCATACAACGCTCTTTTGAGCCTGCACACATGCGACTCGCTGCTGAAGATTTTGAATCCTTCAGGCTGCTCAATGTACACCTCCTCCTCAATGACTCCATTGAGGAACACAATCTTCACAATCATCTGATGAATGTGCCAACCCATCTGCGCTGAGAGAGAAAGGATGGTCCATATGGAAGAATACCTTGCGACAGGTGCAAAGGTTTCTTCATAGTCAATCCCCTCGATCTATGAGAATCCCCAGACAACAAATCTTGCCTTATACTTCTCGACGCTCCCGTCAGCAGCTTGCTTCACTTTGTATATCCATCTCGAACCTACCACTAATTTCCCTTCTGGCCTTGGGACAATCTCCCATGCACTGTTTTTGACAATCGAGTCATACTCTTCCACCATGGCATCTACCCATGCGGGATCCTCCACAACTTCCTTGAAAGAGGATGGCTTCGTCACGATACACTTTCTCATAAGAGCCATGTATCCAATAAATCGGTCGGGTGACTGTCTCTTTCTGCGCTGTGATGTAGGAACTCCTACATTCTACACTGCATCAAGATTCAGTCGCTCAGCTTTTGTAGTTCGCTTCCGCCCTCTGATTTTTGGCGTTGCATGAGTGGTTTCTTCCACTCCATGAACCTCCTCTTGTGGCTGATCCACATCTTGAGGCTCATCTTTAGGAACAAGTAGCTCCTCCTCTGCATGCAAGTGTAGCTCCCTCTCAAGCGACAACTTCATGGATTTCTCCTCATGAAATTTGATATCCCGTCGCACCTACGCTCATTTGAATGTCCGGGAAAATACACACGACACCGTGGGGTGTTTCGTGTACCCCAAAAATATCCCAACCTCTCGCGGTCGACTCCAGCTTCTTCCCCGGCATCCTTCGTCACATGAATGTAAAATGTGTGAGCCAAAAATCTTCAAATGAGAAATATCAGTTTCGCCGTAAAACGCCGGTGTACTCATGCCAAGTACTCTATGAGAACAACGGTTTTGAACACAAACCGCAAGCAGCGTATGCCTTAGCCCACAATTGTATGGGAAGGCCCTGATCATGCAACATCGCCTCGGCAAGGAAGACCCACGATCGTTCGTTCTTTCTCTCGTGACCCCATTCGTCGTGGGTTGCTGCCATGAGTTCTCTTCGAATTCCTTCTTTGCTGCAGAAGTCTTTGAATTCGCCAGAGATGTATTCACCACCATTATCGCTCCTTAGAGCTTTCACCTGCTTCCCCGACTCTTTCTCAACCAACGCCTTGAACTCACAGAACTTTGAGTATGTCTCGCTCTTCTTCTGCATGAAGAAGATCTAGCACTTACGAGAAAAGTCATCAACAAATATCACATAATACCTGTGCTTTGCTGTTGAAGCAACTGAGAAAGGTCCACACACGTCTGTGTGAATTCTCTCAAGGATCGTCGAGGCACGAATATCCTTCTCATGAAAAGTGTTCTTCACAAATTTTCCCAAAGTACATACCTTGCACTGATCCGATCGTGCAAGTGTACCCTTGGGAAGCCCTGTGAAAAATATAAGCCGCAAAATTTTCAAAGTGCCATGGTGAAGATGGCCCAATCTCTTGTGTAACCCGCCCTCATCCCGACTCACCACTTCTTCGCTGGCCGCCATTGTTGCGCAGCCATCTACCCGCAATTGATAAAGATTATTAACTGAATCCTTATCCTCCCGGTTTGACCGCGCTTGTTTTATGCCGAAGGAAAGATTTTCCTTCACCGAAAACAACATCATAACCCTTGTCTTCCAACATCGCCACGAAGATCATATTCTTCGTCAATCAGATTCTTCGTCAATCCCGGAACATGCATGACATCCTTCAAGATGAAAGGTTTACTGCATCTGCCTCAAAGGAAATGGTCCCGATACCGCAGACCGTATCTACCATCATCGCCCATCTCGATGTGCACTCCAAGATCCTTTTCATCCAGATCACTAAACAAATATTTGTCTCCGGTCATATGGAAAGATGCACCACTATCAAGAAACCACACCGATCCCATCACACTTGAAACCAAGCATGCGATCAAAGAAAAATCTAGCTCAAACTACGAGGCTAAGGCCTCTCCAGCTGCAGATCCAACAACCTGCTTATTCTTCTTCTTCTGTGGACAGTTAGTGGCGAAATGCCCGTGCTGGTGATAGTGAAAACACTTCACCTTGGACGAATCCTGATTCTTTCCTTTCGCACTGGATTGAGAAAGATTTTTCTTCCCCTTCCTTTTCCTTGCTTTGGCAGCCAAAGTGATATTTTCTTCATCTTCATTCTTCGATGAAGATCCATCCTTGGTACCCCGCCTTATCTCCTCCTGCACAAGATCCAACCAAAGTCGCTCCCATCCTGGCAGTTTCTCCCGTCCATTGACAGAGTCTTCGTAGCTATGCCAACTCTTCGGAAGCCCAAGGAGAGCCAAGCTCACCAAGTCTTCTTCATAAACAGTAACCCCCACACTTCCCATCTCATCCTTGCAGTGGACAAACTTCGTGAGGTATTTTGGTATACTGTCGCCTTTCTCCATTTTTATTTTTCTGAGCTTGTCTTTAAGTGCCAACTTCCTCTGGTCACTTCTGCTTTGGAACAAGTCTGTCAAAGCCTTCCACATTAATAATGGAGTGGATTTACCGTGAAGGCTGGACGTAATGTGGTCCTTCACGCCTTCCAAAATAATCCTTCGACACTATGCTACCTTCTTTTTCCATGCGTCAAGTGCGGCTGCATCGCTAGAAGCCGGCTTAGGAACATCGCTATCGATGAACTCCTTCAACCCATTATCATCCAACACTACCTCCATCTTGTCCTTCCATGCTATTTAATTCGAGCTCCCATCAAGGGCATACTCCAATTGCAATCTATTGAAAGACATTTCAATGAATGCTCGACTTCAACACCAAGAAAACACTGTAGAAAATTCGAATTCCACTAGCACAAAACTCAACCGCTTCAATAATTTCAATCTCCTCCAATGATCAATACAGCTCTGATACCATGTAGAAATTATATAACTAACGTGTTATATGTCCAAGATTCTCCTGATCTCACACTATTTCAACTTCATGCAAAATACAGAATCTATTCCACCATTGATCATTTGCGGAAATTAAATCAAGATTGCAATGCACACATGAAACAATAAAAATTCACACACATTAACACAGTTGTTTAACGGGAAAGCCTGAAGCTGAAAACCCCAACTATCTGCATATAATATATGTCATAGAGATCATGTAAAAATCCTCATACAAAGCTGATCATATCAAGCTCTCAGTACAATACAATCGCTACACACTAATTAGGCCCGATCTTGCAAATCCATGCACCGATCTTTGCCACATGCTAGCCTGCCTCTACTGTGCAATCCCTGCTGAAGAATGGATTTGAATGAGTTCGAATTTCTCCAGCCTTTCTCACGCAATCCTCATTGGCATCTCCACTGAGTGTTGGATGTAATCAATGCATCACTATAGTCACAACTGATAGTCACACTTGCTCTTTCACCTATCTCTCCACTGGTTTCCACTGAAACTGCCATGCACTATAGTTAACTGATGTATTCTTCGATTGATTAATGAGTTATTATTTAGTGAATTAATTAACTAATTAATTCACACCACTCTCACTAGTGTATCAATCAGTTAGACTAGATACAACTAGCTCAACTGAGTCTAACTAAGTTAAACTAAATACAACTCCACCAAACTTTGTCACATGAGTTCTAACTGAATTCCTCCATGCAATAGCTCCAGTAAACCCTCAGGAATAGTGTAATTCCTTCTGTCAGTTGCTGTGCCACATCAGTGCACTTAACTGAAGGGTTCCAAGAGAATAAGATAATGTTTAGAGTCCAAATATTATTAAGAGCTAATAATATTCGACATATCTATTTTTAGACTGGCAGTCTAAAAATAAACTCCACCCAATATGTCTAAAAATGGAAGTCCATCTATTTTTCAAACTTGACCAACCATCCACAAATAGCATCCTGAAACTCATAGAATATGATCGACATGTGTAAAAATAGACATAGTCTAAAAATATACTTTGCGCCAAAAATAGCCTGCGGGCCCACTTAGTGAAGGCGACTCTTTTCACTAAGCTCATCATCTTATTGAATCTCAACAAAAAAGTGGGTACTCAGTACAATTCTCGTTTAATAATTTACATTGTTCATTGATAAATTGATGAAGGTGTTATGAAAATTCAAAACTTTGATGTTCAAGAGTTAGAACAATTTGCTTGAAAAACTTTGTTGCTAGAAATGTCATTATCAAGACGATATCTGTGCCAAAACCCACTTCATCTACGTGGAAAATTGTCAACATGGATATCCTCTATGTGTCACTTTGTAGTTTTTCAAGGTTGAGGGCACTAACAAGGAGCTCAAGCATAAACATGTCATGAAAATGATCCATAATGTCTCTTTTCTAGGTAAGCCAACAAAGCAAACTTTTTTGTATGCTAGCAAATCAAACTTGTCAGCCCAATCAATAATATGCAAGTATAAATATAGTGGATTAAATACCAATAGGTGAGTAAAACTCACTTACAATGAGATTGACTTTATCAATGATTCAAACAGACTTGGTTCAAAGGATGATTCAAGTTTTAATTGTGAGTCTAGTAACTATGATCCTTGTCAATGATTCAAATAGAACTGGTACAAGGGGAAACTCAAGTTTGACCCGCAAGTAATAACTATGATCCTTATGGCAAATGCATAAGATATATAAAACCCTCGAGTTGGTTGATAGGAACAATGCAGTTAAAAAAGTACGCAAATATTATCACATGTTTGAGGGTCATGCAAACAAAGATACATTTGCTTCAAACTTAATCCCAATTATCACATGATGAGTTAAGAGAGCTTAAAAATTAGAAGCCATTGGATCATTATGAACTGGTATTTATTAAAAAAAACCCTCTCTTTGAAGACAATAATGGTGGTGATTTGGATCAAATGTCCACTCCTTAACAATTGAAGAAAACAACTTCAATTATAAATGAAGATGAAGATGTACATAATTAGCACAATAATTTCAACTACATCATAAAGCCTTGGGAAGAAATACGAGTAAAAAAAAATCGACATGGGTGAGGATATGTTAGAGACTACAACTTTCGTATCCTAGATTACTCCAAACGAAACAAGTTTGTGAATGGAGAATCTCTTGATCCAAAGACATCAAAGATCAACGAAAAAACTAAAATGCCAACATTGCAATCATACTAACCATATGGAAGATCGATGTCATGATCTTCATCCTTGTCAACATTGCAAAAAAAGGAATCATTCAATTGGCATGTGTTTCAAAAGAAACAAAATCGCAAGATTAAAAATTCACTATGAGTGGATCAATCCTCCACGATGATTATATCAATTGTGACCAAAGAATTCAATCTCAAGTAAAGACAATATTGCAATTGGAAATAAAATGAGAATCGTACTCTCTTTAACCTTGAAGGGTGCGGGGAAGAGGGGCGAGGTGCTGGTGTGTACAATGGTAAAACTCATCTACACCTTCAAAGGAGGATTTCGCAAATCAAGTGAAGATGGTTCATGGTCAACCAAAAAATACCTACGACCCATCCTTTTATCACAAAAGTCACTAGATGGGAAAATAAATGACTACATGGGCAACAAAAACATCTCTAGATGGAAAACAAAAAAATAGCTCTAATTGTCAGCGATAATTTTTGCTCCTTTGTTGTTGGTTACTTGGATATGCTCGAGGGTTTTCAGCCATTAATAGAACCTTTTTGTTGATTTCTATCTATTTTAGTTTCATCCTGCTTTTTCTGTTGTTATATGCATACACATGATGTCTCTACAAAATGTAATTTTTATTTTCATTAATAAAAATTACGGTTTTTTTCTTTTTCTCTGTGGAAAGAAAAACAAAAAAATATCTAGATGAAAAAATTTGGCAGAATTATGGCTCAATGTCTTGTAGTTTAATTATACACAAAATATAGGATCAGGACATTGATTGAGAGTAGTATTGTACACATTTTTTTCACCTAGATGGTCAATAAACATAAGAGAGGATAGATGGATCCCGTTGGAAATACTGAGAGGGGGGTGAATCAATATTTCTTTTCAATTGTTATTATAACCAGTTAGATTCTACAAAAAAAATAGAGAAATGAATAATTTATTATAGAAGGAAGGATAATGATCATTTTACAAATGAACGAGTACAATGATTGCCAAGCACCAACTTGGACTTAATGAGGCTCCAACCTCTAGGGCTTCGACCTTATCTTCTCCAATGAACCAAATTGTGTTTAGGGGCTCCTACCCCAAGGACACCAATCCCTCTTATCTTCTTTTGGTAGAGAATTAGAATAGTACTTACTTGAATGTCCTTGACATATTCTTCACTGTACAATTAACTCCAAAACTTCTTAATTTTGACTACATTATATCTTCACTATACCTTGTCCACCATTTGACTTCACTGTTGCAATCTTAGTTCACGAGGATATTCTGTAATCCAACTATGTCACTGCCCAAGAGGGAATATTGTTGTCCAACAATGGCATTGTTCAAGGAATGAATTCAGAGAGGAGTCCTTCACAAGTTTAACAATGTGATGCTGCCACAGTCCGAGAATACAAGACAATAGTCTAAGCCTTTTACTCCATAGTCCAAGCAACATTTACCACAGTCTGACCATAGTTCATCATAGTCAAGAATCTGAATTTATACACCACGATATGAGCCTAGATAACACACCACATTCTGAGCCTAAAGAAATATAGCTCAGGTCTGAATGTAATCCGTGCCACGGGAAGTCTGTTCCAGGTTACATCGAGCCATAAACAGATTCAAGTATGAGGCAGGTTCGAACCTATTACAGTGTATATGAGGTGTAGTATTGAAGGTTCGAGCCATAGGAGCACCAGATTTGATGGTATTCACAACAAGGGCTCCAATGTAATGATGGAAACCTGCAAGAAATACGACCCTTGACACAAGACTGTCTCAAAAGAATTTGCCCAAAACAATTTTTTCTTGCTCCTTGGTCTCCTGTAGGTATCTCTGAAATTGTTGACTGAATTCTATGTCTTCTTCCTGAAAGTTCACGAGATGTGAAACAGTAGCTCGTTGTTTTATTGGTGTGATCGAACTGATGATGAAGAAATGAAACCAGATCACTTATATAAAGTAGTTCAAGCATTGAACAGGCAGACCTACTTAGGTAGGGTGGAACTGGTCGGCTCTAAGACCAAAAATTATGTATTAATTTAAAAATTCATTAACTCTCAAACCACTTGGATTTTCGGGCCAAGTAATAGCTCGTTGGAAAGCTAACATTATTCTCTTTCAAATGGTGTAGGTCTTATGAAATAATTTTGCCTTAATGTTATCAAAAAATTATTTTTAATGTGACTGATCCTTTGTGAGTGAAAAAATAGAATGAAGGACATCTTCATTGATTCCTTTGATTTTTATTCTTTATGCTTACCTTCATTATGCTTGCTGGTCATCATCTCATGGATATTGACATCAATGAAAATTAGACTAACAATCTCCCCCTTTTTCATTGGACGGAAATATTTTTCTTCTCTCCCCCTTTGACATAAATGGAAAATTGGGTGCCAATATGCTCCCCCTGTCATGCTGCTCCCCCCGACACGCTGCTTGTTTTAATGTGATGCAAGAGTAGTGACACCATATTTTGATGAAGATATTCAAATGGTTCTCGAGGAAGGGGTTTTGTAAATATATTTGCAATCTGCTCCTTTGTATTGACGTATTCTAACTTGATATTTTTTTCAGCAACTTGTTCACGGAGAAAATGATATTTGATTGGAATATGTTTGGTCTTTGAGTGCATCATCGAATTCTTTGAAAGACTGATGGAGCTAGTGTTGTCGCAAAAAATAGTGATTGGTTTCTTAGTTTCTATGTTGACATCCTTCAAGGCTTCCTTCATCCATAGTATTTGTGTACAACAATTAACAACAACTATGTATTTGGCTTCAGTTGTAGAAAGAGATATAGATGATTGCTTTTTACTAAGCCAAGATACAAGACAATCTCCCATGAAGAATGCATTTCCACTGGTACTTTTTCGTTCATCCACGCTTCCATCCCAATTAGCATCGGAGTAAGATGTTACAGTAAGTGTTGAGCTCTTGGGATACCAAAGACCAAAATCGTTAGTTCCTTTCAAATATCTAAGTATTCTCTTCACAGTTGCTAGATGTGACTGTTTAGGACTTGATTGAAATCTTGCCACCAATCCAACTGCTTGAATAATATCTGGTCTTGTGGCAGTTAAGTATAGAATACCCCCAATAGTTGACCTATAAAGAGTTGCATCGATGAGAGGGGAATCATCATCTTTGCTTAATTTACAATCTGTGGTCATTGGTGTGCCCATAGGGGCACAATCTTCCATCCCATATCTCTTGAAAATGTCTTTAAGATATTTTGCTTGAGATATAAACATGCCTGCAATGGTTTGAGATCTTTGTAGCCCAAGAAAATGAGATAACTCACCAATCATTGACATTTCGAATCTTTTGAACATATTTAGAGAAAATTCATGGCTCATCCCATCATCATTATTGGCAAAGATTAGATCATCAACGTATACAAGAGTGATCAAAAGTTTATCCTTGTCTATCTTCATGTAGAGATTTCTTCCAGCTACTCCCTTTTTGAAACCTTCTTGTTGCAGATAGTGATCCAACTTTTCATACCAAGCTCTAGGGGCTTGTTTCAATCCATACAAGGCCTTTTTCAACTTGCATACAAAGTCTTTCCCTTCAGCTAGATCAAATCCTTCTGGTTGCTCCATGTAGACTTCTTCCTTGAGGTCTCCATTCAAAAATGTTGATTTTACATCCATTTGATAGACCTTGAATGCTTTTGAGCAAGTAAATTCCAAAAACATTCTTATAGCTTCTAAATGTGCTACTGGAGCAAAAGTCTCTTCAAATTCAATTACTTCAATTTGTGATTAACCTTTGCAAACAAATCTAGCTTTATTTTTGATAATTTTTCCATCCTCATTCATCTTTTTTTTTGAATACCCATTTTTTTCCAATTATATTTTTATCTTCTGGACGAGGTACTAGCTCCCAAGTCTCATTCTTTGCAATTTGAGACATTTCTTCTTCCATGGCCTTTATCCAATGAGAATCCTTACTTGAGAAAAATTTCCAGGTTCTATTAGAGATAAGAGAGAAACATCATCTTTTCTTGTAGTGTTTGTCATTCTTCTTCGAGTTTGAATTCCTTCATCTATATTCCTGATAATATTTTCTTCTGGATGATGTTTTTGAAATAATTTGATCTTAGAAGGATTTTGTGAAGGTTCACTTTGAGGTTCTTCATCCTTTTCTTCTTTTTCGGGTTCTTCTTCACTTTCTTCAATGAAGGGATCAACTTCATGATCTTCAATTTCTTTTTCTACGGGCTTCATCGATCTTCAAATCAATGCTTTCCACAATTTTATGTAGATGACTGTTGTAACATTTCTAAGCTTTGCTCCTAGTGGAATATCCAACAAATATTCCTTCGTCAACTCGAGAGTCAAATTTTCCTGGTGAATCATCATTGAAAGTTTATGAAGAACTTTCTTCCAAAAATCTTGAAATATTTTACTAATGCAGGTCTTCCTTTCCATAATTCATAAGGTTTCTTTTCATTATTTGGTCTTAGTTGAGTTCGATTTAAGGTATAAACTGTTGTCCCAATTGCTTCTCTCCAAAATTTTGGCTGCAAATCAGCTTCTAATAGCATTTTCCTTGCCATTTCTTGAACGGTTCAGTTCCTTATTTCAACTACTCCATTTTTCTTGGGTGTCCTAGTAGCGAAGAGTTCTCTTTCGATTCCATGCACTTTACAAAATTCATCATATTATTTTGAGATGAATTCTCCTCCTCTATCCATTCTAAGACATTTGATATATGAATTTTTCTCATTTTCAATGAGGGCTTTAATATTATTAAAACATTCAAATTCTTTGGATTTATATTTTATGAAATATACCCACATCATTCTAGTATAGTCATCAACAAATAAAGCAAAATACCTTTCACCTTGAAGAGTTGGAGTTCTAGTTGGCCCACATAAATCTGCATGAATGATCTCCAGAGGTTTTGATGTTGAGAACTCTTTAGTTTTGTGGCTGGTTCTAGTTTTCTTTCCGTGTTGGCATGGGCCATATACAACTTGATTTGGCTTGAAAATCTTTGGAATGTCCCTTACTGCATTAATTTTGTTGATATTGACCAATTTATCAAAAATTGTATGCCCCAATCGCTTGTTCCAGAACCAAATTTCATCTGTTTGACTCAAGTAACATTTATCTCCTTGGATTTTGCTGCTAATGTATTCATTATCTGGTCTGGTTACTCCTTTTTCCACAAGTTCTCATGAGGATGAGTCTCTTATTTCACAATTTTTAGTACTAAAGACAACATTATATCCTTGGTCACAAATTTGGCTAACACTTAAGAGATTGTGTTTGAGCCCTTCTACCAACAAAGTATTTTGAGCCTTTCCTTGTCCATTAACGAGGGTAGCAGTTCCTTTTCCAGTGATTTTAGCAGATCCACTTCCAAAGGATACATTTCCATTTTTCTTTTTCAATGGGACAAACTTATTTTGGTCACTTGCCATATGTCTTGAGCATCCACTATCCACGAACCAATGATATTCTTCACTATGAGCACATAGAGCTAGGCCACATTTATCCATTTTGAAATTTACGTTTTTAGCTTCCTCTCTTTTGAGAGGGAAATTTTGTTCATTATGATCATAATTATTACATAATGAGAAAGTCAAATCAAACTTAGCCAAAAGATCAAAAGAATTATAAGTTTTGTTTTTTCCTTGCTCTTTAGGACCATGTAGTTTGTTTGTTTGATCTTTCAATCTTGGTGCTTCATTCTTATGAGCCTTGCAATGCTTAGCTTGATGACCAAATTTTTTACAATAGTAACAATACCCAAGAAAGATAGTTTGGTACCTGTTGTAATAGACATAACTTGAATCAACATTCTTCCTTCGAGTTTCTCTTCCTTCAATTCTTGGTTTTGAGATGGGCCTTTGTTCTTGGCAAGATGAATTTTCTTCTTTTGGATGAAAAGAAAGCATATCAGCATAACTCCTTGCATTATTCTTCATACTTTATGGTTCTCCTTTGAAACCAATTCCAGATTTCTCATATTGATGTTTTTGAGTATTAAGAATGTTATCAAGTGCTTGAGAGCTTTTCCAACTCCTTTTGACTTGCTCCAAGTCATTTCTTAGAGATACTATTTGAGCTTCACATTTTTCACAGATATCTTCCTTCTCTTTTAGCTTATTGTTCAGTAAGTCTTCCCTTCTTTTTGCTTCCTCCTTTTCTATTTTGAGATAAATGTGTAGAAATTATACAACATGCATGTATATCTTGGATTCACCCGATCTAATAATGTACTAAAGTTAAATACTGAATCTCTTCTACAAATCTTTTGCAGAATTAAAAAACGCAATTGCCAATCACATGAAGTAAAGAAGAATCAAATTACACACACCCCAGATAATTTCCTAGGGAAATCTTACAGCTAAAAACTCCACTATCTTCTATTGTATATTCAACATGGATCATGAAACAATTACATACAAAACTATTCTCACAAGATCCCTCCAGTACTCAACTAATTGTCTCACACTATCATACGAAAAATTACCAATACTTAGCCAATTTACTGCCTCCAGACAACCTGTCGTGCTTGTACAATCCCTAAAAGATGGGAATTTTGGACTTCCTTGACTATGCAAGTATAATGGTCACTCCCATGGGTGTTTGGTTGCATGTGTGCAACCCAATAATCCTACAACTGATAGTCAACTTCCCTTTCACCTAGATCTCAATTGGTTCTCCGCTGGATCTGACATGCATGCAACTAATAATAGTAAATCCTCAGTTGCATGTGAGATCACTGGTTGTGAATTAATTAATATTTAATTCACTGATCTCTCACTAGTGTATATTACAACTAGCACAACTGATTTTAAATCACATAACTGAGTTAAACTAATTACAACCTACATTAACTAATGCACCACAACACTTCGAACTCTGTTACAACTAGAATTACTCTGCATGCCTCACCAACTACCTCTAACTCAAAATCCACTAGCTAACTGAGTTTATCACTCTCATTTAACTATTTCAAGTCATCATTGAGAATATATTACAGTTTATTTTCCATCTTAATTAAGGGATAACTAAAATAGACATGCACCCAAAAATAACATTGTGGGCCCCACCCTAGTGTAGGTGCTTAATGCACTAAGCGTGGGTGCTGAAATTTTCTTGTTGAATCTCAACACTCCCTCTCAACAAGAAAGGGATTACCCTTCACCCCGATCCTGTCTCTATGGTATTCGAATTTTCTCCTAGTGAGCGCCTTCGTCAGAATATCTGTATCCCGATCTTCCGTGCGAATGTACAGAAGCAACATTATCCTTCTCTGCACATAATCTCTATGATGATGGTACCATTTATCTATATGCTTGGACCTATCATGAAACACATGATTAATCGAGTGTTTAATGCAACTCTGATTATCACAATGAATCACTGTCAGATCCATCTGAGAACCAAACAAACCAACCAAGATCTTTCTCATCCAGATAGCCTCACATGTAGCTTGCATTGCTGCCATGTATTCTGCTTCCGCTGAATTGAGTGCCAAAGATCGTTGTTTCCTAATGTAGCAAGAAACTATTGTTGACCCTATGCTAAATATCCCTCCTGATGTGCTCTTTCTGTCTGATGGACTGCCCGCCCAATCTGCATCCCTAAAGCCTTGAAGCTTCACTCCATCTGTCCGTTTGTACCATAGACCATACTCTGATGTGCCCCTAAGGTATCTCAGGACATGCTTCCCCGCCTTCCAAAAGAGCTTGGCAGGCTTAACCATAGCTTGACTCAGCTGGTTAACTGCATAGCAAATGTATGGTCTCTTGTTCACCAAATACAGTAGTGAACCCACTAACTGCCTATAGACAATAACATCCACTACCTCTCCAGAAGTAGCATCATCTTTCCTCCAATTTCCTAGAAGAGGAGTATCCATGGGTTTGCAGCTCTCCATGTTAAACTGACCCAGTATCTCCTTTGCATACTTCCCTTGAGACACAAAAATTTCACCATCCTGCTGCCATATTTCCAATCCAAGGAAATAATGAAGGAGTCCCATGTCCTTCATTTCAAACTCCCTTGCAAGATCCTCCTTGCATGAGTGTATCAATTGCTCATCACAAGTCAAAATTAGATCATAAACATAAAGAACAACGATCAATAGCTTACCCTCAACCACAATCTGGTACATGTTTGCATCTGCTTCACTTTTGGTGAAGCCTAGTCTGGTGAAATAGCTTTCTATCCGAGTGTACCAAGCATGGGGTGCTTGCATCAACCCATATAATGCTCTTTTGAGTCGACACACATGCGTCTCACTGTTGAAGATTTCGAAACCTTCAGGCTGCTCTATGTGCACCTCTTCCTCAATGATCCCAATGAGAAACACCGTTTTCACATCCATATGATGAATGCGCCATCCCATTTGCGCTGAGAGTGCAAGGATGGATCTTATGGAAGAGTACCTTGCAACAGGTGCAAAAGTCTCATCATAATCTATCCCCTCGATTTGTGAGAATCCTCAGGCCACAAATCTGGCCTTGTATTTCTCCAAACTCCCATCAGCAACTTGCTTTACCTTGTAGATCCATCTCGATCCAACCACTGATTTTTCAACCAATCTTGGGACTATCTCCCATGCACCGTTCTTGAAAATGGAGTCATACTCCTCCACCGTTGCATCAACCCAAGTTGGTTGTTGCACTTTTTCTTGAAAGGAAGATGGTTCAGTCACAATACATTTTCTCATAAGAGCCATGTATCCAGTAAATCAGTTAGGAGATTGTCTCTGTCTACGCTGTGAAGTAGGGGCTCCTACATTATCTGCAGCATCAAGTCTCAATCTATCAGCTTCCATGGTGCGCCTTCTACGATTTTTGATGGATGACTGTGCATGAGTGTTTTCCTCCAATCCATGAACCTCCTCATGTGGCTGATCCACATCTTGAAACTCATCCTTGGGAACCAACAGTTCCTCCTTTGCATGCAAGTCCAACTCCCTCTCAAGGGACAACCGCATGGCTTTCTCCTCATCAAATTTTATATCTCGTCACACAACAATCATTCTGTTGTTTGGAAAATACACACGAAAATTATGGGGTGTTTTAGTGTATCCCACAAAAATCCCAACCTCAGCTGTTGGTTCCAACTTCTTCCTTGCGTCCTTGGTCACATGCACATAAATAGATGAGCCAAAAAACTTAAAGTGTGAAGCATCAGGTTTCTTACTAGCGAAATCCTTTTCAGGTGTACTCATGCCAAGTATCCTATGAGGACAACGGTTTTGCACATGTACCGCTGTGTTTCATGCTTCTGCCCACATATGCATTGGTAGGCCTTGATCATGGAACATCACTCGTGCTGCACCCACGAATGTTCTGTTCTTTCTCTCCACCACCCCATTTTGTTGTGGGTTATGAGGCGCTATGAGTTCTCTTAGAATTCCTTCTTTGCTGCAGAAGTTCTTGAATTCGTTAGAGATGTATTCTCCACCATTATCGCTCCTAAGAGCCTTCACTTGCTTCTCCGATTCTTTCTCCACCAATGCCTTATACTCCAATAACTTAGAGAATGTCTGATCTTCTTCTACATGAAGAAGATCCAATACTTACGAGAAAATTCATCAACAAATATTACATAGTACTTATGTTTTGTTGTCGAAGGAACAGATAAAGGACCACACACGTATGTGTGAACTCTCTGAAGGATCCTCGAAGCTCAGTTCTCCTTCTCATGAAAAGTGGCCTTTACATATTTTCCCATAGTACATCCCTTGCATGTGTCTGAATGAGCAAGTGTACCCCTAGAAAAACCAGTAGAAATCTACTGCATGACTTTCAAGGCTCCATGGTGAAGATGGCCCAATCTCCTATGCCATAATTCACCCTCATTTTGGCTCACCACTTGATCTTCCTTTCCCATCATTGCTGTGCATCCATCTATCTCCAGCTTGTAGAGATTCTTAACTCGAAACCCTATCCTCTTGGCTTGTCATGTTGTTTTATGTCGCATGAAAGCTTTTCCTTCACTAAAAACAACACCATAGCCGCTATCCTCCAACATTGCGACTGAGACTAAATTTTTCTTCAAACCCAGTGCATCCATTACATATTTTAATTGAAAGGGTTTACTTGACTGCCTCTTGAAGGTAATGGTACCAATCCCAATTGCACTGTACCGGCCGTCATTGCCCATTTCAATATGCATCTAGAGATCCTTCTCCTCCAGGTCACTGAAAAGTTCATTGTCTCTCGTCATGTGAAAGGAAGCGCCATTATCCAAATGCCGCACAAATCCCAATGCACTGGACACTATGCACGCGATCAATGAGAAGTTGAGCTCAAATTGCGAGGCAAGGGCCTCACCAGTTGTAAATTCTCCAGTCTTTTTCTTCTTCTTCTTTTGTGGACAGTTAGTAGCAAAATGCCCATGCTCGTGACAGTGAAAACACTTCACCTTGGACATGTCCTGCTTCTTTCCATTCTTGGACTTGGATTTAAAATGGAATTTCTTCCCCTTCCCCTTCCTCGCCTTGGCAGCCAATGCACAATCCTCTTCATCCTCATTCTTAGATGAAGATCCATCTCTGGTGTTCTATCTGAACACCTCCTGCACTAAATCCGATCACAATTGTTCCCAATTTGGCAATTTTTCCCTTCCATTGGCAGAGTCTTGATAACTGTTCCAAATCTTGGGAAGTCCTAGGAGAGCCAACTCACCAAATCATCATCAACGACTCTTATTCCAACATTCCCCAGTTCATCTCGACATTGGACAAACTTTGTTAGATATTTTGGATTGGTGTCGCCCTTTTCCATCTTGATCTTCCTGAGTTTATCTTTGAGCGCCAATTTCCTATGGTCACTGCTGCTTTGGAATAGATCTATCAAAGCCTTCCACAATGCATATGGTGTGGCTTTCCCATGGAGGCTTGAGACAATGTGGTCTCGTACTACCTCAAACATGATCCTCCTCGCCTTTGCCACTTTATTTTGCCATGCATCAAGATTTGCAACATCTTCCACAACGGGTTTGGGAACATCATTGTTAATGAATTCCTTCAAGCCATTATCTTCGAGTACTACCTCCATCCTGTCTCTCCAAGAAATATAGTTTGAGATGCCCTTGAGTGCATACTTCAACCTCAAGCCATTGAAATCCATTTCGATCTTGAATCAACTATAGCACCAAGAAAGTCTTTCTGCAAATTCGAATTCTATCCAGTCACAAACTCAACTCCTGCTTCACTTCTGCAATTTCCTGTGCTCAGATACCATGTAGAAATTACATAACATGCATGTCTATCTTGGACTCACCTGATCTAACAATGTACTAAAGTTAAATACTGAATCACTTCTACAAATCTTTTGCAGAATTAAAAAACACAATCGCTAATCACATGAAGTAAAGAAGAGTCAAATCACACACAACACAGATAATTTCCCGGGGAAAGCTTACAGCTAAAAACCCCACTATCTTTTATTGTATATTCAGCATGGATCATGAAACAATTACATAGAAAACTCTTCTCACAAGAGCCCTCCATTACTCAGCTAATTGTCTCACACTGTCATACAAAAATTGACCAATACTTAGCCAATTTACTGCCTCCAGACAGCCTGCCTTGCTTGTGCAATCCCTGATGAACGCAATCCATAAAAGATAGGAATTTTTGCCTTCCTTGACTGTGCAAGTATCATGGGCACTCCAATGGGTGTTTGGTTGCATGTGTGTAACCCAATAATCCTACAACTAATAGTCAACTTCCCTTTCACCTAGATCTCAACTAGATCTCCACTGGATCTGACATGCATGCAACTAATTATAGTAAATTCTCAGTTGCATGTGAGATCATTGATTCTGAATTAATTAATATTTAATTCACTTGATCTCTCACTAGTGTATATTCAGTTACAACTAGCACAACTGAGTTTAACTCACTTAACTAAGTTAAACTGATTACAACCTGCATTAACTAATGCACCACTGCACTTCGAACTCTGTTACAACTAGAATTACTCTGCATGCCTCACCAACTACCTCTAACTCGAAATCCACTAGCTAACTGAGTTTATCACTCTTAGTTAACTATTTCAAGTCATCATTGAGAATAGATTACAATTTATTGTCCATCTTAATTAAGGGATAACTAAAATAGACATGCACCCAAAAATAGTACTGTGGGCCCCACCCTAGTGTAGGTGCTTAATGCACTAGGCATGGGTGTTGAAATTGTCTTGTTGAATCTCAAAAAAATGATCTTCTTTCGTAAATTCTCATTTTCTTCAATGGCACTTATTAGTAATTTATCCATGTTTCCTTCGTCTTCCAGTTCTGAATCATCATCATTTGTGAATGCCATGAATAACACCTCTTTGCTTCCAACGTAGTCATTTTCCTCATCTGATTCATCATCACTTTCTTTGTGATGAGGGATATTTCTAGTTCATTTCTTCTTGATGACTACAAATTCATGTTCATCAGACTCATCTTGTTTGGAGAATAAGTTCTTCTTATTAAACCCTTTCTTTTTGTACACCATCCTTTTAAAATCCTCTTCATCATCACTGTCATGTTTATGAGGACATTTTGCAGCATAATGACCTATTATTCCACATTTGAAACAAATAAGAGGGTACTTACTTTTTAGCTTAGATCCCTTCTTTAGTCTTCGTACAAATTGAGCTAATTTGGTTTCAGCATCAGAGTCACCACTGTTGTTATTCCATCATTTTCCTCTTTTTGTTGATTTTGAGGCTTTAAATGCTGCTTCTTTGGAATTTGGAATTCCTTTCCTCATCTCATAGGCAATGAGAATTCCATGAAGTTCATCCATCTTGAGAGTATCTAGGTCCTTCATTTCTTCTATGGCACTTACTTTGGAGTCAAATTTGTCAGGTTGAAATCTCAAGATTTTTTGAACAATAATGCTTTCTTCAACATTTTCTCCTAACCCTCTAAGAGCGTTAACCACTTCAACAACTCAGAGAAAGTATAGTGCAATATCTTCTTCGTCATCCATTTTCAGACTTTCAAATTGAATTCTATGAGTTTGAAGCTTTGCCTTCTTAACTTTGGAGTCCCCATCATATAGGGCAATCAACTTATCCCATACTTCTTTGGTCGAGTCACAATTCATGATTTTTTTTAATTCAGAATGATAGATTCCACTAGAGATGGAATTTAGAGCTTTGGCATTAGCAATGTAGGCATTTATTTCTTTTGGATCATTTGGAAGAGTGGAGGGAGATTTTTACCCATTCAAAATAGAATGCCACACTTCAGGACCAAGGGACATTAAATAGCAGGACATCTTCTTCCAAAAACCAAAAGTTGTTCCATTGAACATAGGCAGCTTCCCTGTCACCTCTATGTTCTTCATTGTGTCTAAGAATCCTTCTTCCAACTCTTAGGCTGATAATGAAGAAGCTGGCTCTGATAGCAATTGTTGAAAAAACTGAGAGGGGGGTGAATCAATATTTCTTTTCAATTTTTATTCATAACTAGTTAGATTCTACACAAAAAATAGAGAAATGAATAATTTATTATAGAAGGAAGGATAATGATCCTTTTACAAATGAATGAGCACAATGATTTCCAAGCACCAACTTGGACTTAATGAGGCTATGACCTCTAGGGTTTCGACCCTATCTTCTCCGAGGCAACAACCTTTTTTTAGGGGCTCCTACCCCAAGGACACTAATCCCTCTTATCTTCTTTTGGTAGAGAACGATAATAGTACTTACTTGAATGTCCTTGATATATTCATCACTGTACAATTAGCGCCAAAACTTCTTGATTTTTACTACACAATATCTTCATTGTACCTTGTCCAACATTTGACTTCACTGTTGCAATCTTAGTTCACAAGGAGATTCTATAATCAAACCATGCCACTGTCCAAGAGGGAATATTGTTGTCCAACAATGGCATTGTTCAAGGCATGAATTCACAGAGGAGTCCTTCACAAGTTTAACAATGTGATGCTGGCACAGTCCGAGAATAGGAGACAATAGTCTGAGCCTTTTACTCCATAGTCTGAGCAACCTTTACCACAGTCCGACCACAGTTCATCATAGTCAAGAATTTGAATTTCTACACCATGGTCTGAGCCTAGAGAACACACCACAATCTAAGCCTAGAGAACACACCACAATTCGAGCTTAGAGAAATATAGCTCTGGTCTAAATGTAATCTGTGCCACAGGAAGTCTGTTCCAGGTCGCACTGAGCAATAAACAAATTCAAGTATGAGGCAAGTCCGAACCTATTACAGTGTATCTGAGGTGTAGTATTGAAGGTTAGAGCCACAGGAGCACCATATTTGAGGGTATTCACAGCAAGGTCTCCATTGTAGTGATGTCAGCTTGCAAAAAATACGACCCTTGACACAAGACTATCTCAAAAGAATTTTCCCCAAAAGAATTTTTCTTTCTCCTCGGTCTCCTGTAGGTATCTCTGGAATTGTTGACCGAATTCTATGTCTTCTTCCTGAAATTTCACGAGATGTGAACCTGTAGCTTGTTTTTTATTGGTGTGATCGAACTAATGATGAAGAAATGAAACCAGATCACTTATATATAGTAGTTCAAGCGTTGAACAAGCATGCCAACTTAGGTAGGGTGGAATAGGTTGGATCCAAGACCATAAATTATGTATTAATTTAAAAATTCAATAACTCTCAAACCTCTTGGAGTTTCGGGCTGAGTAATAGCTCGTTGGAATGCTAAAATTATTCTCTTTCAGATGGTGGAGGTCTTATGAAAGAATTTTGCTTCAATGTTATCAGAAAATTATTTTTAATGTGATTGATCCTTTGTGAGTGCAAAAATAGAATGAAGGACCTCTTCATTGATTCCTTTGACTTTGCTTCGTCATGCTTGCCTTCATTATGCTTGTTGGTCATCATCTCATGGATATTGACATCAATGACAATTAGACTGACAGATCCTTTTACATTGCATTGTTAGGCATTTTTAGGGATGTGTTAGAATTATAACTAATTCGCTCCCTTGATTTGCTCTCATCATATTGGAGTTCACCATCCATAGTTGGAAAAATTTTAAGCAATTCTTCATTGAGGCTCAACCATGGAGTTTCAACATGAAAACTTAGAGATGATATCAATTTATGTTGCATTGTTGGTATCATTGTTAAAACTTGTGATTGAGGGGAGAATGTTAACTTGTGTCTCTTATAAAGTCATGAAGCATTAGGAAACCTCCATTTTATAATTCACATTACGAGATATAGTTTTATCCTAAGTGTGTTTCTAAATTCCTACCTTGCCACCTCCTCCTCTTAGCTCCTGATAAGGTGTGAATTTAAGCACAATCAAGGTAATTCCATTATTGTATTGTTAGAATAGACAACGATGGGGTGTGTTTTTAAGGCACTCTGTGATGTGAAGGTCATTGGTTCAAAAGTCCATGAGTAAAATTCTAGCGATGTTAAGGATTGGTGTGGCCTAGGCCAGGTGTGATCCTCGAGTGATTTTGATGGCTTCGATGCCCTTGGGTCGCTGTTTATGAAGCCAAAAATTAAACGTGTAGTCATCTCAACGTTCACACAACTTAAACAAAAAAATAAATGGTAAGAAAACTCTACCTTGCTCTCAAATATTATACAACCCTTGATGCATTTTATGTGTTAAAAGATTGTTTGGTTTAAATAGACATAATTTTTTTTTTTAAAGTGAATATTAACCATTTTTAATTTTTCGACGTTTATAAAACTTTTCTTAAATGGAAAAAAAACTCCACAATACATTTAAAATATTAAATGGCCCTTCATTATTATGATTAAAAGATTGCTTTACTCAAATGAATACAAGTTTTTAACGGTAAAGTCAATATCGCTCGATTTTAATTTTTAAACTTTCCACCAAACATTTTATAAAAACATAAATACTATGCTATTTATGTTTGATTGCATTAAATGTTATGCTATATTTAATGGTTTTCCATCATAATCGACAACCTTATCCTCAATATTCATTTATAATAACTTGCTTTAGCCCATGTGGTTCACATTTCATTGTCCTTGCTTAAAAATAATACCATCATAGTTAGTATTCACTTTTGAAGATGGCTTGACTTTCTAAGTTATTTGATGTGACCTTTTATATTCTCTTTCTTCTCTATTTGAAATTAAATCATGTTATTATCCTTTAATTTCTTTCATCCCTCATTTTTGGTTTTAAATTTCTTATTCAACTTCAGGTTTATTTTTCTCTAATATTTTTACATGTTTCTTATTTAATTCGCATGATCTTTAATTCCAGGTTAAATATACATATTCCTTCATTATTAATTGGCAAATGATTACATTATATTAACAAAAGTGGTTTAGAAAGAGTACATGCAGATAATCACAGAGTCACTACCCAAAGGCAACAAAGAAGGATGGAGAGAGCAAAGCGTCTACCCCATGAAGGGGAAACCAGATAAGTTTCCAAGGGGCCAGAGTCATTATACAAGTCAGATAGGACCAAAACCAATGGACTAAGTAGGGCTATTGAAGATGAGCCACTGCTATTGTTCTAAAAATATCAGATCAGCAAAATGAGCTGACAGAGTCGACGACAAAACATATGAACTTGAAGGCCATTATCAAAGAGAACTTGGAAATTTTGTGCTGACGCCGTGCTGAAATTTTGTTGCACGCGCTCGCCTGTGGAAGTACCTGCAACCTCAACGCCTAACTCCTCTTCAACAATGTAGCAGTTGTAAGGACTGGAACGAGGGGAGAAATTTTATCTCCAGAGAACTGCACATCCATGGGTCAAACAGAGGTGCCCCTCGAATGGCGAATAGTAGAGATGCTCCCAGCGAAGAAGACGGTTGAGGGCGAGGAGGAGCTAGGAGGGTCTGGAATTGAAGTAGAGGGGTCAGGAGATGAAGAGGGGGGGATTTTCGAGGGAAGGCAACCTTATTCTAATCTCTATATATTTTTTCTTTTGAATCACCATTGTTCTTTTGCAATTTGTATAGTTCAACATTGCAATTTGAATATTCCAATGTCTTTCTTTAGAAATTATTTCACTTCCTTGCATTCAACTTTGACATTACACATGTTCAACTCAGAGCGTTTATTTAATCCACCTTTGTTATCTTAATCCATCTATTTCAGAAGACTTTCTCAAATCCTATTCATTACACCATTCTGAACTTTCAAAACCATATTGTTGCCATCCCATTTTTATCGTCATTAAAATGTTGTATTTCCATTATTTCTAGGGTATTTTCCCAATCCAACTTTTAAATCCAATGCCTATAAAAACTAAAAAAAATTGTTCTGGATTTACATATAGATTCTCTTATGTTTCCTCTTCCAAATGCCTTTTGTATCACCTAAATTACTCATACCAATCAGAAATTATGATAAATTTAGGCCAACTTGAATTAGACACCTCTATGGACAGTGGTCTACCAACCTTGTAACATTTTATGTACAACACATTTGAATGTCAACTCTTAGATGAGTCAAATCTCATTGAATTTGAATATTGGACTCTCTAAATATGCTCAATCTATTACACATTACTACTTATCAAAATTTCAAGTCTATTTTATCAAAACTCGCATCAATTTTACTAAAACTTTGACCAAAAGTACCAACAAATGTCTTCCTTTAAAATATTCAAGTGGTACTCATTTATACATCACAATAAAAGATATAGCTCTGAAATTGAAGGGTACTCCTTGAAGGTGTTAATATGGGAATCCATTGCATTCATACACTTGTTAGAACAATAACTACACAAACTTATAAGCTACTTATAACAACTTAAGATATCAATGATAACATAGATGTCCAAAAATACTCATTTAATTGCATTTTACAAATGAATAGCATAGTGTCATAAGTAATGTTAAACTGAAGAAAACTTTAGGAAGCACGACTTCAATAAAAATGGGCTGCACATTGCTTGTGCTATGAATGTATGTGGGGTAACCGTCAAGGTAAATTATGCAGTGATGATAATACTGTTGAGATATCGGTGATTTTCTGAAATATTGTGATATTTTTGGCGAGCCGAAATATCGCGATATTTTCTCTCACAGAAACATCGCGATATTTCTGAAATATCAGCGATATCTCGGGAAAATATTGCGCTACGAACCAAAATATTGCCGGGTTCTCTTGGTCGCGGTTAGAAAAGGGAAATTTCATTTTTCTTTGCTCATTTTTGTTGTGAGTCTTGGAGAAGGAAGGGGAAAGCTTTGTGGAGGTTGTTTGTAATATTCCCAATTAGCAGCAGCTAATTGGCAATATTAATTTTGTTTAGTTTTTCCTTTCTAATGTTAGTCAGTCATAAAGGGGGTGATGGGAATAATTCCCTATAGTCACTTAGGCAAATATTAGTTGGCAGTGTGGGACCTAGGAGGGCCAAGTGATAGCGCAGGGAAGGGGCAACGTGAAGGCAGCGCAGTGGCAACATGGGCCAGGCAATGCAGTGGCAGGGACAACGTGGCCAAGGAGGGACAATGCAGATGAGTGGGGCCCAAGGGGGAGCTAGGCTCTCAAGCATAAAAGGGAGAGGAGGCTCACCATTCAGTAATACTATTAATCATCTTTTGATTTTCTGTCTTTGAAATTGAGCACACTTTTGCTGTTGAGCGAAGTCTTCAAGTGTTGTTCAGCACACGGGTGTCTCCGAGTGGAGATTCCAACCTCAGCCTCTGGGGACTTTGAGTGCCCGCTCAGGTGAGGAGATCCACCATTGTTTTTCAGGGCTTTGCATTCAGCATCCTTCAGCCAGGAGCACGTAGTCACTTAGACAACGCAGTCCCTCTAGGAGATTATGCAGTCTGGAGAGGAGGCAGCATCGAGAGAGAAGGGAGGTTGGAGATTTCAGTTCGGGAGTATTGTGAAGGGATCAACTTTTCACAAATCATATTTTGCAGGAGGAGGAGGCCATCAGTTGCAGTCTATTAGTTCAGGGCTAACGTACTCACCTGGAGTGCCTGATTTTCCAAGGGAGGTCAATTTCCGGGCTCAGCCATTCCGAGATTCCTTCCTGGGTTTTTTCTGGGTTATTGGAGGAGAGCTTGTATCCCGAGTTTCATATTTTTCTGAGCAAGGGAACAACCCTAAGGAGCAGCTCCATTCCAGCAGTAGCAACAACAACAATTTCAGGAGTTATGCAGTCATAGAGAGAGCAACCATTCAGTGAGAGATTCTGAGAGTATTTCCAACTTGCCTTGAGCAAGTCAAGGTGCCATCATTCTGATCACCTTTGTACTTATTGTTATATTTCAGTTATAATAAAATGTCTCAACGTTTCTCCATATTTGCAGTGTTTTTATGATGTCTCTCTATTTGCTGTAGTTACTTGTTTATGTTGCTTTATATTACTGTCTATTTCCTACACAGAATATTACAGTGGTATCAGAGCTCATAGACTTGGCTCAGCCTGTGGAGAAAATCAGTTTATGACACTGGGAGGAAAACCATATATCACTTACCGGGGAAGAAAGTACAAGAGCCAAGAGCGGAGGCTCGAGGCCACTTTTGGAGAGGGGGATTGCATTCTAGCGATGGACGCAGAGGAGGAAGAACCTATGGCAGAGTAGAGAGATGAAGGGAAGGAGTTCGAGCAACTTCTCCTAAAATCTGTGCAGGAGCTCTTGATGAGGATAGAAGAGATGAGGCAGAAGATTATCGTGGACCATAGAAAGCATGAAACCCCAAGGGGTTTTCACATCGTTGAGGGATCCGGTACTTCCCATTGCATACAGGAGCAACCCACAGTGCAACAGGTAGTGTCACTCACTCCCCCACGTTCTATGATGCCCACATTCTTGACTATAGGCAGTGGGACGGGAGGACCTCAAGAGCCAGAGCTGGTTCATATGGGGGATTACTTTGTGGAGTATTAGTCCTACAGACAAGAGTTTTGTGAAGCTCTCACTTTCCACGATTTGTGCCAGCTCAAGAAGGACAATAGACCCCGCAACCAGAACAAAGGTGGTAGGTACACGCAGGATGGTGAGCTGCAACGTACGGTGGGAAGGTTTTTCTTGCCAACATTTGATGGATCCTCCAAATGTTCAGCGAAAGCTTGGGTGGAGAAGCTGGACATTTATTTCCAGCTTAACCAGATGGCAGAGGGAGAGGGCCATCAAGGTGTCAGTGCTGCACCTTAAGGGAGAGGCCCATGACTGGCGGTTCCATGCGATGGCCATGCTAGGTCACTCGACAGTTACAACGTATATAGAGATCACACGGAGGTTGGTGGAGCGGTTTGACCAGAAGGATCCGGAAGAGCATTTTGCAGACCAGGAACCCAAAAACTTACATTTTCAAGTTCTTGAGGCTTTCAGTGATGGTGCCCGACTTGTCCTCAACTAGGAGGATTTACATGTTCATTGACGGGTTGGCAGAACCTTTGCGTGGGCTAGTTAGATCCACGAGGCCTGCTACACTTCAGGATGCATTTGGGAGGACTAGAGATTTGCAGATGCTTTGCCCAGGACCAAAGCTCCTTTCCCCTAGAGAGCGACATTTCAGCTGAAGGGGAAGGACACGAGATTTCCACCTCCAAGGGGAACCAAGGCCGGGGGCCTTTGGACGATGATACCCGGAGAGACTTGAGACGGAGGAAGCTATGCTTCACATGCTGGGAGCCATGGGCATCGGGTCATCGATGTGTCACGGGGAAGGCACATTACATAGAGGACTTCTCCGACAGTGAGGGGGAAGAAGATGCTTATGAGGGGATAGAGACAAAGGCCAGCACTATAGTGCAGAGAGGGGATCATCCACCACCTCTCCCTAGGAGCTGAAGGAGCAGCATTTGCACCCACGGGAGGTGTCCTTGCGTCCTTACGAGGGGTCCCGAAGTATTTGACACTGCGTGTACTTGGCACCTTTCAGGGGCAACGTGTTTCAGTTCTAGTAGATAGTGGGGCCACCCACAACTTTATTGATGCCCAGTTGGTAGAGAGGAGGGGCATACAGATAGAGAGCTTTGATGTTTTCTCAATACTGGTACTGGGTGCCAGAACTATGCAGTGTGCCAGATACGTTCCTTCACTAGTCGTGACCATGGGGACTTATACGGATAAGAAGAGCGGAAAACATGTGATGATCCGAGGCATGCACACGTATCCTCCATAGACAGTTTCAGCACACCGGATGGAGGCAGACTTCCGGAATGGAGATATAGAGTGGGCAGTGGAGCTGCGTATCTTAGAGGCAGGGGCCACAGGACAGGCAGTTTACCCAGATGTGCAGTCGATCTTGGACAGGTATGCTACGGTTTTTGGGGATATACCTCCAGGACAGCCACCGGGTCAGGAGTTTGAGCACACCATTGAGCTTGAGCAAGGTATTCAGGCTGTGATTACCACACTCTATAGGCATCCCAAAGCCTACAGGGATGAGATTGAGAGAGCCATTCACAAGCTCTTAGCGCTAGGACACATCCGACCTAGTACTAACCCCTTCGCTTCTTCTGTTGTATTGGTGAAGAAGAAGGATGGCACACTGAGGATGTGCATCGATTACCGAGCTCTCAACAAGAAAATGATGAAGAACCGATACCCCATTCCGCGGATTGATGAGTTGATGGATGAGTTGAGGGGATCGAAATTCTTCTCCAAGGTTGATCTGAGGTCGAGCTACCATCAGATTCGAGTGAGGGACTATGATGTCCCCAAGACAACCTTCAGATGTCATTACGACCACTTTGAGTTTTTGGTGATGCCCTTCGGGCTAACCAATGCACCGACCACCTTCCAGTCCTTCATGAACCACATCTTCCGTGGTTATTTGAGGAAGCTCATGCTGGTATTCTTCGATGATATCCTCATATACAACCGCAATTGGGAGGATCAATTGCAACACATTAAGGATGTAATGCGTATCTTGGAAGAGCAACATTTCTACGCTAAGCTCTCCAAGTGCGAGTTTGGGTTGAAAAAGATGCTTTATTTGGGACATATCATTGAGGTGGACAGAGTGAGGGTCCACGAGGAGAAGATCCGGGCCATCCGGGAATGGTCGGAGCTGAGGAATGTGACAAAACTTCGGGGGTTTGTAGGCATCTGCACCTACTACCAGAAGTTTGTCAAGGGGTTTTCCCAACTTGCTGCACCCCTCACAAACCTTACCAAAAAGGAGGCATTCAGTCGGACAGACACATTACAGAGAGCTTTTGACAGGCTCAAGGAGGTGATGAGCAGCTGCCCAGTATTAGCCTTGTCGAATTTCACACAACCCTTCATCTTGGAGTGTGATGCTTCAGGAGAGGGAGTGGGCACAGTTTTGATGCAGGGAGGCCACCCCATAGCTTTTGAGAGCATAATGCTGTATGAGAGGTTGTATCCCATATACGACAAGGAGATGTTGGCCATTATGCATGCATTGTCCAAGTTCTGGCAGTATCTGGTAGGAAACAGGTTCCGGGTGAGGACTGACCACAATAGCCTCTGATTTTTCTTAGAGCAGAAGCAATTGCAAGAGAGGCAACAGAAGTGGGTCAGTAAGATCTAGGCATATGACTTTGACATTGAGTATGTCAAAGGGAAGTACAACGTGGTGGTCGATGCTCTATCCCGTAGACCAGTAGCGTTGTCTTTTATGAGTATAAACACGGACTTGAGGGCTCAGTTGTTGGTAGAATACTCCAAGGACCATTTTGCCTGTGAGGTGATGGATGACCAGATCACAGATGACAGGTACAGGGTGAGGGGCGAGGTCATTTACTTCAGGGACATGATCTTCTTGACTAGGGGTTCTCAGATCAAGGAGAAGATACTGCGTGCCTCCCATGACTCACCATTGTCAGATCATCAAGGATTCATGAAGACTTACGGGGCCATCAAGGAGATGTTCTCTTGGAGAGGCCTCAAGGAGGATGTTCTCTAGCATGTTAGGGAGTGCGAGGTATGTCAAGCAACAAGGGGGAGATGAGTCACCCAGCTGGACTACTATAGCCGCTTCGTATTCTGAAAGGAAAGTGGGAAAGCATTTCGATGGACTTCATGTTGGAAATACTGAGAGGGGGGGTGAATCAGTATTCCTTTCAATTAGAGAATTAGTTAATCTTCAATTATTATCAATGTTTGTACAATGATAGCAGTAAACAAAAGGACATAAATGCACACAGTTTTTAAGGTGGAAACCCACTCTGGGACAAAAACCACCTAATGCTTTTCTAATAATTCTTTAATATTCAACTCCAATTGAAAATAAAGCTCCAACTTCCTGGAATCTAGAAAATCATTCTTCTCCAGCTCCCACTGGATGGACGCTCCAACGCCAAAGATTCTTCAGTAGTCAACTGAACGGATGCCCCAACACCCAATGAGCTACAACTCACCCTAGCACCACCCAACCACCCTATAGAAGAATGGACTCCCGTACCAGGGAAAATGGTCCACTTTACAATGCTATAGAATGATGTAGAAGAAGAAGATACACTAGACCATAACCCCAACTTTGACACAACCACCTAATGATGATCCTAGACCACCCGACACTACCTCTTTAACTCTTAGCAGATAGACACTCGTACAATTTGTACAATAATGTATTTACAATGACTAAGTACAATGATACCTTTACAATGATTGTATGCAGTGCTGCCCACTTGAAGATTTCATGTGATGAACTTCTTGCTGCTGTTCTACACCTTGGTTGTTGCTCTTTTCATGCTACCCTCTGCTGCACCTTGCTTTGCTTTGCTTCCCTAGAAAGTTTGGTCCTTTGCAGCCCTTGACAACACATGATCTAGATTTTTCTTTGCCTTCTAGGAGCTCGATATTGAATCTGGTGTATCTCTGTTATTTCAAATCCCCAATATCTGATTTTTGGTCTTGTAGTAGTCCTTTGAGTCGCCTTTCCAATTCCACGGGTCTGACCCAATTTGGATTCTTCAAGAGAGAGTTATACCCAATATCTCACAATGCCCTAATTATGGACTGTTTCAGCAGAGCAAACTTGTACGGTGTGCCACGTGTCACTGTTTCTTTATTTGGCTCTGAAATTGATAGAGCGCAAACTACAGTCTGTGCACTATCTGCTGCTTTTTACGACATTCCAATCCGATACTCAGAGAGAGAGTTATGACGATTTTACCAAGGTCACTTATTTGAGATGAATTTCAGGAGCCTGCAAAAACACTGACTTCCACAGATCATATCTCCGAAAATATTGCGCACCTTGATCTGAAATTTTCACAGCATCGTCCTCAGGATTTCGGCTTTGCCTCATAAAAATTTCAACTTTTGAACCTTCGTAGAAAAAAAGTTAGAGTGAAAATGCCACGATGACCTGTTTATGATGGCGAAATCCCTTGCATAAGGAGGAAATGAGGATCACAATTTATATAAATGCTTAGGTTGAGAGGAGCTTCAACAAGTGAACGTGGGAGGGATTTTAGGAGCTTAAAAAATATTAATTATGACTTTTCAATGACCCATGCCACAACCCTATGGGGTTTTAGCCCACTAACTGGGGGTATAAACTTCAAACATGAATATCTCTCAAACCGTGAAGAATTACGTGACATGCCATATATCAACGGAAACATCTCGACAAATAGAAACCATCAAAAGCATTCTTGAACTAGAATATAGTAATTTGGTAGGTCAAAATTCCCATGCAATATTGGGTTAGCCCTTGGTGCTTCTTCGGTTGACATCAATGACAAACGCTGATAAAAAATCTCTCTCTTTGACATTGATGGCAACACAAGTACTCCCCCTGCAATCATGACACCTTTTCCTACAATATTCTCTCCCCCTTTGACATCAATGGCAAAGGGTAACTCCCCCTGAAACACAACCATCCTGCGGACCTGTACACACTTCCACTCCCCCTGACACACAATCGTCCTATAGACCTGTAATCTAATGAGAACTTGGGAGAATCCCAAGCTTCTGACAAAGATATTCAAATGCTTCACGAGGTAATGATTTAGTGAAGATATCAACAATTTGTTCTTTTATACAAACATACTCAAGTTTGATATTCTTTTCAGCGACTTGTTCTCTAACAAAATGATATTTGATCGGAATGTGTTTTGTTTTTGAATGCATGACAGGATTCTTGAAGATGCTGATGGCACTAGTGTTGTCACAGAATATGGAAATAGGCTCACTGAATTGTACTTGAAGATCTTGCAAAGTTTGTTTCATCTAAAGGACTTGAGTACAACATGATGCTGCTGCAATGTATTCTGCTTCTGTTGTAGATAATGAGATTGAGGTTTCTTTTTGCTCAACCATGATACGAGACAACCACCTAGATAGAATGTTGCTCCACTAGTACTCTTACGATCATCGACGCTTCCTACCCAATCTGCATTTGTGAAGGCTTGAATAATGAGATTGTTACCCTTGGGATACCACAAGCCATATTCCTCTGTGCCCTTTAGATATCGAAGAATTATTTTGATGGCAATAATAAGTGATTCTTTTGGTGCTGCTTGGAATCTTGCTACTTGTCCAACTACTTGCATAACATCTGGCCGAGAGGCTGTTACATATAGAAGACTACCAATCATAGATCTGTACAACCTCTAATCCACATCCTTAGATGAGTTGTCTATGCTCAATTTGCAACCTGTTACCATCGGAGTAAGGACGGGTTTGCAATCTTCCATTTTGAATTTCTTGAGCATTTTCTTGATGTACTTGGCTTGACATATAAATATTCCTTTCTCTTGCTGAGATATTTGAAGCCCTAAGAAGTATGTCAACTCACCAAGTAAAGACATCTCGAACTCACTTTGCATCTTTGTAGAAAAGTTCTTACTTAGTCGACCATCATTGCTACCAAATATTATATCATCCACATATACCTCAACGATTGTTAAATTATCTTTATCTATTTGTACATAAAGATTGCTATCAACAGTACTTTTCTTGAACCCTTGTTGACGTAGATATCCATCAAGACGAACATACCATGCTCTGGGAGCCTGCTTGAGACCATATAGAGCCTTCTTTAACCTGCAAACATAGTCTTCTTTTTCTAATATTAGAAAACCTTCAGGTTGTTCGATGTAAACTTCTTCTTTTAATTCTCCATTCAAAAATGTTGACTTAACATCCATTTTGTAGACTTTGATTTTTCTTGAACATGCATAGGCGAGAAACATTTGGATAGCTTCCATTCTGGCAATTGGTGCAAATGTTTCGTCGAAATCAATTCCTTCCATTTGTGCATAGCCTTTGCAAACCAATCTTGCTTTGTTTCTGATAACCTGCCCATCTTCATTCAATTTGTTCTTGAACACCCATTTAGTCCCAATGACATTTTTATCTTTTGGTCATGGAACTAATTCCCAGGTGTTATTATTTTCAATTTGATCCAATTCTTCATTCATAGCTGCTACCCAATGTTCATTCTAGCTGACTTCCTCAAAACTACTAGGCTCAAAGGTTGCTAGAAAAACAATGTGAGCTCGTTGTGATGAACAAAGTTGTTGACCTTCATTTATGTCCCCAATGATTTGATTTGATGGATGGTTCTTTTGAATCCATTCTTTTGTTCTCCTTGGAGGAGCTTCTTGTTGTTGTTCTGGTATATCTTGATGATCATTGTTTACTTCCTCCTCGTTGATAGTTGCTTCTTGTTCTACAATTTTATCTGTGTCTTTTTCAGCCTCTGTCTCAAGTTTCAAAGATTCGAGATCCTCATTATTATTCGCTAGCACACCATCTTCGTCAAATGTAACATTTATGCTCTCCACTCTCTGTTTTCGTCTTAGATTATAACATTTATAGGCCTTTCTTTTGCGTGAGTAACCAACAAAGATACCTTCATCAACACGTGATTCAAACTTACCCAAATTTTGATCTTCTCTTTTGATATAACATTTGCTTCCAAAGATTCTGAAATATTTTACATTAGCTGGTTTTCCTTTCCATAATTCATATGGAGTCTTGTTGCAATTATTTCTGAGAAGACTTCCGTTGATGATAAAAACTGTTGTATCAATTACTTGAACCCAGAATTTTTCATCCAATTTTGAGTCCTGCAACATTGTTCTACCCATTTCCTGTACGGTTCTGTTCTTTCTTTCAGCAACTCCATTTTGCTGAGGTGTTCGTGCTGTTGAAAATTGTCTTTTTATTCCATTTTCGTCACAGTATTGCTGAAATAATTTGGAAGTGAATTCTCCACAATTATCTGATCTTAGACACTTTATTTTCAAATCAGTTTCATTTTCAACCAACTCCTTGTAGATCTTAAAGCACTCAATTGCTTCAGATTTTTTCTTTAGGAAACTGACAGCGGTCATCCTGGTATAGTCATCTATCATTAACATGAAATATAATTCTCCATCTAAGCCTTTTGTTCTCACAGGACCACATAGATCAGTATGTATCAATTCCAATGGATGTGATGTAAAGTGTTCTTTTGTTTTAAATTGGACTTTTGTCTGCTTTCCATGCCGACATGCCTCACATAGTGTGTTGGAAGGTTTTGAGATTTTCGGCATTTTTCGTATTGCTTTCTTTTTGCTTATCCTGACAAGATTGTCAAAGTTTATGTGACCCATTTGTTTGTGCCATAACCAGATTTCATCTTCTTTAGCTAGTAGATATGCTTTAGTTGCTTCATCCAGAACATATGTCATTTGGAGCTCGACTTGCTGTAGCCACAATTTTACCATACCTGCCTTTCCTGATTTCACATTTTGTGGAGTTGAATAGCATTGTGTGACCTTGATCACACATTTGTCCAACACTGAGCAGATTGTGATTCATATTTTCAACCAATAGAACATTCTTGGCTATAACATCTTTTCTTTCGAGAGTGACGGTACCTGATCCTATAACATTTGAAGATCCATCATTTCCAAAAGATATGGTTCCATCCTTATCTTTCAGAGATACAAATTTCCTTCTATCTCCAGTGATATGCGTTCAGCAACCGCTGTCAACATACCACACATCTTTGTTGTTTTGAGCCTTGAGAGTGAGAGCACAATTATCGGTGTTCTTCTTCTTCCATGTTCATTCATTCTGTGGCTTCGAAGATTCTTCTGGAGGATTTTCAAGTCTGCAGTCTCTAGCTATGTGTCCAAAGTTCTAACATTTGTAACATTCCATATTATTTCTTAAATGTTAAAATCTATTGAGGTTTTGTTGAGCCCTGGGAGGTTCATATTTGAAGGATCTCTTAGAATTGTATTGCTTCTTAGGGTACGTGCGACATTCTACAACTTTATGACCAAATTTTCCACATGAATAACAATGGCCATGAAAAATATGTTGGTACCTGGATGGAAATCTTCGTTGAGGAATCATCTTCCAAGGATGTGCTTGCGAATCTTGTCCAATGAAGTCTACATGTATGCCAGATCTCATAGGTTCATTGTATTTTGTTGTAGAAGGTCCTGCTTCTTCTTCTTTGTAACCGAGGCCAGTTCTGTCGTTGTAAGATTGTTGATTGTTGATGAGTTCTTCCAATGCCCTTGAGTTGTTGGCATAGTTTTGGACAGTTTTTCCCCCCTTCACTTCCTTACCTAGTGAGACTACTTTGGCTTCTAATGCTTCCCTTTCTTGGTTACTTTCTTCCAACTTCTTTTGAAGTGACTCTTCAATACATTTGTGTTCTTCAACTTCAATTTTGAGACCTTAAACTTGTTCTTCAAGAGTATTGGAACAAATCTTCTCAGCATTGAGCGCTTTTATAAGCTTGATTGCCTCTTCAGAAAATTCTTCTATGGTCAACCCTTCTTCTTCATTGTTTGATACTTCTTGTTTATTGTGCTCGGCCATAAAAAATACTTTCTCATTGGCTTCTTCTTTGCTGTCACTTTCTTCATCGGATGATGAGCTATCTTCTTTAGAGAGAAAGTTCCTTTTAGATTCTTTCTTTTTGCCTTGCTTGTTGAATTTATTAAAGCCTTTCTTTCCTTTTGAGTTGCCATCACTTTTGTTCGGACATTTTGCTGCGAAATGCCCAACCTCACCACAACCGAAACATATCAATGGAAGTTTACCTTTGAATTTTCCCTTACCAGGTTTTATTTTTCTCGTAAAGTAAGCATATTCTTCATCTGAAAGACCTTCTCCATCATCTCCCTTTTCTTCACACTTGCAAGTGCATGTCATTTCAATTGAAGGTTGTTTGTCCTTATTGGTTTTCTTAGATGCAACGAACGCAGTTTCTAGATTTGAAGTACCCTCTTCTTCATCAAATCTCATTTCATATGCTATGAGAACTCCATGTAATTCCTCTTTGCTGAGTTTGTCCATATTTGCACTGTATTCTAAGACCGATACCTTTGGGTTGAATCTCCCTGGTAACGTTATAAGATTCTTCGGTATAATAGTCTTCTCGTCAACTGGCTCTCCCAATCCTTAAAGAGTATTGGTTATTTCATCAACGTATTGGAAGTATGCAGCAATGTTGCAATCTTCTTTCATTCTGAGTTGCTCAAATTTTGCTCTATATATTTGAAGCTTTGCTTCTTTGACATTTGAGTCACCTGCATATATATTCTCAAGTTTGTTCCATACATTTTTGGCGGTTTTACAACCCAACACCTTATGGTAAGTAGATTCAATAAGTCCATTGATAATAATATTCTTTGCTTTTGCATCATTTACCAAGTTATTCTTACCTTGTTCATCCGCGGTTGATGTAAATCCATTTTGAACAGTGTTCCATACTTCGTAACCTTGCGCCAAGAGATAGACCTCCATTCTTCCTTTCCAGAATGCATAATTATTTTCATTGAATAGAGTACACCATTCTTGGTATGCTCCTTGACCTCCTTCCAGCTGTTAAACTGCTATTGAATGAATCAAACTCCGATACCAATTGTTGGAAATATTAAGAGGGGGGGTGAATCAGTATTCCTTTCAATTAGAGCATTAGTTAATCTTCAATTATTATCAGTGTTTTTACAATGATAGTAGTAAACAAAAGGACACAAATGCACACAATTTTTAAGGTGGAAACCCACTTCGGGACAAAAACCACCTAATGCTTTTCTAATAATTCTTTAATATTCAACTCCAATTGAAAATAAAGCTCGAACTTCCTAGAATCTGGAAAAGCATTCTTCTCTAGCTCCCACTAGATGGATGCTCCAATGCTCGAGATTCTTCAGTAGTCAACTGAACGGATGCCCCAACACCCAATGAGCTACAACTCACCCTAGCACCACCCTAGCACCCTATAGAAGAATGGACTTCCAAACCAGGGAAAATGGTCCACTTTACAATGATATAGAATGATGTAGAAGAAGAAAATACACTAGACCATAACCCCAACTTTGACACAACCACCTAATGATGATCCTAGACCACCCAACACTGCCTCTTCAACTCTTGGCAGATAGACACTAGTACAATTTGTACAATAATGTATTTACAATGACTAAGTACAATAATACCTTTACAATGATTGTATGCAGTGCTGCCCATTTGAAGACTTCATGTGATGAACTTCTTGTTGCTGTTCTACACTTTGGTTGTTGCTCTTGTCATGCTACTCTCTGCTGCACCTTGCGTTGCTTTGCTTCCCTAGAAAGTCTGGTCCTTTGCAGCCCTTGACAACACATGATCTAGCTTTTTCTTTGCCTTCTAAGAGCTCGATATTGAATCTGGTGTATCTCTGTTATTTCAGATCCCCAATATCTGATTTTCGGTCCTGTAGTAGTTCTCTGAGTTTTCTTTCCAATTCCACAGGTCTGACCCAATTTGGATTCTTCAAGAGAGAGTTATACCCAATATCTCACAATGCCCTAATTATGGACTGTTTCAGCAGAGCGAATTTGTACGGCGTGCCACATGTCACTGTTTCTTCATTTGGCTCTGAAATTGATAGAGCGCAAACTACAGTCTGTGCACTATCTGCTGCTTTTTATGGCATTCTAATCCGATACTCAGAGAGAGAGAGTTATGACAATTTTACCAAGGTCACTTCTTTGAGATGAATTTCAGGAGCCTTCAAAAACACTGACTTCCACAGATCATATCTCCGAAAATATTGTGCACCTTGATCTGAAATTTTCACACAAGCTTCCTTAGGATTTCAGCTTCGCCTCATAAAAATTTCAGCTTCTGAACCTTCATAAAAAAAAATTTAGAGTGAAAATGTCACGACGACTTGTTTCCGATGGCGAAGTCCCTTGCATAAGGAGGAAATGAGGATCACAATTTATATAAATGCTTAGGTTGATAGGGGCTTCAACAAGTGAACGTGGGAGGGATTTTAAGAGCTTAAAAAATATTAATTATGACTTTTCAATGACCCATGCTACAACCCTATGGGGTTTTAGCCCACTAACTGGGGGTATAAACTTCAAACATGAATATCTCTCAAACCGTGAAGAATTACGTGGCGTGCCATAGATCAACGGAAACATCTCGACAAGTAGAAACCATCAAAAACATTCTTGAACTAGAATATAATAATTTGGTAAGTCAAAATTCTCATGCAATATTGGGTTAGCCTTTCGTGCTGCTTGGGTTGACATCAATGAGAACCGTTGATCAACACTTTATCACTAGGTTGCCCACGGTGCAGGGCAAGGACTACATCTTTGTAGTCGTTGATCGACTGGCGAAGTATGTTCATTTTTTCGCCATATCCACACAGTACACAACAACACAAGTGGCAAAGTTGTTCTTCAGGGATGTTTTCAGATTGCATGGTCTCCCGAAGACCATAGTCAGTGACGGGGACAACTGTTTCATGGGTGGGTTTTGGCAGGAGCTCTTTCATTTGGTGGGTACAGAGTTGATTCTGAGTACCAGCTATCAGCCTCAGATGGATGGGCAGTTAGAGATAGTGAACAAGTGGTTGGAAAGCTACTTGCGAACCTATGTCACAGGGCAGCAAAAGGCATGGATGCGTTAGTTGCATTTGGGAGAATACTGCTACAACACCACTTTCCACATGTCTATCGGCATGTCTTTATTTTATGCTTTGTATGGTTATCATGCTTTGACTTTTGTTGATGTCATGTTTGGAGCTAGTAAGGACCCCAGGGCCAAGGATTGGATGCAAGAGAGTCGGGACATACTCCGGGCTCTTAAGGATAACCTAGCCACAACACAAAACCAACAGAAGTTGTATGTCGACAGGGGACGAGTAGAGAGGAAGTTTGAAGTAGGGGACTTGGTCTACCTATGACTTTAGCCATACCAGCAGTCTACGCTGAAACAGAAGGGGGCCAAGAATCTCAAGCCCCGCTTTTATGGGCCTTACAGGGTGGTTTGCATGATAGGGGAGGTTGCGTATGAGTTGTAGCTGCCCACAGGTAGCAGGATCCACAACATCTTCTATGTATCATGCTTGAAAAAGGCATTGGGGCAGCAGGTGACTGCAACAGAGGAGCTTCCGCCTACAGATGATGAGGGGCATTTGGTGTTACAACCAAAAGCCATCATTGACACTAAGGAGAGACAATTGAGGAGTAGGACAGCTAGGGAGTACTTGGTGAGGTGGAGGAACTTGCCGGATGAAGATGCCACTTGGGAATGTGAGAAGATTTTGCAGCATCCGTATTTGTAGTTGCTTGAGCACAAACAACATTTTGGCAAGGAGGAATGTAATACTCCCAATTAGAAATAGCTAATTGGCAATATTAATTTTGTTCAATTTTTCCTTTCTAATGTTAGTCAGTCAATAAAGGGGGAGATGGGACCCATAACCCACACTTAGGAAATAATAGTTCCCTATAGCCACTTAGGAAAATATTAGTTGGCAGTGCGGGACCCAAGAGGGCCAAGTGACAGTGCAGGGAAGGGGCAGCGTGAAGGCAACATGGGCCAGGCAACGCAGTGGTAGCGTGGGCCAGGACAACATAGTGGTATAGACAACGTGGCCAAGGAGGGATAGTGCAGATGAGTGGGGCCCAAGGGGAAGCTAGGCTCTTAAGCATAAAAGGGAGAGGAGGCTCACCATTCAGTCATACTATTATGCATATTCTGATTTTCGGTCTTTGACATTCAGCACGCTTTTGCTGTTGAGCGAAGACTGCAAGTGTTGTTCAGCACATGGGTGTCTCCGAGCAGAGATCCCAACTTCAGCCTCGGGGGACTTCAAGTGCCCGCTAAGGTGAGGAGAACCACCATTGTTTTTCAGGGTTTAGCATTCAACATCTTTCAGCCAGGAGTACGCAGTCACTTAGACAATGCAGTCCCTCTAGGAGATTACACAGTCTCGAGAGGAGGTAGCACCAGGAGAGAAGGGAGGTTGGAGATTTCAGTGCGAGAGTATTGTGAAGGGATCAAACCTTCACAAATCATCTTTTGCAGGAGGAGGAGGCCATCAGTTGCAGTCTATCAGTTTAGGGCTAGCGTACTCACCTGGAGTGCGTGATTTTCCAAGGGAGGTCAATTTCCGAGGTCAGCCATTCTGGGATTCCTTCCTGGGTTTTTCCGGGTTATTGGAGGAGAGCTTGTATCCCAAGTTTCATATTTTTCTGAGCAAGGGAACAACCCCAGGGAGAAGCTCCATTCTAGCAGTAGCAGCAGTCCTAGCAGTAGCAACAGTAGCAGTTTCAGGGGTTATGAAGTCATAGAGAGAGTAGCCATTCAGTGAGAGATTCTGAGAGTATTTCCAGCTTGCCTTGAGCAAGCCAAGGTGCCATCATTATGATCACCTTTGTACTTATTGTTATCTTTCAGTTATAATAAAATGGCTTAGCATTTCTCCATATTTGTAGTGTTTTTATGATGTCTCTCTATTTGCGGTAGTTACTTGTTTATGTTGCTTTATATTACTGTTTATTTACTACACGAAATATTACATTGTCAAAGAGGGATTGAGGATCAAATAACCATTATCACCAACAACTAAGAATTTTTTGATCATAAAAAATTGAAGAACAATGAGACAAACTTCATATCTTCCATTAACATGTGTGTTCTTCAAAACCATATGTTAATGAATCTTTTCATAGATTTAAGAATATGCATGCTTGCCTCTTTGCCTACCAACATTGTGCTACTTTGTTTTTTTTTCCATTTACTATGATATTCATGCCCATGAGCCAATGCAGAGGTTTACTACATATTTGGGCAACAAGCTTCATTTTTTTATTTTTTTTGATGTTCTTATGCACCCTCTTATTGCCAATTTTTCATTTACATTGCAAATAATGTATTTGTAGTCTTGTAGTAAAAAAAAAAAAAAAAAATGACGTGGTTATTACTTATTATTTTTAAATTTTTATGCATGGGTGTTTAATGCCAATTTTTGTTTTTTTGGTGCCCTAGGTTTGAATTAGTTCACTACAAAATTCAAATATGCCAAAATTCTTGGACCCATTTTGGGAGTATGGAGACCCTGATTGTGAGATAAATAAGATATATCTATCATGCAAACTGTGTGGCACCAAGATGACATAAGAGGTTACGAGATTGAAATACCATCTAGCTAGACTCTCTGGACATGATATTGGGCATTGTACAATTTCTAGTTTGAAGCTTATACAAAAATCTCTTGAAGCAATTGATGAAAAAGACAGAAAGAAGGAAGAGGCAGAAATAAACAAGGTTGAACATGCAGGTAGATATTTTAGCATATCTTCTTTTGATTTTGAGGTTGAGGGTAATGGAAGGGGCTTCAAAACATCACCTGCAACTGCTAGTGCTAATGTTGCTAGGAGTGGGAGGTCATCATTTTTTGTTCCACTAACAAGACATGGATCACAACCTTCCATAAAATCAGTTGTTAAAAAAATGAGAAGTTAAAAGTAGATACAGTTATGGGGAGGTGTCTATTTTGGAGTGACTTGCCTCTCAGCATTACCAAAACCAATCCATTTTGACAGCCAATGTGTGATGATATTGTTGTTGTGGGCCCAGGTTACAAAAGTGCTACATATGAGGAGTTGCGGGAGCCAATCCTTAAATTAGTAAAGCAGGACATAAACTCTAGATTGGCAGAGTTGAAAAAGACATGGGAAATTTCTGGATGCACAGTGATGTCTGATGGTTGGACGGATAGGAAGGGTAGGACCCTTCTAAATTGCTTGGTACATTGTCCTAAAAGTACGATGTTTATTAAATCAGTGGATGCATTAGCACACATAAAAGATGCAGCAACGATACGTGAGTTGTTTAGATGGGTTCATCTGGGAGATTTGTGTGCAGAATATGGTGCAAGTCATAACAAATAATGAAACTAATTATGTGGCTGCCGGAAAGATGTTTATGGAGAGGCATCGCACATTGGTCTGGACTCCATGTGTAACACATTGTATCGATTTGCTGCTTGAGGATATGGGAAAAATCTCCTTCATCAAGGAGGTGATTGATATGTCTAGGAGCGTCTCCAAGTTTATATATTACCATGCTTTTTTTCTTAGCCTCATGAGGAGATACACTAGAAATGTAATATTCTGAATAGAAATAAATAGTTATACAAAGCAACATAAACAAGCAATTACAACAAATAGAGAGACGTCATACAAATAATGCAAATATGGAGAAATGCTGAGCCATTTTATTATATAACTGTAAGATAACAATGAGTACAAAGGTGATCAGAATGATGGCACCTTAACTTGCACAAGGCAAGATGGAAATACTCTTAGAAATGCTCAATGAATGACTGCTCTGTCAAGGACTGCGTAATCTCCAAATGTTGTTGTTGCTACTGCCTGATTGTTGCTACTGCTGGAACGGAATGGCCGTTTGGGGATGTTCCCCTGCTAAGAAAATTGTGAAACTCTGGAAATGAGCTCTCCTCCAATAACCCAGAAAAGCCCAGAAAGGAATCTCAGAATCGCTGACCTCAAAATTTGACCTCGCTTGGGAAATAACGCTCTCCCAGTGAAATACGCTGGCCCTGAATGATAACTCTGCAAATGATGGCCTCCTCCGGTATAAAAATGATGAATAGTGAAGGGTTGTTCCCCCCACACTAAGCTCAGGCTGAAATCCCTGATATCTCCTCACTCCCAGAACCACCTCTACCACAAACTGCGTAATCCCTCCAAGACATTGCGTTGTCCAAGCAACTGCGTGATCCTAGCTGAAGATGTTATGGTTCCCTCTTGCAAAATGAGGGATAGATCTCCTCACCCGAACAGGCACTTGAAGTCCGCCAGGGTTGAGGTTGGGATTTCTGCTCGGAGACACCTGGTGTGCTAAACAACACTTGCAGACTTCACTCAACAGCAAAAGCGTGCTCAATGTCAAAAGGCAGAAATCAGAGATGCATAATAGAATGAGAGAATGAGGAGCCTCTTCCCCTTTTTATGCTTTGAGAGCTTTGCCCAATGCCCGAATGCCTTTTTCATGCATGATACGTGGAAGATGTTGTGGATCCGGCTACCTGTAGGAAGCGCTAGCTCATATGCAACCTCCCCAATCCTGAGGATCACCCTGTAAGGTCCATAGAAGCGGGGCTTGAGCTTCTCGACCCCCTTCTGCTTCAGTGTGGACTGCCGGTATGGCTGAAGTCGTAGATAGACCAAGTCCCCTACCTCAAACTGTCTCTCAACCCTTCCCCTGTCGGCGTATAGCTTCTGCTGGTTCTGAGCTGTAGCTAAATTATCCTTAAGAGCCTGAAGTATATCCTGACTCTCTTGGATCTAGTCCTTGGCCCTGGGGGCCTTGCTAGCACCAAACATCACGTCAGCAAAAGTCAAAGCATGGTACCCATACAAAGCATAGAACAAAGACATACCGATAGACATGTGAAAAGTGGTGTTGTAGCAATACTCTCCCAAGTGTAACCAGTGTAACCATGCCTTCTGCTGCCTTGTGACATAGTTTTGAAGTAGCCTTACAGCCACTTGTCCACTATCTCTGTTTGCCCATCCGTCTGAGGGTGATAACTAGTACTCGGAGTCAGCTCTGTACCCACCAAACGAAAGAGCTCTTGCCAGAAGCCGCCCATGAAACGGCTGCCCCGGTCACTAACAATGGTCTTCGGAAGACCATGCAATTTGAAGATATCCCTGAAAAACAAATCCGCTACTTATGCTGATGTATATCGTGCTGATATAACAAAGAAGTGTGCATACTTTGTCATTTGATCAACGACCACAAAGATGCAATCCTTGGCTTGCACCATGGGCAACCTCGTGATGAAGTCCATCGAAATGCTTTCCCATTTCCCCTCCGAAATGGGAAGTGGTTGTAGTAATCCTGTTGGATGGCTCATCTCTACTTTGTTCCGCTGATACACCTTGCACTCCCTGACATGCCAGAGTACGTCCTCCTTGAGGCCTCTCTAAGAGAACCTCTCCCTGATGGCCCTGTAGGTCTTGGTGAACCCCTGGTGGCCTGATAATGGTGAGTCATGGGAGGCACGCAATACCTTCTCCTTGAGCTGAGAGGTCCTAGTCGAGGAGATCCTATCCCTGAAGTATATCACCTCATCCATCACTTTGTACTCTGTACCAGTAATTGAGCCCTCCAGTCCGTGTCTAGGCTCATCAGAGACAACATTGCCGATCTGCGTGATAGAGCATCAGCCACCACGTTATTATTCCCTTTGACATACTCAATTTCAAAGTCATATGCCTGGATGTTGCTGACCCACTTCTATTGCCTCTCCTGTAACTGCTTCTTCTCTAAGAAGAACCAGAGGCGGTGGTGGCCAGTCCTCACCCTGAACTTGTTCCCCACCAAGTACTGCCGAAACTTGGCCAGTGCATGCATGATAGCTAACATTTCCTTCTCGTATATGGGATACAACCTCTCATGTGGAAATAGCTTCCTGCTCTCGAAAGCTATGGGGTGGCCCCCCTGCATCAAGACTGCGCCCACCCCCTCTCCTGAGGCATCACACTCCAAAACAAAGGGCTGCGTGAAATTCGACAAAACCAAGACTGGACAACTGCTCATCACCTCCTTGAGCCTATCAAAGGCCCTCTGCGTTGTGTCAATCCAACTGAATACCCTCTTTTTGGTAAGGTCTGTGACGGGTGCAGCAAGTTGGGAAAACCCCTTGACGAACTTCTGCTAGTAGGTGCAGATGCCTACAAACCCTCGGAGCTCAATCACGTTCCTTGGTTCTAGCCAATTTCGAATGGCCCGGATCTTCTCCTCGTGGACTCTCACTCCATCCACACCAATGATGTGCCCCAAATAGAGCATCTCTGTCAGCGCAAACTCACATTTGGAGAGCTAAGCATAAAAATGTTGCTCCTCCAAAATATGCAATACAGCCTCAATGTGTTGTAGGTGCTTCTCCCATGTCCGACAGTATATCAGGATATCGTCGAAGAATACCAGCACAAATTTCCTCCACTGACCATGGAAGATGTGGTTCATACAGGAATGGAAGGTGGCCGGTGCATTGGTTAGCCCGAAGGGCACCACCAAAAACTCAAAATGGCCATAGTGACATCTGAAGGTCGTCTTGGGGAAATCCTGGTCCCTCACTCGCATCTGATGGTAGCCCGACCTCAGATCAATCTTCGAGAAGAACTTCAATCCCCTCAGCTCGTCCATCAACTCATCAATCCGCGAAATGGGGTATCGGTTCTTCATGGTTTTCTTGTTGAGAGCCCGATAATCGATGCACATCCTCAATGTGCCATCCTTCTTCTTCACCAGTACAACAGAAGAAGCAAATGGGCTAGTGTTGGGTCGGATGTGTCCCAACGCTAAGAGCTCATGAATAGCTCTTTCAATCTCATCCCTGTAGGCTTTGGGGTGCCTATAGGGTGTAGTAATCACGGTGTGAATGCCCTGCTCAAGCTCAATAGTGTGCTCAAACCCCCGATCTGGTGGTTGTTCTAGAGGTATATCCCCAAAGACTATAGCATATCTCTCCAAAATCGACTGCACATTTGGGTGAATTTCCCATCCTGTAGCTCCTGCCTCTGAAATACACAACTCCACTGCCCACTCTATATCTCCCTTCGGGAAGTCTGCCTCCATCTGGTGTGCTAAAACTGTCTGTGGGGGATAAGTGTACATGCCTCATATCATCTCATGCTTACCACTCTTCTTGTCTGTCCACTCCATCTCCAGAGTCTCCCAGTCCATAGTTACCTTCCCCAATGTGATCAACCACTGTACTCCCAATATCACGTTGGTGTCTGGAATATCCACCACAAAGAAATGATCCGTTAGAGTGTAAGTCCCCATGGTCACTGCCAATGCCCGTACATATCTAGCACACTGCATAGTTCTGGCACCCGGTACCAGTACTGAAAATCTATCAAAGCTCTCTGTCGGTATGCTCCTCCGCTCTACCAATTGTGTATCAATAAAGTTGTGGGTGGCCCCATTGTCAACTAGCATTGAAACACGATGTCCCTACATGGTGCCCCGGACATGCACTGTCAAATACTTGGGTACCCCTTGCAAAGAAGCCATGACTCCCCCAGTAGGTGCAAACACTGCCCCTCTTGCTCCTAGGGGCGGAGGTGGTGGATGATCCCCTCTTTGCACCACAGCGCTGCCTCCTGCCTCTACCTCCTCGTATGCATCTTCTTCCCCATCACTGTCGGAGAAGACCTCTATGTAGTGTTCCTTCCCTACGACACATCGATGTCCCGGCGCCCACGGCTCCTGGCATGTGAAGCATAGCTTCCTCCGTCTCAAGTCTCTCCAGGTATCATCGTCCAAAGTCCCTTGGCCTTGGTCCCCACTCGGTGGTGGAACCCTCGTGTCCTTCCCCTTCGGCTGAAAAGTCGGCCTCTGGGGGAAAGGAGCTCTGGTCCTGGGTAGAGCATCCTGCAAATCCCTAGTCCTCCCAACTACATCCTGAAGTGTAGTAGGCAACGTTGCACGAAGCGGGGATGAAGCAGGGACACAGAAGCGCCATTTCCAAAAAATCTAGAAAGCGAAGCATCTCGGAAGCGTCTACTATATATATATATATATATTTTATTTTTTATTTTTTTGCATTTATATTAAAAAAACATCCAAAAGACCAAATTAATTGTAGAAGATATGGAAGCATGCATATTTGTACATAAATCAAGATAGATATGACATCCATTGTACATTAATGATTAATTATTTGAGCATCAACCATGTAGATGCATCAACCATCTATAATTTAGATTCTTTTCCTCTTGTCTAGCCTTTGCCTCTACCTCGATTATCTAGGGACATTAGTCAAAATTGCCAAATTTTGATCAAACTACCTAATGCAAGCCTTAAAATATGGTAGAAAGAACTTAACATGCTTGATTGATTATTTTGACTTGATTGAAATGTAATTTTTTGCTAACGACATGACAAAGGAGTTCAACAATTAACACCACAAACACTAGGGTACATATAGGGCTTGGTGCTCTTGATTAAATGCTAATCACATAACCCTCATACATGATATAATCTAATGAAATGGCACTATACCATTGATCCTAAATTCCTGGAAACTGTTAAGTCTGTTGAATTTTGAATAGGATATGAAATTCTATTTTCTCCATATGAAGTCCAATCAGGCTGGAACCACTCTCAAACATCCTGAGTCATTTCATGGTAATGTTAAAAATTTAAGTAAAACGATGAAAATGAAAAATAAATGAGAATGTCAGAGGGAGCATCTAAGAAACATCTAAGGAGGTAAAAGAGAGCTTATATCTTTTTCATCCTATCCCTAACTCAACACTAACTCACCTTCTAACCCAACCAAAGACAAAAAAAAAAAAATCGATTTTCTGCGCTGTGTTAGTACGATCCATACGGCGCTGTATGGAATCGCGACGCTTCCATATGGCGATCCACCGTACGAAACGCGGATCCGGCCGTATAGTTCCAAAAAACCAGGAAACACAATTTTTTTTTCCGAAACATGTTTCGGGGGGCGGATCCCGTACGGTTCCGTACAGACCGCGTTTCGGGGGTTGGAGCAACATTGGTAGCAGACCTCGTGGATTTGACTAATCCACGTAGAGGTTCTACCAACCCATCAATAAACATGTAGATCATCTTGGCTGAGGACAAGTCGAACACCATCACCGAAAGCCTCAAGAACTTGGAAATGTAGGTTTCTGGGTTCTCGGTCTACTTGAGCTTGGTTAGCTCAACAAAGTGCTCTTCCAGATCCCTCTAGTCAAACTGCTCTATCAGTCTCCGTGTAAACTCTGCATACGCTGTCACTACTGAGTGACCCAACATGGCCATCTTGTGGAACCACCAATCGTGGACCTCTCCCTCAAGGCTCAGCGTTGCCACCTTGATGGCCTCTCCCTCTGGCATCTGATTGAGCTGGAAATAAATATCCAGCTTCTCTACCCAAGCCTTTGTCGAACATTTTGAGGATCCGTCAAATGTTGGGAAGAAAAACTTGCCCACTGTATGTTGTATGTCCCCATCCTATGTGTATCTACCCCTCTGTTTTGGTTACGGGGTCGGTTGTCCTTCTTGAACTGAACAAAATCATGGAAAGTGAGAGCTTCACCAAACTCTCACCCATAGGACTGAAACTCGGCAAAATAATCCCCCTTATGAATCGGCTCCGGCTCCTGAGGTGCTCCCTTTCTGGTGCCTGCAGTCAGAAATGCGGGCATCATGGAATGTGCGGGAGTAAGTGACACAACCTGTTGCGCTGTGAGTTGCTTTGACCCTTCTCCGATGTGAAAACCCCTTGGGGTTTCACACTGTCTCTGGTCTGTGGTAAACTTCTACCCCATCTCTTCTATCCTCCTCGATAGCTCCTGCACAGATTTTAAGAGTTGCTCGAACTACCTCCCTTCATCTTTCTCCTCTACCATTGGTTCTTCCTCCTCTGCTTCCACCACTGGAACGCAGTCTCCTTCTCCAAAAGTGGTCTCAAGCCTCTGCTCTTGGTCCTTGTACTTCCTTCCCTAGTAAGTGATATATGGTTTTTCTGCCTGTGTCATAGAATAATCTGCTCCACAGGTTGAGCCAAGTCTATGAGCTTTGTTACCACTGTAATATTCCGAATAGAAATAAACAATAATACAAAGCAACATAAACAAGGAACTACAACAAATAAAGAGACGTCATACAAATAATGCAAATATGGAGAAACACTGAGCCTTTTTATTATATAACTGAAATATAACAACGAGTACAAAGGTGATCAAAACGATGGCACCTTGGCTTGCACAAGGCAAGTTAGAAATACTCAAAAATGCTCAATGAATGGTTGCTCTGTCAAGGACTGCGTAATCTCTAAATGTTGTTGTTGCTGCTGCTACTTTTGGAATGGAATGGCTCTTTGGGGTTGTTCCCCTACTCATAAAATTGTGAAACTCTGGAAATGAGCTCTCCTCCAATAACCCAGAAAAGCCCAGAAAGGAATCCCAGAATTTGACCTCCCTTGGGAAATAACGCTCCCAGTGAAATACACTGACCCTGAATGATAACTCTGCAAATTATGGCCTCCTCCTATACAAAAATGATGAATAGTGAACGGATGGTCCCTCCACACTAACCTCGAGCTGAAATCCCTGATATCTCCTCACTCTCATAACTACCTCTACCACAAACTACGTAATCCCTCCAAGAGACTGTGTTGTCCAAGTACCTGTGTGATCCTGGCTGAAGATGCTATGGATCCCTCCTGCAAAATGATGGATAGATCTCCTCACCCGAGCATGCACTCGAAGTTCCTCGGGGCTAAGGTTGAGATCTCCGCTCGTAGACACCTGGTGAGCTGAACAACACTTGCAGACTTCACTCAACAACAAAAGCGTGCTCAATGTCAAAAGACAGAAATCAGAGATGCATAACAGAATGAGAGAATGAAGAGCCTCTTCCCCTTTTTATGCTTTGAGAGCCTTGCTTTCATCCGAGCCCCACCAAATTGCGTTGTCCCTCTTGGCCCACGTTGTCCCTCTCTCACTGCGCTGTCATGGGCCCATGTTGCCTACGCTGCCACTTCACCCTCATGGGCCCCACACTGTCAAGTCATATGTGCTCAAGTGATTTTAGGAAATAATTATTTCCTAAGTGTAGGCTATGTGTCTCATCACCCACTTTATTAACTGACTTAACATTAGAAAAGAAAAACTGGCCAAAATTAATATTACCAGTTAATTGCTGTTGATTTGGAATATTACAAGAAACAAGGAGTTGCAACGTCCTGCAATCACACGTTTTGCCACCAACTTTATTACTCTTCAGTCTTTGCTTTAATGCCCTACTAATTGGGAATATTACAAGAAACAAGGAGTTGTGACGTTCTGCAATCACACGTTTTGCCACCAACTTTATTACTCTTCAGTCTTTGCTTCAATGCCAGTTTCAGTTGAAACAAATGTTTGTTTTTGATGAGTGGCATGATTATAGATACAACAGGAGACAGGACATGAGAGCCATTGCAAAAATGGTGTACACTGAGACATTTTGGCAAGGAGCAGAAGAAGCATGCTTAATTAGTGAACCTACAGTAAAGGCTATGAGATTGGTAGATGGGGAGAAGCTTGCAATGACTTATGTGTATGACCATGGATAGGGCCAAGGAGGTCATTCATTCTTATTATGCAGACAAGGGTTCTGTTGGGCTTGATAGACATATGATGTTATGTGATGTGATTGATAGTCGGTGGTCATGGATGCTTCATCGACCCATTCATACAGCAACACTCTTTCTCAACCCTGCATTTTCATCCAAATGCGCCTTTGATTTTGATGGTGAGGAGATCGAAGGGCTCCATTCTTGTATTCAGAGGATGGTACCCGATCCTAAGCTTAGTAGCAAAATCAACTGCGAGATACAATTTTATCAGGATTGTGTTGTCCTATTTGGCTTTGATGATGCTATTAGGGAAACGACCCTCTTCATGCCATGTAAGTGACAAGACATCACTCATTAGAATTTCCAATCTAGAATTTACTTATTTATAATTCTAGATTTTTAAAATTCAATTATGTAACTTGCATTTGAAAGTTTAATCATGTTTTAAGTTTTTGAATTTTTTATTTCTTTATTTTGTTGTAGATATTTGATGGCGAACCTATGGTGCAAGGGCACCAAATTTGTAGAAATTGGCCATAAGAATCTTGAGTCAAACATGTAGTTCTTCCAGGTGTGAACGCAATTGGAGTGTATTTGAGAAAATACACTAAAAAAAGCGCAATATGTATAACTTTGACATTCAGCCTTCAATTGAGCAATTACATTTATTGTAATTTTAATTTATGATCCTAAAGTGTCAAAAATGAAGACTCATTATTTTTTTTTGACACTCTTACAAGTTGGAGATCGCACGTCTCAATGATTTAGTGTATGTGCATTGCAATATCTGACTTCAAGAGAAGAAAATACAAGTATCAATGGATCCAGATGTCATTTCCTTAGACAATATTGATGTATTATCTCAATGAAGGGTGAATACTGAGGATCCCATCTTAGAGGAGTCACCTGCATGGTTAGAGCCAAAGGAACCATTAGAACAGGGGCAAGAAGAGGAGGAGGACTCTAAGGAGGAGCAACACTCGAAGGAGGAGGAAGAGGAAGAGGAGGAGGAAGACATTGTGGGAGCATCAACGTCAACACCATTTGCTATAGATATACGAGAGTAAAGCTCCTTACCTAGGAACCAGTGTTTGACATTAGGTGCAGGGTCAGGGCCTTCTACTGTTAGGGCATGCATGACAAACAACCCCTCATGTTTTCCCGTAAAAGGGGGACAGGACAATGATTTCAGATAGATAGCTGCTAGTTTTATTTGTTTTGCTACATATAACTCATGATGATGAGATACGTTTATGTGTGAGGTTATTTTGTATTGGTTCTCGACATTTGAGTCCTTAATTGGACAATTATCAGGGATCAACAAGATTTGGTATCACCTTTGACATATCATTTTTATTTTATATCCATTACATCATATATATCAGTGCTTTCTTCATATTTATGTGCCAATGTGTTTATTTCATGTTGTTATTTCTTTATATGTTTAAAAGTATGAAGAAAAAAAATGCATATATTATGCATTTTTTATGCTTGCCGATATTTGCCGATATTTTCGCCAATATTGCTGATAAGATGTTTTCTGGACCCTCGCCGATATTTTGCCGATACTGATATTATCAACAAAATTATGTATTCAGCACCTTAAACCTCAAGCTCATAAATTTGGTACCTGTTAATTTGAGTTTTGTAACATATTCAACGCCTTAAACCTCAAGCCCATCAAGTAGAAGAGAATATATTGATTTATGATGAATGGTTACTTATCATCAATCAAACACCTCTTTCACATAATTCATAACTCTTAAGACCATGTTTGATAACACAATCAAATGACTCACTCATTGCATATAATTAGACGAATTTAACAACCATTGCCAATCATATACAAAGAGAGTTTAACCTTAATGATCTATTACAGTGCCTTACAAGGCTCAACTGAGCCCCATGAACCAATAATACCCAATGGAAAGGACATCTCGTATGTCATACATACACTATCTTGTGCTAACTTGTACCATGACAAGACAAGTTGCTAGGAAAATTGTTTATATGAATCTCTATGCATGTGTTGCCCATCATCATACAATTGGTAAACGAAGGTGAGAAAGAGCTTAGGCAAACTTGGTTGAGTGCTGAGGGCATTGAATGTAAATAAGATAAATGCAGTTCCTTCTTGCAAACGATAAATTTTGTTGATATTGACATATTTCTGCTTCTTTATGTGGACAAGCGAGTGATCAACAAATGAAAATAATATTAACAAAAGGTAATTTTTGAATCCCTTGGACAATGGGACTTTGACTAATATTTAGGACAGTGCATAGGAATTGCGATGAGAGCTTGTTATAGAAAATAAATATGAGCCTAGTACATTGATTAATGAACAATATAAATATTTTTATAGGACAACAAAAATTGGGATGTAATTAAATGGCATTTTAAAATAAATGGACGCAAAAAAACACAGAATGCATTGATAGTAACAAACCGTAAGCATGAATGGTTGTTGGTGGTTGTACAAGGTCAATAATAATACTCCGGAACTCCGTGTACCAAAATTAAACCATAACGTTTTGATCAATGATGAAAAAGCAGTGAAACAACAGCGCCTACATAAAGAAAGATGGTTATGAGTGTAATACAGTTCAAATCAAATAGGCATCAACAGGATTTTGCTTCCAAGAAAAGATAGAGATTTATAAGTCAGACCACCGAGGTTCCAATGTTATTACAGTCTACCCCATCTGAAAGCCATGTTATGTTACACAAAGGTTTGATAACAGAAGCAAGTCCAAGCAATTTTGGCACAATAGATAATCCTCAGAACTTGGCATCCAAGCAGAATCGATAACCCTCAGTAGAGTGTTTCTAATAATCACTTTCAAAAAAACATGTAATCAGAAACTTCAGTAATGGCTGAGCATTGACAATAAGCATGCACTTTTCAGTTCTCATCTTTCTATTCTTTACCTTCTCAGATTTCCTAAGATTTTCTACCTACTCTTATTTCGTTCATGCATATCTTTAATATTTTGTCAATGTAAGCCTTTACCCTCACTACTGTCAAAACTATAATGATTACTAGCAACAATTTTCACATTTTTTTTCGATCCTTTCAATTTCTCTTTAAATATAGAAAAACAGTTTAAAATTTGGTTTAGATCAATGCACACTACAAATCCCCTTCGTTAGGATTAATTGATGTTCTGATTCTTCAAGCAAACCAACAGTTCTCTCTCGTATACTGTAGATGACTACGGAGCACGTCACTTGCAAGTTTTGAAAAGCTTTCCATGGTCTAGCTCGGGAATCCTTTCAGCAGTTAGTTTCTCCAGTTTCTTGTTTCTGAAACCCGAAACTTCTGGACAAGTGCATACCAAGATCCATTCTCAACTCCTGGAAACAGTACAGAGAGGTATATCATGTCAACAAGGAAAAGAGGAACAAAAGAGTGAAGTATAACACATTCCAGATACGCACAGTACCTCACGCTGCCACCTCATATATACAAGTTTGACAAAAACTGGTATCCCCTCTTGCACTACTCTATGGGAGCCTGCACTGCCCACCTGCATCTTAAAAATATTTAATAATTCAAAATGCTAGTGGCCTGAAATGCTAGAGCAAACTTATCAAAATGTATGCTGCGATGTTTACAGAACATCCTACTTATCATTGTGAGATTGTCACTCTCAAGACTCATTAGTCAACAGTAAACAACCGATATTAAGAATGACTGCCTGAAATGCTGTCCAGTGGCATAAAAGGAACTGAGGCTTCTTTTAGAGAGGAAACAAGAATCACATCTCAAATTTTTTTGGCTAATCAAAAATCAAATAGCCATAATTCAAATGTAAGATACTTGTCTTCAATACTGAACAAAGACTGTTAGGAAGCATTAAAGTAACACTAACAGCAAATGCACAAGTCAAGTTCTGTGATGCAACACAAGCTGCATGAAGTCAACTAGAATTTAATTTTTTCCTATGCCATTAAAGCACAACAGATTCAGTGTGTTCATTGGGCACAATGGATAAGGAAAAGCCTACAATGATTTGTAAAACCTAAAAAAGTTTCTGTTCATCTAGTAGTCGCCTACACTTCATCCACACGTGATCTAAAATTGCATAACACCGAAGGTTAGGGTCAAGAACAGCCTCTAATTGTTCTATCCACTTGGATTTTTTCCCATTCATCTAGCAGTCATCCAGAGTACTGTCATTCACATAAAGAAGCTTTAATGTCTGGCAGAAAAAGGCTTTGCTTCAAATTCTTTTAAGGTAGGATTGATTCAATTTATGAAAACAACATTCAAATTGAATGCAATCCCAGCACAGCTGCAATGACTTGGTAAAACAAAATGATAAAATTTTATTTGAGGTGCAAATTGACAAATTATAAGTTTCAAAATCTCCCAGTTGCAAACACAAAATGGCAGTACAAAGATACCTACGCCAATTTCAAAATTTGTAACTTAAAAGCCACCACATCTTCACTATAAACCTTTTTTTAGATATGATTAAAAAAAAGAACGAAACAGCACAAGCCTACAAGAGTTCCAATCTCATCTTAAATTTTAGCTCAGAAGTATGCATTGTGCCAAACGGAAAGGTTTGTTTAGAGTGCAAATAGCGAGAATAAAGTTTCAGAAAAGTCTTATGTTAATTGCGAAATGGCAGTACAACGATGCCTTAACGTTCACATCAACTCAAAAATTAAAAAAAAGTAACTCATAGATGCATACCAATGCTAGTGCTGTATCGTCAACATCAGTTCCCCTAGCAGGTATGCAACAGAGCAAATAATGAAGTTTCATTTAAGAACTTCCAAAGAGGTGAATTTTCATAAACTCCCACTTGAAAATGTCAAACCACAATTCAAAAATGCTTAGAATATTCAGATCAATTTTGAAAATCATACAGCAACTTACAGTCATCTTTTAGATGTAACAAAGTAGACAAATTATCTCCAAGATTAGATCCCTCATCCCATATATACTTGAAATACCGCATTTGATATGAACAGTTCTTTATTACACAAATATTCAGAATATCCAGAATATTTGAATGTCCATCTGGGATAAATAAAATTTTCATATAAAATGTTTGAGTACATGTGATATGATGAGAATTTGGGCCTGGAGTAAAACTGCTCTACTTGGCTAAGAGCTCGTCTTCCTTAGACATAAGGAAACATGTTAATAGTCCAAGATATAGAGGCATTTCGTAGGAGTGAAAGCCTGTTTCCTTATTGACTGTTACCCACCACCTGTGGGTAGAGTATATGGGAGAATATTTTTCTCCTAGATGGTCCTCAGCCGGCAGTCGGCAGCCAGAAGCCCCTTGCAGCCACCAAATAGCTCGATGTGTCATTTTCTCTGCCACTTGATCCAGCCATGTAGTCCCTCGCCCACTAGTTATGATCATATGTTTGAAAGTGGACCCCCCGACCCCGACGTTATCGCTTTTCATTGGTATAGTTGAGTAAATTTCCTTACTTGTCATGGACACTTTTAGGCATGGATTGGTGGGGGGATTCGATGGAAAGAGTGGGCTAGGTGTGTACTCTTGTCTCCACTGTCTGATTTCATGGTTAGCTTTGTATCCTAGTCCCGTGGAATCTCTTTTACTGGCCATTAGCATTAGGGTTGGCACTACATGGGAAAATTCCAATTTTGGTTGCGTGGCCCCGCTTCCCAACACGATGTACATCACTCCCTTCTGCTCATTTCAGCCCCATTCATCTCTTTACCCATCTGGGTCCACATATGTCCACTAGGTCCACATAGGGTTAGCCTCTCCCTCCCCATGCCCACACCTTGGGTCAGGCCTGGAACAATGCCCTGGAGGTTGTTGCAGCTAAAAAGAAAAGAAAAAGCATAATTTGGCCACACTCAACAGGAAATGTACCACAAAATGCAAAAGATGGTCGGGATATACAAATTTAGCATGTGCGCAAAAGCCAAACATGAACTCTACCCCTTATCCATGGTCGTCACACTAGTTCCTATGGGCCTTAGATGATCCCCCTCCATCATTAAGGAACCCATGATTTCCCCCACCCCATGTGGGCAATGAAATGCCCCACCTCAAAAAGAGGTACCTATTGTTTCATCCTAAACATCATGCTCTCATCCCTCAGAGCCTCAAGCAGTTATGAAGAAAAATCAATCAAAGGCGAAAGGCATATGAAGAAGGGTGGAAAAACAAAGGTTGGCATAACTCATGTATACCACGATTTGCTCCCTCCTACACTCATATACCTAGGTGTGGGCTTCCCTTACTATAGCTACCCTTGTACCGTGACCTGTGGCCTGGAGTGTTCCCCTGATCCCCACTATGTTTCATCACTTTATCACATGCCACTTGTTGTTGCCCAGATTGTACAGGCACCGCGACAATGCTCAGGACGGGGGTTGTCATTCTGATCCCCGCCCACTCTACTCTAGTTGTCTCCCAACATCAGGCTATGGGGGATATTCCCTATGGAATGAGTTGAAGGAAAACAAGTTGGAAACCAACTTGTTTGGGAGACACATATGAGTGGCCTAGCCACTTGGTTGAATTTAAGCAAGATTATTAATTAGATTAAAATTTTCTATTATGAGATGAGTGTCTTAATGGAGTCACAAATTCTTGTTTATAGTAAATTGGAACCAAATGACCACATGGACACCCGCTACTTGAAAAGCTTGACTAACCAATGTTGCGAACATCTCGATAACACCTTGATTTTATCTCAAAATCACGATTTTTTGGCCTAGCCGATGTTGGCCAATGTTTAAAGATAATTTTATGGTATCTTAATTTTGCCAATGTTAGCTGATTTTTACCGATATTTTCTCGATTTTTATGATTTTTTGGTTTTCTGGATCCTTACCGATTTTATCTCGATGCCGATGTTTGCAACATTGTGACTAACTTATATGATATGCAAGTCCTAGAGTTTATGTGAGATGCAGTGATCTTGGTAAATTTTAATTAGATGCCTACTCCAAGTGTAACCTTTCTCCCAACTATTTTGAGAAACAATCCTCAAAGTAAGTTGTGAAATTGAAGCCAACGGGAAAAAGAAAGTTGCCTGATTAACGATACCTCCCCCTACGTTCCACTCACCCAGAACCTCCGACACTGCAGAGACTGTGGCTTTGACGACTGCAAGGTCACTGTGTTAACTACTAGGAAGAGTTGAAGTTAGTTTGAAAAGGGTGACACTAAGTCTCTATCAACCTAGCTTATGCTAGGAGGTAAATTCTTTAGATCTATTATGCTTGTGCAAGAGATTATGAGTGAGACTATCTTGAGTTAAGATTGTTTATGTTGCTTAAGTACTTATTGTGAGTTGTCTTAAAGCAAGAGTACTTAACAATATTAAGATACAATCTTAAGCAAGATAGATGCTGAAAGATACAAGTGCAAAGTTCAAGAAATTTCTACAAAATGTTTAACCAATTAAACCAACTTATCCACTTATCAATCAAGATGCCAATCACAGTTACCAAAGATGTGATCTTATTACTCAATGCCAAAGAGATATGAAACTAGATTCACAAGATGCCTGTATTCCCAAGAGATTTAAGTGCTTTAAGTAAGTGTGAAATATGAATTCTTATAGCATGTAAACTCACAAGAGAGACGCAATGTTAGTCACTTTCACAATGTAAATGCTAGGAACAAAATTTGAAGACACTTAAACACTCTATGCTCCTATGATCTTTTGATGAGCAACAAGTGACTATTATAACAACAATAAACAATTTATGACAACAGTAAACAATTTATGACAGCAGTAAGTAAAGGCTAGTAGAGCAATGCCTATGCTTGCCCAATGTTACCAAAAAAATTCCCAATTGCCAAGTAAGCTTAATTATCTGAAAAATCAGATGTGTTAACCCTCTTAAGATTTGTTTTTTAATGAATTTTCAGATCTGAAATATTTATCACAGCAGTAAATAAATGAAAGCTCAGCAAGCTAATGATATCAAAACCAATACCCAATATGCCCAAAAATAGTAAAAACTCTACCAAACTTGAAAAAATCAATTTTTAGGGCTTTTAGAGGGTATGACTCAGAAAATTTCAGATCGGATATGTTTATTACAATAGTAAATAAATGACAAATCAACCAACTAGCAATGCCTAAGACAATGCCCAAAACGTCCAAAAATAGCAAAATTTTACTGAAAACTGAAAATTTCATTTTTTTTTTTTATCTTAATTGAGAGTATGCTTCAGAAATTTCAGATCTGAAAATTTCAGTAATGCAATAAATTCCAGCAGATATAAAAGTTAAATTTAGGCAAAAGATCTAAAGTGCCTAAGTGGCCAAAATTCATGAAAATCAAGATTTAGCAATTTTGACTAGTTTTGACCATTTAGTATGTGATTTTAGGGCTTAATTCTGACTGATTTAATTGTTGTAATAGAACAGAGATAAAATTAGGGTTTAGAAGTCAAACCCTAGGCCCAAGGTCTTGAAGATCCCTTGGTCAAAATTTGTTGAAACTTTGGGATCAAGTGGCCACCTGAAAAATATAATTTTTGAACTTCAAAACTTGCACAACCACCAAGTATTCAGTGCTGAAAGTCCATATTAAGTTTTTAGGGCAGATTAGCGCAAAAGATGGCTAAGAAGAGCCAATGCTAGGCCAAGGAAGGTCAGCGTTGAGGGAAGAGAGACATAAGAGGGCAGATTAAGAGGTAAGGAGGAGAGAGAAGGCCAAAAAGAGTAAACGTTAGGGCTCAGAGGTTGGACACTGGCAGAAAAGGAGGCTACAAGGAGGACGTTGAGGGTTTCAAGGGCTAAAAGCCCACGACAAACCCTCTAGGATTGTCATCTAGCCTTCCAGAGGGAGGCTGAGGCCAAAAAAAGTGACGACGCCCAAAAAAGGGCTAAAAGCCTCTGCATAGGGGGCTGGAGAGGAGGTTGAGGCCTCTAAGGCTCACAACCTGCCCTAAAAGGGCAGAAAAGGGCTGACGTAGGGGCTAAAAGGCTGACGTTGGGGCCTGGGAGGCTGACATTGGCCTTTGAAGGGTGAGATTTGGATACGGAGGCTTGAAAAAGTGAAACCCTTGTCTCAAAATATTTTTCTTCCTTAGATATGAATTTTGCTCCAATTTTCTTCAATAAGTAGCCCTGAAAAATTCTCAAGAGGCTAGATCTTACCCTCAAGGGCCTAGATCTATCTCTTCCTTCACTTGATCCCTTGATCCAACCTACCAAAAACAAAAATACAACACCCAAACCCCAAATATATACAAAATAAATCTAAAAACCCTAACACAAGTTAGAAAAATAATTCACAATTAAAATTACAAAATTATTTTACAAATTATAGAAGGGTTTTTAAATGACTTTTGAAAAAATAATTTTTTTATAATATTTTTTCCTTTCATGAATGGCTAAAAATGCTTCAGAAAAATTATGCTCACTATAGCCCTAGTGAAGATTTAATCCACCATATAAAAACTTAGGATCCAATGAAAATGATCTTTGTGCACTGTCTGTGAACTTGGAGACCAAGGATTGAGTAATTGCAAACACTATGTATTATATCAAAATAATCATATAAAACACAACATAGGAAGCCCGTAGTCAATACATACCACAACTCAACGAACAAGAACACCTCGAGTTGCACCCCAAAGTCTTTTATTACAGCAAAAAAATAGTTCCCAGTGAGAAAATAGTTTACAAACATGTTTCAGCAACAATATTTGTTAAATTTGGCAACTAGGGCCAAACTCCACTTTGCACTACTCATATGATAGAGATGATATTTTTGTTGGATTCCTCTTCCGTAGAGGTGCAAGATTGATCTAAAGATCATCTTGTTTAGATGAGTAGAAGTTGGATTTTGAATTTATTTTCCACACGTGCAATTTGTCAAGGTCAGCCAAAAGTGTAATGTAGGCTCACAAGCCTCAAAAGATGTGTCACACACCCTCATCGATGGATATAAATAGGAGAGACTAAATCCTCATTTTAGACATCATCTCCTCACTCATTCTCTCTCCTTCTGATTGATTCGTACAAGCCTTAGGAGACATTCTCTCTCCTCCGCACGTGTGAAAGAGAAGCTGGAAATTTTGGACTATTTTAGGGTTTCTGTTGCAGCATTGACCTTGGGTAAACTCACATCATTTTACTTTTATTTTTGGGACAAAATTTGATTTTGGGAGGCCGAATTTGGTGGCACAGAAATCGAGGAATTTTGAGCTAATTTGACTGTAGTGTTGACCACAATGTTGACTGCAGATTTGCCCGAAGTTTGATTGCATCGTTGACCAGATTTGACTGAGGAATTGCGGACTGTTTTGGGATGACTTTGACTATGTCAAGAGGCCGAGTTTGACTAGCTGAGGCCGAGCTCCATTTTGGGGCATTTTGTTGGTGTGACTAGCATTGACTTTGTTGGCTAAGACATCCTGTTGACTGCTGAAAATTGTACTCTCTCTACTGAATTTGAAAAATAATAAGAAGATTTGATCAAAGGGTTTTCCCCACATTGGGGTTTTTCCTTGGCATCTGCCTGATTATTGTGTCCTCTTGTCTTGGCTTGTCTTCTGATTATTTATTTATGTTCAATCAATATTTAGTGTCAATGTTAATGTGTTTTCATAACAGGAAATTGAATTGGGTTAATAAGAAAGATTGTAGTAAATTGCTCTAAGCATAGAACATACCATCATTAACTAAAATTAACAATATTCTAGCCAGAGATCAAAATGACTAGAGACTCAACTGACTCTCAAATTTATAGATAATTCTTCCATGTGGAAAAATAACGACTAGTTTCTTTGATCCTTGTCAAAATAATCTTGGTTATTGATAAACACTTCAAAATCTTTTAATCTTGGCCCTTGATTTTTTATTTTTGAGGAATTTTTGAATTTTACATTTAATTCCACTTTAATTAACTCAAAATTAATTATTTTGAAGTAATTTCCTCAAAAAATTGACTTTGACTTAACCACCAAGGTCCAAGGGTTCAAATTTTCTTGAAATATACAATGTTCCCTTGGTGGAGGACCTTCAAAAATTAATTCCTTTAAGACCCACAATATTTTCCACTTGGAGAATTAATTTTCCTAAGTCAACTTAATTTGACTCTAATTAATTAATTTTCTGGCTGAGGATTTAATTTTATTTTTTTAGAAAAATTAATTAATTTACAGATAAGGGGATTTAATATTTTTCCACCCTCTAATACATAATATTTTTACATTTACAACCCTCGAAGGCGAAAAACACATTTGGATAGACCCTCAATACACACAACCCATCTGCGACACAATATGATCTAGTAGACCAAGTGATTTGTAATAAAATAATTAAGCCAACTAGCTTAAATTATTCCCAAATCACTTTTATATTTGACTCGACTAAAAACACTAGGACTCACCTAATATTTCAACAATAAATTTCACCCTAGCTTTGGGGGTTCAAGCTGGAGGGAAAAAACTCTTTTGATTAGTCGTGTTTAGAAACAAAGGTAATCGGTGAGGTTAAAAACCCTCCTAGGATGAAGTTCATCGCCAAAATCATAGGCTTACCTAGATTGTTACGTATACTCAAGATTTTACTAGGATCATTTACATCATATAACTTGCAGAATGTGGTGACCATGACATATGGACTGTTGATAGGTGATTTGATAATGTTGAAAAATTTGGTACTTCCACTTCCTTGGAAGTTTGACAATTTGAGTGTCATATATATGGCTCCATATGGGGGCACGTTGCTTCCATGAAGGAACGTGAGAACCCCAGAATGCTCAATAAAAAAAATAGAGTTCCATCAAATAAATATCCATTTAACATCGAAATCATCATGCATATATAGAAAATATCATTGGAATATAAAATCTACTCTAATAAATTGAAATATAAATGACATAATATAAATGTGAAAAGTAAAACTATCTACTAACATGAAATAAACGGGAGTAGGGTTAGAGATACTATACAAAACAATGCCTTATGGCATTAGATGTCATCGATGAGGAACAATCTCGAGCATTTGTTCATTGACTGGTGTGAAATTTCCACGAATTGGAATCCTACTGCAAAGAATGATTAAGTTTCTTCTATTTGTTAAATAACTATACAAATTATTCACTGTGTTCTATGGTAAATATCAAAACTAATACACTGCAACCTACACAAATAAAAAATACTACGGAAGAAAATAGCGCTAGAAAGATAAATGCACATACACACAAATAACACTATTGTTTTTGGACCAAGTCCCTAGAAAAATCCAATGCGGGAAAACTGGTGCAACAACTAAGGGTTTGTATATTATGCAGTAGTAAATCTGAGTACAAATCTATTGTTTCTCTAAAATCTAGCAAACCATACCGAGAAAATATGACAATAGAGTCTAGTGAGAAAAATATCACTCCCACTGGTGATCTAGCAGGCTCAAGATGAGTTGCTCTGCACTGCCTCTGCATCACCCTATGCAATACTATATCCCACAACTAGGAACAATGTCTCTCTTGCTAACTAATCAACTGATGTTTGTAAACTGGACCCTCTTGCCTCCAGAACCTCTCTCTGGCTTCTAGCACTGAATCACCTCTGCCTCCCAGCAAAAATGTGGATCTCCTCTGAAGCACTATGCTGCCTTTGCATGCCCTCTGTGTTGCCTCTTTGTGGCACTCACTGCCTCTGCATGGCCTCTATGCTGCCTCTCTAATGTGCACTCACTGGATCTGGAAAATATTCCTCCTGCCTTACTATCGTTGCCCCTCTCTCACTGCAACGAGCTCACTAGCTCTCTCTCCAACAACTCAGTGCTGCTACTCAGGAAATCGATATGTCAATGAATTCGATCTCTGCTCATGTTTTCTCCATGCCCAGTCAAGTTTCTTCTTATAATATCTTATTGAGACATCAATGACCACGATTAAAACTTAATCGATGGTTAGGATTAACTAGAACTCGATCCATGTTTTTTTCTAGAAGATTCACATGTGACTTAATTAATACCTTTTAATTAATCATATTACTTAGGAAATATAAAAAAATTGATTAATTGTTTTAATTAAGTCGTCTCTAGATGGAATTTCCAGAAACAATTTATGGGATTTGGAGAATGCATGTATTCTAACCTCTCTACCAATCTCGAGGCTAGAACACATCCAATGCTACAAAAACTAACAACTGGTAGATCAATTGTTTTCTTTTCAGATGTCCCGTGTTGAAGTTTGACCCTCTTAGGTCGTTGTGACTACTCATCACTACGCTGCATATCTCTATCAATCTGGAATCTTCTTCTTTTCCTGCTTGGCGGAGGGGATGGGTGGTGACATATCTCTAATTCAAAATGAGGCGGATGCTCCTATGGCACAACCTATTCACCATTTTCCAACTTCTTTGGAACTTCCACGTGGTATCTTCTTTCTACCTCTCTATATAATCTGACCATTCCTCCTGTTGTCACGGGGATAGTGGTATAAGATAAATCCATCTGAATGTACCCAACTTCCTAGAGAGAAGCATTCCCCACACATATGGCACATGAATGATTGTTATGTCCATGGTAATGATTTTACACGGATAATCAGCGAAAGCAACTTGTAAATCCTTAACTACACCAAGGACTTCAACCTTTCTAGAGTCTATTGAACGGATGTTATGATACAGCCTAGAAATTCTTAAATTTAATTGCTCCATGACCTTCTTGGTCATAACATTTTTAGATGCACCAAAATTTAACATGCAATTGTGGAGTAATCTGTCATTTATGTCCAAAGTACGAAATAACGGTCCTCATTAGTCATATAGCAGTTGATATCTTTTAAATTAATCTCTTCATCTTTAGAATTTTCGCCATTGCCTTGCTGAGCCATAGCCAAAGCCCTAAAGAATGATGCTCTCTGAGATGGAACCTTTAAAATTTTAAGCACAGGGACAGACATCTTGATGTTATTTATCCAAGCGACCCAATCTACATTCACACCAGATTTGTATTTTTCGATAGGAACTTGCTCATTCTAAGTTTGCCTTTTACCTTTCTTTTGATATGTATAGCCTTTATTCTTTGCGAGCTCTAAAACTTGCTCTTGAGATGGTTTCTCACCACATGCTTGAGAAATGGGGTCCTTCTCTTCATTGAAGGTGTTTATTGCAAAGGCCGAAGAAATCATATTAGCACATCGACTTTCATTAGATTCATCTTGACTTGTATTATTATTTCATTGATTTCTACCTTCCTCTAAGATACTTCTGGAAAAGGCACATGTACTTTCTTTATGAAAACTATCACAGGGTCTGCAGAAAAGGATAGATTCATGAACCATGTTAGCAGAATGAAGTGGTGTTGGAGGCCTTTGATCATTTGAGGAATTCCTTATTGGCCATTGATTGTTATTGTTATCTCTGTTATTATTGTAACTTGGTGGCATAATTGGCATTTGGCTTATTTCCATTTGTATTAATTGTCTCTGTGTGTCACTTATTTGTTTGGCATGTTTAATTTCCATTTCTCTAACCAACCTGGTCAATTCTTTTACCATTTTTTATTCTTCTTTAACTTTGACTGGCATTCTTTCATAACCAGGGATGTCAAATTTTCCCGAAGCCTTTTTATCCTTTTCTAACTCTTCAAATGTGTTTTGGGTAGTAGCTAAAGTAACAGGGTGAGCGAGTCTTCTTTCATACTGAACTTCAACATGATAAGCTTCAAGGAATGTTTCCAAGACTGTTTTGTCAAGAGGGTTGTAATCATGAGTCATATCTTTTAGTAACTTGTTGAACCCTTGGTTAAATTCTACCATTGTTTCATTTTCTTTCTTCCCTGATGGTATTGAATTCTTTTACTAAGTACTTCCCTTCCCTCTTATATTTGTATTTGTCTCGGAATGCATCATGGAGGGTTCTCAGAGAATCGAAGGCATTATCATCCTTGTCATGAAACTAGTCGAGTGCAGTATTGTCTAATGATAAGACATAATTTCATCCTGACATCTTCACGATTATAATCTGTAGAATGAGCATATCTCTGGAGGAACACAGTAAACTTCTTCATATGTTCTTCAGCGTTGATAGCATTATTTCCCTCAAAGATTGGCAATCTTTTCATAGTTGACGCATTTGGCAGATCATGCGGATATCCCTAGATATTAGTGAAGTTGCAAGGTCCATAGAAGTCACCCATGATGCCTTGATTTGGAGGATTGGTGAAAATCAAATGGATATCAAGGAGAGCTTCTTGTTCGAGAAAATTTAAACAGTATCCAAAATGTGACTTGTTTAATCAGGTTCTTAGAACCTTTTTAGGGTCGGAAGCGGGGTTAACCAGGTTACCAGGATTCCTTCTAGAGTATGTTCTTGTGAATGGATGAATAAGTGGAGTCGCCACCCAAATAGGAAACCAACCTAAATGTTTAGGTGCTAATGGCGAGAATGAACAAGCTGAGAGGATTAGTGAGATAAAAATGGATAAGGTGATGAGAAGATGAAGAATGATGAAAGAAAAGGTGCCAAAAAATGTTGTGGTGTTGGTGGGACAATGAATGAAGAATGAAGGATTGCAAAATTATGAAGATTTTTGTAAACCCCAACAACAAGACAAACTCGTCGCCAACAACTATGCCAAAAAATGTTGTCGCCCGAATTGTACAGACAACGTGACAACGCTCAGGATGGGGGTTGTCACTCTGATCCCCGCCCACTCCATTCTAATTGTTTCCCAACAATAGGCTATGGGGGGTAGTCCCTATGGAATGAGGTGAAGGAACACAAGTTGGAAACCGACTTGTTTAGGAGACACAGATGAGTGGCCTAGCCACTTGGTTGAATTTAAGCAAGATTATTAATTAGATTAGATTTTTCTATTATGAGACCAATGCCTTAATGGAGTCACAAATTCTTGCTTATAGTAAATTGGAACCAAATGATCAGATGGAAACCCGTTGCTTGAAATGTTTGACCAACTTATATGATATGCAAGTCCTAGAATCTATGTGAGATGCGGTGATCTTGGTAAATTTTAATTAGATGTCTAGTCTAAGTGTAACCTTTCTCCCAACTATTTTGAGAAACAATCCTCAAAGCAAGTTGTGAAATGGAAGCCAACGAGAAGCAGGCAGCGACCTAATTAACAGTACCTCCCCTTGTGTTCCACTCACCTGGTGCCTTTAGCGCTGCAGAGACTGTGGCTCTGACAACTGCAAGGTCACTGTATTAACTATTGGGAAGAGTTGAATCTCTCAAGTTAGTTTGTAAACGGTTTCCCTAAGTCTCTATCAACCTAGCTTATGCCGGGAGGTAAATTCTTAATGCAATCTAGATCTATTATGCTTGTGCAAGAGATTATGAGTGACACTATCTTGAGTTAAGACTGTTTATGTTACGTAAGTACTTATTGTGAGTTGTCTTAAAGTAAGAGCACTTAACAATATTAAGTAACAATCTTAAGCAAGATAGATGCAGAAAGATACAAGTGTAAACTTCAATAAATTTCCACAAAATGTTTAACCAATTAAACCAACTTATCCACTTATCAATCAAGATGTCAATGACAGTTACCAAAGATGTGATCTTATTACTCAATGCCAAAGAGATATGAAACTAGATTCACAAGATGTCAGTATTCCCAAGAGATTTAAGTGCTTTAAATTTGATAGGTGCAACATCTTGGTGGAGCGTTCTTAATGAGATGTCTTGGGGTTGTGTGACACATTGGGTTGGCTGACCTTATGGAGACTTTGCTAGTTGAAGCATCCTGCTGACCACCATAACACCACCATTCTTTATCTTTGTTTCGGCTTGTCTTCCATCGATCTATTGGTATGTTCTATCTGCATCTTACTTTCATTAAGCCCTAGAAGTTTAAAGTATATTTGCATCTAGCATAGAACATCTTCAAAATTTAACATGGTTTCAAAGCTAAGGAGAAGATAAAGCCCATCTTGTTCAGAATCTAGGGCGGCGAGATGAGGAGTTGTGAGTGACAGCTGGTGTTTGTTTGGGTTTGATTTGGAGGAGGCTGCAGCTACAACAAGTTGCTATTCTAGGCCGCAAGCCATAGCAAGCAGCGGGAGGCAGCGTTAAGGCATGTCAAGCGAGGGCAATCCTAAGACCGGTCATCCATTTTAGTTTGGTTTATTTGAAAGGATCTCCTCTTTCGTAAAGGTTGTATGTTCTGCGTAGATGGATATCACGGATTTTGTAATCCGATTAATTTACCCTGCACGATGGAAGGATACGGAGGAATATCCGAACAATTTCTGAGGCCCCGCGTTCAGTCAGATTGAATTTGACAGCCATTGTTTGAGAAAGGGTTCGATGGACAAGATCCCAATTCCATCATACGAAGCCAAAAATTTGCCTTCCTCTGTACAACAGTTATCGAATGAGCAAAGATGGCCCATGGCTTACCTGGGGATGAAATTGGGTCTAAAAATTTATCAATAGCAGCGAAAAGAAAAATGGTGGGGATCCGAGCGACACAACAACTTGGTGTATGGTTCATCACAGCACTGTATCACATATAGTATGGCTCAGACTACTCCTATTCAGTATGTATCGAAGATTGGCAATGACCGAGGGACCACTGCACTCGGTGGCCATTGCCAGGCTTTGAATTTGTAGTTGTGTTTAAGGTCGAGTCAGAACGGTCGTGACGTAGGCAGGATTATAGGAAGTTGTTGATAGAGTGGCCTCATCAGATTTTATACTGAATATTGCTAAGCGTTGAATGCAGAGTACATTGAAAATCAAGGCAGGTTTGACGAGTTTGAACCTGCAGGCGGACGAGACATCGTGGTAGTGGAGGGTCGAATTTGTGGACCTGCGAAGCCAAATTTAATCCAAAACATGCCGAAAAGGAGCCGACTAAGACAATTGAGCCGTCGTCTCAGAATTTCAGGCTCGAGACAGTCGTTTAAACCTTAGGTGTCTAGCTTGAAGGGCCGGAAGACAGAAGAATTGTAGAAATTTCTTGTTTTTCCCAACCCCGGTTTCAGTATCACTTATTTCTCTTTTTGGTTAAATGCCCTTTCCCATATCCTTACATTCAACACTCAGAAAAAATAATTTTTATTTGCTGAAACAGCAATCACTTTGCTGAAACAGAAATCACTTTGCTGAAACACAAGTTACTTTGCTGAAACACAAATTACTTTGCTGAAACACAAATTTTGGAAAACTTTTACAGAATGCTGAAACTGCAGAAATAAAACAAAACACACAGCAAGCTGAAACAGTCATTCAACACATTTGAACACTGAGATTTTTGGTCAAGATGACCCTGGAAAAACCCCCTACAACTCTTGGGGAAAACCAGTTTGAGAGCTCCTTCTTATTTCTGAAAAATGCTTTTACAGAGAGGCAGAAATTACAGCAAAAATTTCAGCAACTAAACAACAACACTTATCTCGATTTCCGTGCATTCACTCCGCCTTGGAAAACGTGCAAAACAGTAAAAACCCAAAACAGAAATTTTACAGCATTTATGACAGCATTAAATGCTGAAATGAGTCGATTTTTCATGCCCGTACGTACCACCGTACCGCACGGACCGTATGGAAAACCCAACTCGTTTCTCTCAAAACCGCGTCTCGCTCAAATCGAAGCGAAATCGACCGTACTACCGTCGACGGACGGGGTAACCTACTCACCAAGAAACAGCCTTTCCTCGATCGTGCCCGGTAATTAAACGTCGAATCACCGTACTTGCCTCTTCCTTGAAATCGTGCCTTCTCTCGAAAATGTGCCCGTCACTTGTCGTACCGATTTCTCGCCGGAACCCGTGCTCACATCGTACGTACCCCTAGTCAAGTTTCTACGGCCCACTTTTCCCTCTCGCTTGTAACTTCTTGTTTCTTCTTCCTTTTCCCAATCGCTCATGAAAGCATGAACAGACTTTTTCTCCTTTTTCTCTCCTTTAACCCTTCCAACTCCTAAGTGACTTTTGGGGAATCCTTAAATCCAATGGCTGAAACAGATTTAGATCTAGGGCTGAGATTAAATGCTCATTTAAATCTCACTTTCTATTTTTTAATTCACCCCACTCTAATAAAGACCCACTTAGTCATTTATTTCCAAAGTCACTTTTCCTTTCTAATTTTACATTGACTTTATTAAAGTCACTTTAAAATTAGACTTTAGTAACTTTATCACTTAAGTCACTTTTAAATTAGATTTGACTTTATAAAAAATTATAAAGTCACTTTAGAAGAAAAATTAAATTCTTTTGGACACTTTTCCCTAGGCCAAAGATCAAAGCCTTAGGGAACCACCTGTCCTCCGGTACCAAATTTCAACAAGAATCAATCTTTGTTCCGACTTAACCGGATTTCAAAATTAAGTTTGCCAATTGGTCGAACTATAATATCATATCTAGCTATGGGCAGAAAAATAAGTGTTCGAAGACTGGCATTTGAATTCAAAGACTGACATCGAAGTTGTTAATGTGCGAGGGTTGGTCAATGCATACGTAAATTACATCACTGTATGTAGACAACAGTCACAGCAGAAGGAAGCTCGGTCCACTTGAAGTGATCTCAATTGCAGAGAACCGAAACATTAGGTTCTCTACCTATTATAGCACATATACCTTGAAACTCAACTTGTCACCTGTGAAGAGGATACATTACCTTATTTTTCTGGTGTCTGGGATGCCCGAATTCAAAAATAATCATGAAGGCATTTGTCAGGGTTGTGCCAAAGGAAAGCATAGGGGACTTTTCTTCATTCCTCAAGTGTCACAAAGACATCTGATACACTTTGACTTATGTGATATGTTGCCTGTGAAATCCTTGTGAGGATGTTCTTATAGATGTCTTCTCTCACAAGAGGAGCTAGCATTAAGAGGGAGACCTCAACCGTGTATGCTCCTGAGCAAATGACGTTGCTGGAAGCAAAAAGAGAAGACCCTCATGGCTCAGAGACTCTCTTGAAGATGCCAAGAGACATATGGCCCCAAAAAGGGGGACATTCCGTGTAAAGCAAGAAGCCGAATAGATACCAAGGGTATCTGGCAGCGATCGTACAATCTGAGCCTGGATCATTGAAGAGTACGAGTCCATTATGAAGAATGATGTCTGGGATGTGGTCCCGATACCGAAGGGCAAAGCTGTTGTCACCTCGAAATGGCTCTATAAGATCAAGCATGGATCTTATGGGAGTGTTGAAAAGTACAAGGCAAGATTTGTTGCCTAAGGCTTCTGTCAAGGAAGGCATAGATTATGATGATTGCACTTGCTGCTATGCAAGGATGGAGTCTACATCAGATGGATGTGAAGACCGCTTTTTTTCTGCATGGTTCGATAAAGGAAGAGGTGTATGTGAAGCAACCTATGGGGTTCGAAGTCTAGAATAGAGACTCTCATATATGCAGGTGGAAGGAAGCCCTCTATGGGTTGAAGCAAGCCTCCAAAGCTTGAGACGAGAGGATAGATAGCTACTTGATAAAGGCAGGCTTCACTCGAAGTAATGTTGATCCGAACCTTTAATTTAAGGATTGATAGAGAAAAGCCTCTCATTCTAGTTCTCTATGTGGACGATCTCTTCTTGACAAAGTGCTGACCCTGTCATTCATCAGTGTAAGAGGGAGCTAGCTTCCGAATTCAAGATAAAAGACCTAGGACCCATGCTTTACTTCCTAGGCCTAGAGGTCTGGCAGAAACCTGCCGAGATTTTCCTCTCTCAAGGAAAATATATTGTGAAGCTGCTAGAAAGTTTTGGTATGGTGGACTACAAGTCTGTATCGACATTGATGGAACTCAACTTTAAGAAGTTGAGTGGAAACGCTGCTGGGCCCGTGCTAGCAAATCCTACCGAGTATCGACAACTCGTAGGGGCCCTAATGTTCTTAGGTAAAATCCGTTTGGATGTATGTTGTGCAGTGAACACTTTGAGTCAACACATGGTTAATCCTCATCATTCACTGGGTTGGTGCCAAGAATCTGTTGAGATATCTTCAGAGCACGATAAACCATGGGCTGAGATACATTGCCGGGAGTGTGACACTCCATGGATATACTGTAGCTGAATGGGCTGGCAGTGTGGTGGATCGCAAGAGCACATCTGGATGTTGCTTCACACTTGGGTCTGCTTCGAGTAGGAATCAGAAGTCGGTAGCTTTGAGCACCGCTGAGGCCGAATACATTGCAACATGTATGGCCTGTTGTGAAGCCACTTGGTTGCAAAAGCTCTTCAGTGAGATGTTCGAGCATGTGCTAGATGCCACCGTTATCATTTGTGATAACCAAAGGGGGATTCATTTGTCAAAGAATCTCGTGTTCTACGATCGATCCAAGCATGTTGATGTCTGGTACCACTTTATCCGGGATATGGTACAGTGAGGCGCTGTAAGGCTCGATCATATAAGAACAAATGAGCAGGTCACGGATATTCTCACAAAGCCCTTGCGGAAGGTCAAGTTCCTAACCTTCCGTGAGAATCTTGGAATTGTGGAACGACCCTATTTGGAGGGTCCTATTGGACGATGAGCTCTGGGAGCTCTGGGAGCTCCAGGGGGGCTTTGGGGATAGCTCCTTGGAGCTATAAGCAACCACAGGGCTAGGCTTGCCAAACCTTGTTGGTGTGCTTCCACCCCATCGTGATGATATTGAGTTCGTTTACCTCTCTTTGATCTGTGCCCCGTATGCATCCTACCCATGGAGTAGCGGACTCATGGGAAGTACCTCTCATTTGGCCAATGAGGTGGGAAATGTGGATAGAAACCAATAGCAAGATCGATGGACGCATCGGAGATTGTTGTACTCTCTATGTCTAGGATGGCATGTGTTCAACCACTTGATCTAGGATCAAGTCTAATGAGGTTTCAAACCTCCAACTGACTTCGGGTCAGTTAAACTAACTTTGAGTTAGTATATGACTCTCTTTAGTCCAAGTGAGGTTTCAGACCTCCAACTGACTTTGGGTCAGTTAAACTAACTTCGGGTTGGTATGTGACTCCTTTGAGTCCTATATTGGTTTCAGACATCTTCGGGTTAGCCGAGAGTGATGTCTTTGTGACTCACCTTTTGTTCTAAAATAAAGAGCCAGCAAAGCAAGTTACGGCGGCATGACGCACGATGTTTGAATGGCACTGGTGGATGGAGTTCTCCCTAGTTGAGAGGGAGTGTTAATTTTGGGCAACTAGGTCCAAACTCCATGTTGTGATGCTCAGATGACGGTGCCAATATTTTTATTGGATTCCTCTTTCAGAGAGGTGCAAGATCAATCTAAAGATCATCTTGATCGGATGAGCAAAACATGTATTTTGAATTTATTCCACATGTGCAAGGTCGGCCTGATTTATCCCACATGCATAAGAGATGTGTCACACACCCCCACAGATGACTATATACTGGAGAGACTTGGAGTTCATTTCACACAGACATTTTTGTGGAGGTATTCTCTTCCTTCTTGGATGGTGCTGGAGCAACGTTCTTGATTCTGCGTTTAGGGTTTCTTGGTGCAGCGTCTTGGTGGAGCGTTCTTGATGAAAAGTCTTGGGGTTGTGTGACACAATGGGTTGGCTGACCTTATGGAGATTTTGTTGGTTGAGGCATCCTGCTGACCATCGTAACGCCACCATTCTTTATCTCTGTTTTGGCTTGCCTTCCATCGATCTATTGGTATGTTCTATCTGCATCTTACTTTCGTTAAGCCCTAGAAGTTTAAACTACGTTGCACGGGTTCCCGCACCCGGGGGTGGGGTTCCCGAACCCGCACCGGGTTCCCGCACCCAAGTACCGGATTCCCCGCACCCAAGTACCCTGAAGAACCCAAACGAACCGGGTTCTTCTCAGAAGAACCGGGTTCTTCAAAAGAAAAAATTCGAGTTCTTGGGTTCTTTTGGTATGAAGAACCCATCGTTTGGGTACTTAGACCCGAATTTCAGGTTCTTCAGGGTTCTTCATGAACAATTTTTTCAAATATATAATTTTTTTTAAATGATTAAAAATTAAAAAATTAAATTAAATTTTAATAAATATTAAAAATAAATTATAATTTAATAAAATAGAGTTTGTTTAGTCTTAAATTCTCCACCCTCTTCATACCGCACGCTGCTTCCCATTTTTTCTCACCGCCCAGCATTCCACTGCTCGCAAACGCAGCATTCTCTGCTATCGAACCATTTTCCTCATCCCTCTTACGTCGTCGTAGCATCATTAACCCTGCAATAAATGCACTCAGAAAACGAAGTGATCATTCCTCGAGCTCCATCCTTCTTCTGTCGTGGACGTTAACCTGCACAACAAAACGCACACAAAAAAGAGTGTGGCTTTCGACCTGCATAGTTTCTCTGCTACCGAGCCTTTAGATTCTGCTTTGCGTCGACATCGGGCTCCTCCTCCCGTCGCCCAACCTGAAACTCACGCAGATAAGAAATATCATATGTATGCGTTGATTTGTTTTGATCGGATTCATTTTGCGTGCATAAGGGTTTAGTATAGTTTAGGTTTAGATTTGTTAATTTTTAGTTTTGTTAGTTTAGATTTAAATCTTAGTTTTTATTCATTCCGCTTTTGATAGCGTTAGTTTTAAAATAGTTTTATTTTATGATAGGTTTTAGATTTCGTTTTTTTTAGTTTGACTCTTAGTTTTAGATTTTTTGGTTTAGTTTTAGTTTAGAGCATTAATTTGGATATAAAAATTTTGAAAAATAAAAAATTATAAAATATAAAATTCAAAAAATATTTTAAATTTTTGTTCTTAGAGTTTGTTTAGTCTTAATTTTCATTAAATTTATAATTTATAAATTTAATTTATAAAATATAGTATTATATATGATATATAAATTATAATTTATAATTTATAATATATATTAATATAAAAATACCCAGACGAACCCACGCACCCTGTTTCAAAAAATGCCGTCCCCGTCCCCGTCCCCGTCCCCGCACCCGCACCCACGTTTCCTGGCAACATAGAGTTTAAAGTATATTTGCATCTAGCATAGAACATCTTCAGAATTTAACAATGTAAACTCACAAGAGACACACAATGTTAGTCACTTTCACAATGCAAATGCTAGGAACAAAATATGAAGACACTTACACACTCTATGTTCCTACGATCTTTTGATGAGTAGCAAGTGACTATTATCACAGCAGTAAACAATTTATGGCAACAGTAAATAAATGTTAGTTTAGCAATATTGTTAATTTTGGGCAACTAGGTCCAAACTCCATGTTGTGATGCTCAAATGACGATGCCAATATTTTTATTGAATTCCTCTTTCGGAGAGGTGCAAGATCGATCTAAAGATCATCTTGATCGGATGAGTAGAACATGTATTTTGAATTTATTCCACATGTGCAAGGTCGGCCTATTTTATCCCACATGCATAAGAGATGTGTCACGCACCCCCACAGATGCCTATATATTGGAGAGACTTGAAGTTCATTTTACACACATTTTATGATGGAGGCATTTTCTTCTCTATTAGATGATGATGGAGCAGCATTCTTGGTTCTGCGTTTAGGGCTTCTTGGTGTAGCGTCTTGGTGGAGTATTCTTAATGAAACGTCTTTGGGGTTGTGTGACACATGTAGGTCGCTGACCTTATGAAGACTTTGCTGGTTGAAGCATCCTACTGATCGCCGTAACGCCACCATTCTTTATCTTTGTTTTTGGCTTGTCTTCCATTGATCTATTGGTATGTTCTATCTGCATCTTACTTTCATTGTGCCCTAGAAGGTCAAAGTATATTTGCATCTAAGCATAGAACATATTCAGAATTTAACATGGTATCAAAGCTAGGAGAAGACAAAGCCCATCTAGTTGAGAATCTAGGGCAGTGAGATAAGGGTTGTTTACAGGTAACCAAGCTGCTGAAAGAAGGCCGAGTTAGGAGACCGTTGTTTCAGGTTTGTTGAGGCATGGAAGAAGTGCTAATCTTCAGCATGGAAGAAGCCCTAACCTTCAGCGTGGAAGAAGAGCCTATCCGCAGCTAGAAGGCAGCGTGGGCATTTTTTGTAGCGGAGGCCGAATGCTATAGGAGACAACGACGTCTTGTATTGATGATTGTGTAAATAAATTCAGATCATGCAGTGAAAGGAGGATCAATATGCACCTATGCATGAATTTGAACGAAGCAATGGACTTTCCAAAGCTACAGCCATGCACGACCGCCTCTATCTTCGTTCCGTCGCACAGAACCCAACTCCTGCCTCGCTTATATTGATTATCACATCCCTCTTTTTTAATTTTAAGCATGCTTCCTCTGGCCGGGGATATTGGTGGGAGATACTCGGGGTTTTTATTTTTCTCTTTGTTTTATTCGATATATATTATCAATTGCCAAGGGCTTTCTTTTCACCACGGGGAGGAAAGGCGGCTAACTGATCGCTATCGACGCGGGCAGCACGAGCACTCTGAGGCAGCATATCATCAAGAAGATTGAATCGTGTCTGTGACAGCCATGCACTTGAGGAGGTCAAAGGGTTGTTGGTTCTGGTTCTCTCTTCTGCTATAAGGATCAAGATTCTTCACAGGATAGTCGTAGCTCTTGAAGAAATATATGAGCGTTTGTATGGGAAAAATCTATTATTATAGGTCTGGATTCATGAAAATAAAATGAAGCTGAGTTTGGTGTTTGGTTCAAGTAAATGAAATCACAATGAGCAGCCCTATTCAGATTGTGGTTGATTTTGTTTGGATCCGAACATTGCGCTCTCTCTCTGTTGAACATTCAGTGAATTCAGTAGGCTGCGTAAAATATAAATAAACAGAGGATGTCTATGTTTGAAACATAGAGGGGCAGCGATTGTTTGTCACCAAGGCCACACGTGCCTATGCATGGTGCCTATGCGCGACAGTATGAAGGTCGATCGGAAATGTCTACAGTGGACAAATTCCACGTAAAATATATCTTAATAATTCATGGCGAGAAAAAATTCCGTGTGCTGTGAGGCGGAGGAGTCACCCAAATGTTAAACTTTAAAAGTGTTTCGTATGTTGTCGTTTCTCGACTATTCGGAATTACAGCGCAATGAAAGATTTCAGAGAGAAGGCATATAAGAAGACAGAGGCAAAAAGGAGGTCGAGGTTTATTGTGTAGGCATATTTTTGTGTTGAGTTAAAGACCTCGAAACAATGTCGGCCGAAGCAAAGCAAAGGAATTTCCGTAAAGTCGTCGAATTCTGTCAGGGTTGTTTTGGGATCGAACTTTGCAAATTTACAGTGAGTATATTATTGATCAGGGAAACTCTTCTCAGAGCCGGGTCAGTGAATATATAAATATTATTCGTAGTTAGGGTTACAAATAAAATTGCGGCAATGTGAGGATTATGATAAAGGAGGACTCGAAACATAGGACATTCACATTAGAACAGTGAATCCCAGAATTGTAGCTCGGTTGTAGCTCGAAGTGCAAGCTTGGTCAGTCTCACAATGGAGCTCGAAATGTGGACTAGTGTGTGAACAACAGACCTGTAGGAGCTTAGATACTTTGACATACCCTGTGGACAGTCGATTATAGGCCTCGGACTTGCTGTAGTCTACAAACTTGATCTGAGGTTTGGGGATAGGGCGCGGTGCTTGGATTTGTGGGTGAACTGTGATCAGTCATATCTCAGATAGTGGACAGAAAATTGGTTGGGTACTGTGGTCGTAACTTCAGACCTACAGTCTTGTAGCTTACCTTTGCTGTGGTCAATGAATAAACTTGAAGACCTAGGATCTGTGGGCAAGTTACTCTTGTACAAATCTCTGTTCTGCAAGCTTGGAAGAGACTACAAGAAGATCCAGATTCCTAAAGTTGAGCTTCCAGAACTGAGTGCTAAGAAGCAAAGGTGACCAGTTTGTCATTGTTGACGCTGGTTGGGTCTTTTATTATCCTGGAGATTGTGTTACTAATGTTATCCTCAGAATTACATTGTTGGAGTTAACTATCCACGGTGTATCGTAAATTCTTCCCCAACAAGTGAGGCTAAATTCTAGATTGCAACAGTCATATAGTAGAGCAGCAGCTACAGGCAACCAAAGTAAAGTATAAAACAATTTTCATTGCAGGAGAAAGCATCTGTCAGGAAGGCATATATTAGAATTGTGCCGCAGGAAAGCATAAAAAGGAGGACTTTCTTTTTTTTCCTCAAGTATCATAAAGACATTTGATGTTTGGCAGTTGATACATTATGATCTATCTGATATGCTTCCCGAAGAAGAAGATCAAGATTCTAAGGACTGATAATGGCACCTTTGCAAAGGAGCTGGCATTAAGAGGTAGACCACAACTGTGTATGTTCCTAAGAAAAAGACGTTGCTAGAGAAGACCCTCATGGCTCAGGGGTACTCTCGAGGATGCCGAGAGACATATGGCTCCAAAGGGGGACATTCCGGGAAATCAAGAAGCCATATAGATACCAAGGGTATCTTGCAGCCATGAGTACAATATGAGCCTGGATCATTTGAAGAAGTCGTAAAGCATAAAGTCTGGAAGGATGCTATACACAAAGAGTACAAGTCCATTATGAAGGATGATGTCTGGGATATGGTCCCGAGACTGCAGGACAAAGCTGTTGTCACCTCGATATGGCTCTATAAGATCAAGCATGGATCTGATGGGAGTGCTAAAAAGTACAAGGCAAGATGTGTTGCCTGAGACTTCTCTCTAGGAAGGCATTGATTATGATTGCACATGTAATCTATTATTACCCTTGCTGCTATGCAAGTATGGAATCTTCATCAGATGGATGTGAAGACTGCCTTTCTGCATGGTGTGATAAAGGAAGACGCGTATGTAGAGCAACCTCTGGGGTTCGAAGTCCAGGATCGAAACACCCATGTTTGTAGGTTGAAGAAAGCCCTCTATGGGTTGAAGCTAGCCCCCAGGGCTTGGTACGAGAGGATAGATAGCTACTTGATGAAGTTGGGCTTCACTCGTAGTAACACTGATCCGAACCTTTACTTCAAGGTTGATAAAGAAAAGCCTCTCATTCTGGTTCTCTATGTGGACGATCTCTTCCTGACAAGTGTTGACCCCCTCATTCATCAGTGGAAGAGGGAGCTCGCTTCCGAGTTCAAGATGAAGAACCGAGTACTAATACATTACTTCCAAGGCCTGGAGGTCTGGTAGAGACTTGGCAAGATTTTCCTCTCTCAAGGAAAATATGTTGTGAAGCTACTAGAAAGATTTGGTATGGTGGACTGTAAGTCCGTGTCGACACTGATGGAACTCAACCTTAAGAAGTTGAGTGAAAGAGTTGTTGGGCATGTACCAGCAAATCCTACTGAGTATTGTCAACTCGTAGGGGCCCTGATGTTCGTAGGAAACATCAGTCCTAACGTATGTTGTGCAGTGAACACTTTGAGTCAACACATGGTTGATTCTCATAACATTCACTAGGTCGGTGCCAAGAAACTCTTGAGATATCTCTAGGGCATGATAGACCATGCGCTGAGATACACTGCCGGGAGCTTGAGACTCTGTGGATATTCTGATGTCGATTGGGCTGGCAGTGTGGTGGATTGCAAGAGCACATCTAGATGTTGCTTCACACTTGGGTCTGCTTCGAGCAGGAAGCAAAAGTCTGTAGCTTTGAGCACCGCTGAGGCCAAATACATTGCAATATGTATGGCCTATTGTGAAGCCACTTGGTTTCGAAAGCTCTTCAGTGAGTTGTTCGAGCATGTGCTAGATGCCACCGTTATCCTTTGTGATAACCAGAGGGGGATTCATTTGTCAGAGAATCTCGTGTTCGACGATCAATCCAAGCATGTTGATGTCTGGGACCATGTTATCTAGGATATGGTACAGCGAGGCGTCGTAAGGCTCGATCATATAGGAACTGATGAGCAGGTCACGAATATTCTCACAAAGCCCTTGGGGAAGGTCATGTTCCTAACCTTCCATGAGAATCTTGGAATCGTGGAAGGACCCTACTCTGAGGGTCATGTTGGACGATGAGCTCTGGGAGTTCCAGGGGGGCTTTGGGGATAGCTTCTTGGAGCTATAAGCAACCACAGGGCCAGGCTTGCCGAACCTTGTTGGTGTGCTTTCGCCCCACCTTGATGATATTGAGTTGGTTTACCTCTCTCTGATCTGTGCCTCGTATGCATCCTACCCATGGGGTTTCAGACTCATGGGAAGTACCTTTCATTTGGCCAATGAGGTGGGAAACGTGAATAGAGAACATAGCAAGACCGATGGATGCATCAGAGATTGTCGTACTCTCTATGTCTAGGATGGCACATGTCCAACCACTTGATCTGGGATCAAGTCTAGTGAGGTTTCGGACCTCCAATTGACTTTGGGTCAGTTAAACTCGAGTTAGTATATGACTCTCTTGAGTCCAAGTGAGGTTTCGGACCTCCAATTGACTTCGGGTCATTTAAACCAACTTCGTGTTGGTATCTGACTCCTTCAAGTCCTATAGAGGTTTCGGACCTCTGAGCTGACTTTGGGTTAGCCGTGAGTGATGTCTTTGTGCCTCACCTTCTATTTTGAAATAAAGAAGCAAACGAAGCAAGTTACGTCGGGATGATGCACGATGTTTGGATGGCACTAGTGGATGGAGTTCTCCCTAGTTGAGAGGGAGTGTTAATTTTGGGCAACTAGGTCCAAACTCCATGTTGTGATGCTCAGATGACGATGCCAATATTTTTATTGGATTCGTCTTTCAGAGAGGTGCAAGATCGATCTAAAGATCATCTTGATCGGATGAGCAGAACATGTATTTTGAATTTATTCCACATGTGCAAGGTCAGCCTGTTTTATCCCACATGCATAAGAGATGTGTCACACACCCCCACAGATGCCTATATATTGGAGAGACTTGAAGTTCATTTTACACACATTTTTTGATGGAGGCATTTTCTTCTCTCTTGGATGATGATGGAGCAGTGTTCTTGGTTTTGCGTTTAGGGCTTCTTGGTGCAGCGTCTTGGTGGAGTATTCTCGATGAAACGTCATGGGGTTGTGTGACACATGAGAGTGGCTGACCTTATGAAGACTTTGTTGGTTGAAGCATCTTGCTGATCGTCGTAAGGCCACCATTCTTTATCTCTGTTTTTGGCTTGTCTTCCATCGATCTATTGGTATGTTCTATCTGCATCTTACTTTCATTGTGCCCTAGAAAGTCAAAGTATATTTGCATCTAAGCATAGAACATCTTCAGAATTTAACAAATACCTATGCTTGCCTATTGTTAAAAAAATTTGCCCAATTGCCAAGTAAGCTTAATTAGCTGAAAGATCAAATGTGTTAGCCCTCTTAAGATGTTTTTTTCAGCGAATTTTCAGATCTGAAATATTTACTACAACGGTAAATAAATGAAAGATCAACAAACTAATGATATCAAAACCAATACCCAATATGCCCAAAAATAGTAAAAACTCTACCAAACTTGAAAAAATCAATTTTTAGGGCCTTTAGAGGGTATGACTCAGAAAATTTCAGATCGGATATGTTTATTACAATAGTAAATAAATGACAAATCAACCAACTAGCAATGCCTAAGACAATGCCCAAAACGTCCAAAAATAGCAAAATTTTACTGAAAACTGAAAATTTCATTTTTTTTTTTTATCTTAATTGAGAGTATGCTTCAGAAATTTCAGATCTGAAAATTTCAGTAATGCAATAAATTCCAGCAGATATAAAAGTTAAATTTAGGCAAAAGATCTAAAGTGCCTAAGTGGCCAAAATTCATGAAAATCAAGATTTAGCAATTTTGACTAGTTTTGACCATTTAGTATGTGATTTTAGGGCTTAATTCTGACTGATTTAATTGTTGTAATAGAACAGAGATAAAATTAGGGTTTAGAAGTCAAACCCTAGGCCCAAGGTCTTGAAGATCCCTTGGTCAAAATTTGTTGAAACTTTGGGATCAAGTGGCCACCTGAAAAATATAATTTTTGAACTTCAAAACTTGCACAACCACCAAGTATTCAGTGCTGAAAGTCCATATTAAGTTTTTAGGGCAGATTAGCGCAAAAGATGGCTAAGAAGAGCCAATGCTAGGCCAAGGAAGGTCAGCGTTGAGGGAAGAGAGACATAAGAGGGCAGATTAAGAGGTAAGGAGGAGAGAGAAGGCCAAAAAGAGTAAACGTTAGGGCTCAGAGGTTGGACACTGGCAGAAAAGGAGGCTACAAGGAGGACGTTGAGGGTTTCAAGGGCTAAAAGCCCACGACAAACCCTCTAGGATTGTCATCTAGCCTTCCAGAGGGAGGCTGAGGCCAAAAAAAGTGACGACGCCCAAAAAAGGGCTAAAAGCCTCTGCATAGGGGGCTGGAGAGGAGGTTGAGGCCTCTAAGGCTCACAACCTGCCCTAAAAGGGCAGAAAAGGGCTGACGTAGGGGCTAAAAGGCTGACGTTGGGGCCTGGGAGGCTGACATTGGCCTTTGAAGGGTGAGATTTGGATACGGAGGCTTGAAAAAGTGAAACCCTTGTCTCAAAATATTTTTCTTCCTTAGATATGAATTTTGCTCCAATTTTCTTCAATAAGTAGCCCTGAAAAATTCTCAAGAGGCTAGATCTTACCCTCAAGGGCCTAGATCTATCTCTTCCTTCACTTGATCCCTTGATCCAACCTACCAAAAACAAAAATACAACACCCAAACCCCAAATATTTGCAAAATAAATCTAAAACCCCAATCCATGTTAGAAAAATAATTTACAATTAAAATTACAAAATTATTTTACAAATTATAGAAGGGTTTTTAAATGAATTTTGAGAAAATAATTTCTTTTATAATATTTTTTCCTTTGATAAATGGCTAGAAAATTAAAATGCTTCGGAAAATTTATGTTCACTATAGCCCTAGCAAAGATTTAATCCACCATATAAAAACTTAGGATCCAAGCAAAATGATCCTTGTCCACCGTCTTTGAACTTGGAGACCAAGGATTGAGTACCTGCAAACACTATGTATATCTCAAAATAATCATATAAAGCACAACATAAAAAGCTCGTAGTCAATACATACCTTAGATCAACTAAACAAGAACAACTCGAGTTGCACCCCAAGGTCTTTTATTATAGCAAAAAAATAGTTCCCAACAGGATTGACTCTCTAATTTATAGATAAATCCTCCAAGTGGAAAAATAACAGCTAGTTTTTTTACCCTTGCCAAAATAATCTTGGTCGTTGATAAACACTTCAAGATCTTTTAATCTTCGCCTTTGATTTTTTATTTTTGAAGAATTTTTGAATTTAACATTTAATTCCTTTTTAATTAGCTCAAAATTAATTATTTTGAGCTAATTTCCTCAAAAATTTGACTTTGACTTAACCACCAAGGTCCATAGGTCCAAATTTTCTTGAAATATACAATATTCTGTTGGTGGAGGACCTTTAAAAATTGATTCCTTTAAGACCCACAAATTTTTCCACTTGGAGAATTAATTTTTCTAAGACAACTTAATTTTGACTCTAATTAATTAATTTTATGGCTTAGGATTTAATTTTATTTTTCCAGAAAAATTAGTTAATTTACACATGAGGGGATTTAATATTTTTCCACCCTCTAATACATAAAATTTTACATTTACAACCCTCAAAGGGGGAATACACATTTGGATAGACCCTCAAGGCACATAATCCATCTGCGACACAATATGATCTAGTAGACCAAGTGATTTGTAATAAAATAATTAAGCCAACTAGCTTAAATTATTCCCAAATAAATTTTTACATTAGACTCAACTAAAAATATTAGGACTCACCTAAGATTTCGACAATAAATCTCATCCTAGCTTTGGGGTTTAAGTTGGAGGGGAAAAACTCTTTTGATTAGCCGTGTTTAGAAACATAGGTAATCAGCGAGGTTAAAAAACCTCCTAGGATGAAATTCGTCACCAAAATCACAGGCTTACCTAGGTTGTTACATATGCTCAAGGTCTTACTAGGATCATTTACATCATACAAATTGCAGAATGGGCTGACCATGACACATGGACTGCTGATAGGTGATCTGATCCTATTGAAAATTTTGGTACTTTTGCTTCCTTGGAACTTTGACAATTTGAGTGCAACACCACCTACCATCTTATGGATGTACAATGGACATGTCACCCCCTTTAAACATTGAAACCACCTAATAGGGTCCTTAGTTAAACCCCTTATTGAGCTTGAAGATACTTGTACATGCCAAAGCCCACTATGGAACGACATGCCACCATGAAGTGCCCCATTGATTCCATGATTTGTAAGCTCTTTTACTTGATTATTCTAATGATGTGTTGTATTGGAGGGCAAAGGGACACATTGGATCTTATGCACGATTGCAAGTGGGTCTCCATTTGGGGTTTGGTCTCCCTATACAAGGTCCAAGCCCTTCAGAGGGGCACATTAGCACTTGTAGGGTAAGCGTTAAGAACCATGGGCTTCTACCATAATAGACTGTACTTCATGGATCCCGAGCACCATTCAGTGATTGCTTGTGTTCCACCTTTTGGATGAGGATGATGCACCTGGTTCACCATGCCCAACCGACTCCACACCTGCACCGTACACTTTGCATATGTTCCAAGGTCCAGATGAGGATGTGTCTCACTGCAAGAGATAAAGGGAGGGTTTATGTCATCATCCTAGCCATTACAGATGGTTTACATGCATTATCGATCCACTTGGAGACCCATGCGGATGTCGTTGTGCCTCCACACCCACTTGGGAGCACCACATGTGACTTGCCTGGAAAACAACAGGCCAACCCTGTTGATTTATGGTAGAATAGGATGTGCTCTAGCCTTGTAATTTTGTATATAGGCTAAGACACATGTATTCCATAAAACCCAGAAATGGTTTTGGAAAATTCCACTTAGAGATGATTTAATTAAATTAATTAATCATTTTTTAATTAATTAAGTCTAAACTTAGGGAATTTGATTAATTAAAGTGTATTAATTAAATCAAGTGTGAATCTTCTAGATAAAGCCATGGATCACCTCCAAGTTAATCTTAGCCCTTGATTATGTTTTAATCTTGGCCGTTGAAGAGTCAATGGAAGATTATAAGGAGGGTGAGGGGCCTATGGAAAATACACTTGACACTTGAGCCATTGAGCATTTTCGAATTTGTGTGGTGAGACACAGCTTTTGATCAAGAACAAATCACTAGGGTTGGGTTTGCTAAGTGATTTGATTCAGTGATCAAACTCAGAGAGGGGCAGAAGCAGAGATTGGTTAGGAGGGCCAAGAATACATTTTAGAGAGAGGCAGCATCAACGCAAGAGAGAGACAACGTAGTTTCTGGCTAGGGTGATGCTGTTACTGCAGAGAATCACGCAGAGCCAACGCAGGGTCTCCTGGAGCCAGTTCGGAGAAAGGTAGAGGCTGGGGTTCAGAGCCAAGAGGGACAAGGTCCTGCTTCAGATCAGCCAGAACAGCTACAGGAAGGGGTGACGCAGTCCCTCTAGCTTGCCTACGCAGGCTTACGCAAATCCAGGGCAAGCAGTCATGCAAAGGCAGTGAGGGCTTCATCAACGTTGTTTTGATCAGCCAGAGACTTTCTTAGTGAGGTATATCTCACAATCATTTTTGTTGTCTAGATTTCTCTAAAGGGTTATGTTGTAGCCTCTACAACACCCTCCAAAAAAACCCCCACTTTAAACTTTTTTGGAGCCCCTTAAGCACAAAGAAAAGTTAAGTAAAGAGTCGGGAGGGCTAAGTCGTTGAGTCGCAAACCTCAAATTGGTGGAAAACCGTGACCCCGCGACCCTGAGGTCGCAAGGTCGCAAGGTCGTATCCCTCTCAGATCACCACGCCTTGCGACTCCGCAACCCCATTAATGGCCCGCACGTGCGACCTTTTTATATATAGGAGGTCGCTAGGTCGCATTTTGCATATGCAGCGGATAGAAAAAAAACGCCTCTGACAGGTCAACTGAAGCGCGATTTTCCCGGGTAAGTTTCTGTTTTCCTCGTGTTGTTTCCTTTTTTGGTTATTCTTGCCTAATCTCTTATTCCTCAGCCTTTAAATTGCCCCCTACCTTAGCCATTGTTTTCATTTGTCACTTAGGGTTTCCCTTTGATTCCAACATTCAGCCTGCTTGCCCAACTTATCACAATTCCTCATCTAGCCTCTCATGGCCTGTATCCTGCTCCAAAAGCTATCCCCTGGCTCTGTCTGGACCCATTTATCCCTGTTTTTTTCAAGTTAAAGGGCAAAGCAACTTCACGCTGCGCGCGCTAAAACCCAGGCAATCCCTAGCGCGACTTGCGACCCTACGACCCTGCGACCCAGTCGCTAAGTCTCCAGGTCGCAGATTGCTCTTCAGTTTGTTTTTTCTCAGATTCACGACTCAGAGACCTAGTCGCAAGGTCGCATTTCCGCCATTTCTCACAACTTGCGACCCCGCGACCTGGTCGCAAGGTCACAAGGTCGCACTTTTCCCATTTTTCACAACTTGCGACCTAGCGACCTAGCGACCCGCGACCTAGTCGCAGGGTCGCAAAGTCGCAAATTCTTAAAATATCAACATCGCGACCTTGCGACACTGCGACCCAGTAGGCCACTTCTTCAGCTCTGCCTGTGTCCCCAGTTGAAATAATTGATAAGCTATAATTGGTTTTGTATCATCATCACATCTTTCTTATCCTGGGATTCTTTCATGAATATGACAAGTGAATTCGAAGCAGACTTGGAGTGTATACTTGTCCCCTCATATTCAAGCGACATGTGACCTCCAGTATCTCGGAAAAAAGACAAGAGCCTGGCAGTGGAGGATGTAGAGATGGACATGCCAATGTCCCCACCCCCGATCTACAGAGATACACTATGCACATTTTCCAAAGGGGACAACATGCGCTGGTACCAAGTGTACCAAGAGTTCGCTAGAACATAATTCCCAAAGGACCTCCCTGATTGGGAGATATACTTAAATGTCAAAAGGTCTAAGCTACATCTCGCAGGTGCCCATCAGGCTATAATCCCATGCCCAGAGATGATAGATTGGATTATACAGAAAACTGACCCCAAGAAGTTCGTAATCAGGGACAGCGAAGGCAAAGCTTTCGCAACACTCAAAGGCTCAGACGTTCATGTTTATTACTCTTTTCCTGAGCGAGAAGAAGACTTCACAGAAGAATGGGCTATCGCCCATGCAGTTCCTATAGTTGACACTATAAAGCAATGGTGGGAGGAGCCTGAGAAATTTAAGGTCAAGAAGGACCAGGAATATCCAGTGGCGAGCCTTAGGAAAGTATATAAATTAGTGGCTGCCATGCTTTGCAGATTGTATGGGCGCCACGATGCCACCACCTTCAACGGCACATGGGCAACTCTCATGGAGTATGTCACAGCGCACGGCACCCGTTTCAATTGGGCTAGCATATTGATGACCTCCATGCATACAAACTTATCCTCGGCATTGGTACCAGATGAAGGAATGCCTTTTGAATTCTATATGGCCTCTTATTTGTTGGATGCCGTCTATTCAAGGTTGCACTTTGAGGGATGGGTGCATAACTGGGATCCAAAATCGTAATATCCCCAACGGGAAATAGACAGTAATACACAGAAATACAAACATGCAAATATATAGAAAAATGCCGAGACTGGAAAATAGAGCAAGTACACATAAAAATACCAGAACACTAAGCCATTTTATTAATTCTGAGAATACATGTATGGGTACAATAGATAATCAGAATGAGTGCACCTATCCTTGCACAAGGCAAGTGAAGACCCTCTCAGAATAGGAAATGGCTGCAATAGAGACTGCGTCCTAGCTGCTGGAGAAATCAGAGAATGCCGGCCGTCGGGAATGAACCGAAGTTGTGGGCTTTCCATCCCCTTGCCGAATGAGTCGAAAATTGCGACCACCTAAAATCACCACCTTATCAAAACCCAAAAACCATCTACAAACGGGATCACCTCCGAAAATCCACCAAATAAACCCTCAGTGAAAACGCTGTCTCTCCCAGGAACAGCGCAGAAGCTCAAGAAACACGCTGAGAAAAGGGGCTGAATCCTCCTGCAAAACCTCCGGATGAAATAGCAATCTCCTCAAGGCTGGAAAACGCTGAAACCACTGCCAAATCACCAACTGAAACTGAAGGAAAAACCTTGCTCGAGCAGGCACTCGAAGTCCCCCGGAGCCAAGGGCGAGATCTCCGACCGGAGACACTCAGTTCGCACTAAACAGTGCTGCAGACCGACTAAATAACCGGCGTGCTGAAGTAGACAGAAGTCTAGCTCTCAATATCAATAACATATCAATAATGCCAAATGGAGTGAAACCCCCACCTTTTATAGTGCTAGCTCCCTCAAAACCCTAACTGCGTCCTTGAGTTCCTCTTTGACCTGCGCAGTTACCTTAGGAGCCTACGTGAGGCCTCTCTCATGTGTGGGTGGAGCCCCAAGGCTTTCCCCTTTAAGTTACAACGTTCATCTACTAGGAAGCACTTTATTTTATTAAAGTGAGTTGACCCCCTTTTTCTCACTTTATTTATTAATTTAACTATAGTCGGCAAAACTATACAAAAATCAAATATTCCAATTAGCGGTGCTAATTAGGGATATTACAAAAACAGACCCGTGCAATCCACTTACAAACCAAGGTGTTTTGGGATTCCAGGTATAAACAAGACATAGAGCCGATCTCCCAAGTGTTCATCCCCGCTCTTTACAGAAAATTGTTCGGCCAAGATGCTCCTTGCATGTCTTGGCAAGCCATGGAGACGCTAGTCAAGGTGGGGCATTAGTTCCCATTCGCCGAGTACACATTCATCCGAGTCTTTGGCTCGTTCAGGGCCCCACATGCTATGCCTCGATTTGTCACAGACAGAATGCTCATGCAAGAGGTTTGTTTCCAAATGTCTTCCAGTTTCTCCAGGGTCCTGTCCAAGGGTAAGAAGAAGCCGTGGCCTACGCTACCCCTCACTATCGGCGCATACACAATCAAAGACTTCAGAGAGGTAGAGGTAGAAGCAGAAGAAATGAAAAGTTACCACCTTGGGGCATTAGAACACTGGACATATGACCCGGAAAGGATAGTTCCTGATCATTGCAAGCGGGCTAAGTTCAAATGGAACTACCAGCACACGGAACGCCCCGGGGAAGATGACAGAAGAAATTGGTACAATGCAGATCGACAACTTGCTCTGGGGGTGAACTCTGGCCAAGAAGACCCAGATGACCAAACCTTGGAAGACAGGAGCCATGAATTAGGAGGCGCTTCTTCTTCTCTGGCTAAAAAGCCTCGAACCAGTACAGGGCATAGTACTTCTACCCAACAGAAAGAAATAGAAGCCCAAGCCCAGCAAGAAAGAGAGAAGAAGAAGATAAGCGCAAAAAGAGCCTAAGGTCAGAGTAGAAGAAAACGCAGGCCGAGGAGGCCAAGAAGGAAAAGGAGAAACAAGAGGCGGAGGCTGCAGCAGAATAGAAACTCAAGAAAGAGTTAGATGAAGTGGAAGCCGACCGCCAGAAGAAAGCAGAGCAAGCTGCAGCAACTGAGCGTAAAAGGAAAGCCGAATTGGAAGCAACGGCAGAAGCAGAGCTCAGGCGGAAGAGAGAACATGAAAAGGCAGAAGCCGAACGCCTACGAAGAGAAGAGGAAGAAAAGAAAAAGAAAGAAGAGGAGGATGCAATGCTAGAGAACATCGAGGTATCTCCCCTTGAAGTACCTCTAGTCAGTACACGAGCCACGCTCTCCGATGTCAGCTCCTCCCAGGGGAAATAAGAGGAGGTATTCGATCTCACCAGGCTCACGTATGATCAGTTCTCCTTCAAAATCCGACAGGAGAAAAGGAGATGCCTGGCGCAAAATCCTTCCGCCTCATCCACAGTCGCGACAGGAAAAGACATAGTCCTCGATACTAGGACTAATCCTGTGATGATAGCATCGTCCGACACAGCTTTCGCTGCAGCCACAGAAGAGAATGTAACCAGAATGAGTAGAGAGATCTTCTCTCTACAAAATAGGCTACATGAAGCAGATCAGCAGTAGGCAAGAGTAGAATAGGAAAAGACGGCATTGAGAGAGGAGGTTCAGCAACTCCGAAACAAAACTCTCCTTATTAGATATCATTTTTGGGATTCAACTGCGTTAATTTAGTCATTCATCTATGACCATATCCACGAGAGGTAGTCGTAACTGACTAATTTCTCATGATTTCTCGTCAATGAAGTGCCGCTTACCATTCAAAGGGAGGTCGATATATTAGAGACTACCATGAGGCAAGTTTATGGGGAAATGTTTACCATAAAACAAACAGTCGCCCCCTTGGTGAAGGCCCAAACGAAGACTAAGCAAAGGCACGAGCAACTGAAGGAAGCCTCAGCTGCCTTGGATAGAATGATGGACTGGACAGCACGGTACCCCCAGGCTCCCGAACATTTGCCAAAGAAGGACTGGATTCACACGCAAGATGCCAAAGTCCAAATCCGTATGAAAATGCAGTCCAAGGATAAGCTATCCAAGGACCTAGACAAGGTGATGGCTGCATACGAACATCTGATCAGCGGCATCGATTCGATGCACACCCTACATCACATTCCATCGCTGGGTGCATTGGACGAAAGGAAGACATGGGAGCAGGTGAATCAAGAGATCCAGTCATTTTTGTAGCCCATTAAGCAAGCTGCTGCCACTTCCGACCTTGCAGCATCACAAGAGAACCTGGGCAAGTTTCTTGTCACGCCAGTCTGGGTTTACACCAAGCTCGCCTCTCTGTCCAACCAGATCTCACAGAAGAAGGAGACTCTAATCCCAAACGCCTTGGAGTGTATGCATCAGCTGAAATAAGAGGTCCCTTTGGTTTCTCCCATAGCAGCAGATTATCAGACTTGGCGAAACTTCCTCAAAGGACAACAGGTTGATGCCCCTGATCTCACAATTGCGTGCACATCCTCATAGCCCGGTGGAAGTAGATCGCTGGTAACATTTGGAAACAGGTCGCAGGTCGCACTGCTCAACCAGGTCGCAGGTCGCGTTGCCCAGCCAAGTCGCAGTTCTCTTCTAGGTCGCAAGGCAGCTCAACAGTCAGCTAGGCGAAGAGTCAGGAAGCCCAAAGGGCAAATTTTGATCTATAAAACTCCCTCCGGGGAAAATGTAAAGGATCTTTTTTTGGGACTCAAGAGATATAGAGCATTGTATTGAAAGAGAACACTCTTTTGCATATGAATACAGATACTTGTTTAAACTTCTTTTGGACCTGATGTGTTTTGCTGTGCGAACACTATGAGTATTTCTTATACAGTTTCGAACATCTTTTGATTAACGAAAATGCACTTTAAATGGCATCATTTACGCATTATGGCTCTCTCTACTTGTGTTAATGATGTTTAGTTCATTTTGCTTTCTTAATGGATGTTAATAACTTTGTTTATTAGCATTTGTTTTATCTTTCAGGAATATAAAGGGGGCATCTCGCCATAAAGAATTGTTTCTTTTGTGGTTAGAACAGCCTACAAGCATAACCTCAATGATGTGTTGTTAACAACACCTCCTTTGGCGTTTATGCTTCATTATTTGTCTTGCTACGCATAGTGTTATATACGTGTTTAACGCATCAATCATGTATCTTGTATCATTTGAATGAGTGTGTGTACGCAGGTTCAATTGAGTTCTTTTGAGACCAAAGGAAAGGTGACTTAAGCGGTAGCCGGACCCACACCCCGGACGGATCCCTATTCCAAACGGTTCAAGGTCTAATTGGGACTTTCTACCGAGGAGATCCCCTACTGTTGGCCGGACAGATTTTCCTGTCAACAGGTTCGCCGAATGTTGGCACCCTAATTGTATTCAAGATTTTGCTGCTTAATAATACAAACCTTAGATCTGCTACACCGGTTTTCCCAAGTTGGGTTTTTCCGGGGGCTTAGTCCAAAAATAACTGTGTCCATGTGGTTGTTTTTCATTCAGTTTTGTTCAGATTGTTTCAACACTTAGATTTATTCCGCAATATTATTTGTGTAGACTATTTCAGTAATTAATTCGGTATTTCAATGTAATGAAATAATTATCAAATAATAGGAGAGGTAATTCAGATTTGTTGCAGTAGGAATCCAGATCTAGGATTTTTCACAAACCCCTTGTCCATTATGTTTGGAGCCTTTTCACTCAAATTGGCAAATTTGGACTCCATTAGGCCTCCTCAGTGGCCCAACTACTCATTATATTCATTATTTTTCCCTCTTGGGAGGTTATTCTTTGTATTATTGAAATATCTTGTTGGGATTGTCCCAAGTCATTATTAAGCATTATTTTATTATTTGGGGCTAAATAAGACAAATTATGCTATTTGAATCCCCTCCTGGATTGTATAAATAGATGAGAAGTGATTCATTTCTCTCATCATCACTTGGATTGGATTAGTATCTCTTCAGAGATTTTCACACTTTTTGCTGGGTAAACTTTCTAGAGCTTTCTTGATGCACTTTGAAATATGTATTTTGATGTTGTCTTTAAAGCTTCTTTCTAATGCGAAATTGACAAATGGATATACTCTCTCTCTCATGTACGTCAAAATTTTTATGTTATTTTTGTTATCTTACTTGTCAAATGCATGTATTTGTTATCATTGTTCTTGTATGGGTTAAATGTGATGCGAAATTCTTCTTGAACCTTGAATAATTGATCTAATGCACATGTTGATCGTTGAGGGATTGGGTGAATGTTCCTAGAGGTGCCTCTTAGGTTGAAAACCTCAAAATTTTGTCTCCTTTGCAAATTTGAAGTATAAATCCCTATTGAGTTAATTGTTGCACTTGGAGAGGCTAGCAAAGGTCAATTATGGCCCCTTAGCTCACAAAATTGCTTGATCTAAGTGTATCTTGACTACATTAAGCCCAAGCAATAAGGCATTGATCCTCGTATCCCTTTGGTGGTCAAATTTACCTCTCTTTTCTTCACCGTTTCAAATTCTAGGCCTAACCCTAGTAGGTCACCTAGGGCATCACATAAATTTCATTGTAGCCATCCAAACCCCTTGATTTTTGGTCCACTACTGCGCTTGGCTTTTCTCTAGAGGTCCTCCAAATTTCAAGCAATTCTGACGGTGGAATCCAAATATATAGCAATCCCTGGCCGCAATACTAACTCTTGGCCTAGGTTGATTTGGGTTAGTGTCCTCACTTGGATCATTCCATTCATATCTCAAAATAAAATTACTCCTTTAATCCTATTCTCTTTCCTAATTAGATCAAGCCCCTCTTTGATTGATCAACTCCATACCCTTGACCTATTCTGGGTCCACTTGGGTTCTTTGTGGCCCTGCAACTCTACAACTCAAATTCGACAAGGGTTACATATAAACCACTTCTCCACAAGGATCCTTAAGTCTAGGAAGCCCCTTGTCAAGGCATATCCTCTAAACCTAGGCTCAAGTATCCTCCTAGCCCTTATTAGAGAACCTGTCACCTTGCTTCTCAAGCAAGTAAGCTATTCAATTGAGTCTCTCCTGTGAATAGGCTTTAGGAATCAATACTTATCCTCTTATTGATCCATTCATCCAGTGATTCCCCTTATACTGGGTATCCTCCCATCGGTGAAAGTCTATAAAGATGTAAATTTATGTAGATGTTCTATGTTTGATGCAACTTTACTTTTTCTCCAATATCAGATAACAATCCAATAAACAATAAAATAAAATGCTGATAGAACATACCATTAGATCGACAGAAGACAAGCCAGAAAAATATAAGAGTGTTGGTGCGTTACGGCGGTCAACAGGATGCTTCAACCAGCAAAGTCTCAATATGGTCAGCCAACTAGCGATGTCACACAACCCTCTAGGACAGCGAAACGGTCAACTCAAAAGTCAACGTTGACAGTGAACGATCAACGCAAACAGCAGTAGCAGCTAGGTCAATGTAGAAAAGTCAGAGTCAATGTCTTGACTCACTAATAGTGCCAGAAAATGCAGATTAGGAAAATCGAACTTTTGGGAGAGTTTCAAGTCCTTTTGACCTTGCGTTGACCAAAGTCAACGCTGCTCAAAGTTTGCTGCAGAAACCCTAGACCGAAATCAGAAATGTGCCGCTGCTGGAATTTTCCCACATGTGGAGAGAAGAGCCACAAAGGTCATCGAAACAATCAGATAAGGACAGAGAAATGTGTGAGGATGAGATGAGTGAAAATGTCCTCCAACGTTGACCAATATATATCCATCAGTGAGGGTGTGTGACACAACTGATGGGGCACAAAACTTTAAGGCCGACCTGCACATATCTTGAATAAATTCAAAATAAATGTTCTGCTCATCATATCAAGATGATCTTTAGATCGATCTTGCACCTCTCCGAAAGAGGAATCCAATAAAAATATTGGTATCTTCATATGAGCATCACAACATAGAGTTTGGAATTAGTTTACCAAAATTAACACTCCCTCTAAACTAGGGAGAACTCCATCCACCAGTGCAATCCAAACATCGTGCATCATCCTGCCATAACTTGCTTTGACGGCTTCTTTATTTCAGAACAGAAGTGGGTCAGTCACAAAGACATCATTCCCGGATGACAGATTCAGCCCAGAGGTCTGAAACCTCTATAGGACTCACAAAGAGTCTCATACCAACCCGAAGTTCGTTGGAGGTCCGAAACCTCACTATACTTGATCCCAAAACACGTGGTTGAACCGTGCCATCCTAGATAGAGAGTACGACAATCTCTGATGCATCCATCAGTCTTTGCTACTAGTCTCTAACTTTTCCCACCTCACTAACCAAATGATAGGTACTTCCCATGAGCCCTGAACTCAATGGGTAGGATGCATACGGGGCATAGATAATGAGAGGTGAACCAACTCAATCATCACAACGGTGCGGCAGAAGCACACCAAAAATGTTCGGCAAGCCTAGCCCTGTGGTTGCTTATAGCTCCGAGAAGCTATCCCCAAAGCCCCCTAGAGCTCCCAGAGCTCATCGTCCAACAGGACCTTCAGCATAGGGTTGTTCCATGATACCAAGACTCTCACGAAAGGTTAGGGACTTGACCTTCCCCAGGGGCTTTGTGAGAATATCCGCGACCTGCTCATCAATTCCTATATGATCGAGCCTTACAGCGCCTCGCTGTACCATATCCCGGATAAAGTGGTACCGGACATCATAATGCTTTGATCGATCTGGAACACGGGATTCTTGGACAACCGAATCCCACTCTGGTTATCACAGAGTATCACGGTGGTATCTAGCACATGCCCGAACATCTCACTGAAGAGATTTCGCAACCAAACTGCTTCACAACAGGCCATACTCGCTACAATGTATTCGGCCTCTGCAGTGCTCAAAGCCACCGACTTCTACTTCCTGCTCATCCATGATATCGAGGCAGATCCAAGTGTGAAGCAGCATCTTAATGTGCTTTTACAATCCACCACACTGCCAGCCCAATCGACATCAGTATATCCAAGGAGTGTCACGCTCCCGACAGTGTATCTCAGCCCATGGTTTATCATTCCCCGAAGATATCTCAACAGATTCTTGGCACCAACCCAGTGAGTGTGATGAGGCTCAAACATATGTTGACTCAAAGTGTTCATTGCAAAACATATGTCCGGACGGGTGTTCACTAAGAACGTCAAGGCCCCTACGAGTTGACGATACTCAGTAGGATTTGCTAACACAGGGCCAGCAGCGCTGCCACTCAACTTCTTAAAGTTGAGCTCCATCGGTGTCGACACGGACTTACAGTCCACCATACCAAAATCTTTTCAGAAGCTTCACAATGTATTTTCCTCGAGAAAGGAACATCTCGCCAGGTCTCTGCCAAACCTCCAGGCCTAGGAAGTAATGCATCAGTCCTAGGTCCTTCATCTCAAACTCAACAGCGAGCTCCCTCTTGCACTGATGAATAAGAGGGTCAGCACCTGTCAGGAAGAGGTCGTCCACATACAGTACCAGAATGAGAGGCTTCTCTCTATCAACCTTGAAGTAAAGGTTCAGATCAACATTACTACGAGTGAAGCCCAACTTCATCAGGTAGCTATCTCTCATACCAAGCTTTGGGTGCTTACTTCAAGCTATAGAGGGCTTTCTTCAACCTGCAGACATGGGTGTCTCGATCCTGGACTTCGAACCCCAAAGGTTGCTCCACATACACCTCTTCCTTTATCGCACCATGCAGAAATGCGGTCTTCACATCCATCTGATGAAGACTCCATACTTGCGTAGCAGCAAGGCCTATGATAGATTGGATGGTGGTAGAGCCATTTCGAGGTGACAACTGCTTTGTCCTCCGGTCTTGGAACCACATCCCAGACATCATTCTTCAATCTGGACTCATACTCTTCGTGCATAGCATTCTTCCAGACTTGATGCTTTACGGCTTCCTCAAAAGATCCAGGCTCAGATTGTACAATAGTACTCATGGCTGCTAGATACCCTTGGTATCTATTTGGCTTCTTGCTTTCACGGAATGTCCCCCTTGGGGCCATATGTCCCTCGACATCCCCTAGAGTGTCCCTGAGCCATGATGGTCTCTTCCCTATCGAAGGAGGTGGATCAATCGGGTCCATCAGTCCTTCAGCATCGGGCATCGTCTCATCTTTCGGTTCTTCTTGATTTCCAGGCCTTGCTTCATGATCTTCCCCAGATCTCGGAAGATTGACTACTTTCCTCAGGGAAGCATCTTTGTCAAAGGTGACATCGTGGCATATCTCCACTTTCCTTTGACCAGGCACATAGACTCTATAGGCCTTCGAAGTTTCGTTGTAGCCCACAAACATTCCCTTCTTCCCAGAAGCATCTAGCTTGCTCTTCTTCTCTTTCGACACATGAAAATAAACAGGACATCCAAAAACTCTAAAATGTGAGACGTCAGGTTTCTTACCAGAGAAAACCTCTTCGGGAGTTTTGGAGTCCAGAGCAGAATGCAGGCATCGGTTTTGTATGTACAAAGCAGTGTTTGCAGCTTCTCCCCACAGAAACTTCGGTAGACCCTGGTCACATAACATGGCATGGGTAGCTTCCACAATGGTTCTATTCTTTCATTCAGCAACGCCATTCTGCTCAGGAGTATAGACAATTGTGGTCTCCCTCTTGATGCCAGCTTCTCTGCAAAAGTTCTTGAACTCGTTCGTCTCATATTTAGTGCCATTATCAGTCCTCAATATCTTGATCTTTTTCCCTGTCAGATTTTCCACCAAGGCTTTGAAAGTAAGGAACCACATGAAAGTCTCATCCTTCTTTTTCAAGAAGTATATCTAGGTTTTTCGAGAGAAGTCATCTATGAATGTCATATAATAAGAAAATCCTCCCAAGGATGTCACGGGCAACATCCCAGACAGATCAGAATGTATCAATTGCAAGACATCAGATGTCTTTGTGACACTTGAGGGGAAAGGTCCCCTTGTATGTTTTCCTTTGGCACAACCCTGATATACACCTTCATGTTTATTTGAAAACTTGGGCATCCCCCGTCACCACCTTCCTTGCTTCGGGAAGGGCCTTGTAGTGAAGGTGTCCAAACTTCCGGTGCCATAGTTCAGTCTGTCAAATAGTATCACACGTCATCGCTCCCAGTGGACTTCCTCCAACCTGGTAGAGTGTATCAAGTTATCAATTCTAAACCCAATCGTGATAGCTTCCTTGAAGCTCTTCTTCCAGATGCGCACCTTCCCATCAATGAATGCCACATTGAAACCTTTGTCTTCCATGGCTGATATAGACACAAGGTTTTTCTTCAAACTAGGTACATAGAGTACATCTTGCAAGCGGAGGACTTGACCTTGAGACAAGTGGAGGGTCACAATCCCTGTCCCTTTCATGGGATATGTGGCATTATCTCCAAGGATAATTTCCAGATTAGTATCTTTCTCAACCATATCAGAAAGTGCTTCCTTGAACCCAGTGACGTGCCTTGAGGCACCACTATCTATCAACCAGACATCCATAGTGTCAGGTGGAGATGCAATAGAGAGGGCAGATACAAGAATGAATTCATTTCTTTTATCAACAACATTTGATTCCTCATACATGGAATTCCTCGACCTTTTGTAAGGTTGACCATTTCTGCCGGAGGGAGCCTTCCTCTTTCCCTTGAACCTGTTGTTCCTTTGATTGCCATTCCTCCGGTTGTTGTTGTTGTCATCATCATCGGAAGAATCCTTCTTGAAAGGGAATTCTCTAGCATAGTGACCTCGCCTATGAAAAGTGTAACACTTGCATTTCTTTCCTTGGGCCCCTGCTCTTCCTTTGTTCTTCTTTCTAGAATGAGCAGCGAAGGCAACGTTTCCTTTATTTTCATACTCCTCCATCCTTGTCTCTTCTTGTACGCATCTCGATAGTACTTTGTCAAAGTCAGGTATCACATTGTTATTGAGAATGGTAGTGTTGAACACATGCCATTCGGATGAGAGCCCTCCAAGTGCGGTGAGTACCATCTCTCAATCAACTATTGTCTCCCCAATAGCCAGCAGATTGTTCCTGATCTCGGTGAGCTTTAGAAAAAAGGCTGCTCAGACATGGCTGTAGAAATGATTGTCCCCTCGTATTTCTCTCTTCGTATTCTCTGGCCTCATCTTCTTGAAGAGAGACTTGATTCGCATTGTTGGCCTTGAACATGTGGACCAACTTATCATACATCTCTTTGGATGTGCCCAACTCAGAGATGTAGGCAACCAGACTCTTGTGAATTGAGTCCCTGATCATCAGCTTTGCTTTGATCTCCCCCTTCCTATAATTTGTTTTGGCAGCAACAGTGGCAGTGGATGGAGGCTCTTGGATTTTACCCTGCAAATAGTCCATGACATCTTGGTCTTCCAAGTTAAGATCCAATGTCATTTTCCAAGCATGGAAGTCATCCTTCCCAGTCAATTTGTCATCAGGCTTAAAGCCGTTGTAGTTTGAGGAACCCATCCTCTTCTTCAGAGATTGCTACAAATTAGTGCTTTGTTTTCATCTCAACTCTGATACCATGTAAATTTATGTAGATGTTCTATGTTTGATGCAACTTTACTTTTTCTCCAATATCAGATAGCAATCACATAAACAATAAAGTAAAACGCTAATAGAACATACCAGTAGATCGACAGAAGACAAGCCAGAAAAATATAAGAGTGTTGGTGCGTTACGACGGTCAACAGGATGCTTATGCTTCAACTAGCAAAGTCTCAATATGGTCAGCCAACTAGCAATGTCACACAACCTTCTAGGACAGCAAAACGGTCAACTCAAAAGTGAACCCAAAAAGTCAATGTTGTCAGTCAATGGTCAACGCAAATCGCAGCAGCAGCTAGGTCAACGCAGAAAACTCAAAGTCAATGTCTTGCCTCGAGAATAGTGCCAGAAAATGCAGATTAGGAAAATCGAACCTTTGGGAGAGTTTCAAGTCCTTTGACCTTGCGTTGACCAAAGTCAACGCTGGTTAAAGTTTGCTACAAAAACCCTAGACCGAAATCAGAAATGTGTTGCTGCTGGAATTTTCCCACGTGTGGCGAGAAGAGCCACCAAGGTCATCGAACCAATCAGATGAGGAGATAAAAATGTGTGAGGATGAGATGAGTGAAAATGTCCTCCAACGTTGACCAATATATATCCATCAGTGAGGGAGTGTGACACAACCGCTGGGGCACAAAACCTTAAGGCTGACCTACACATATCTTGAATAAATTCAAAATAAATGTTCTGCTCATCGGATCAAGATGATCTTTAGATCGATCTTGCACCTCTTCGAAAGAGGAATCCAATAAAAATATTGGTATCTTCATTTGAGCATCACAACATGGAGTTTGGACCTAGTTGTCCAAAATTAACAGCAGGGAGCCTTAGTCGAGGTGACAGTGGGCTATCGCTCCATTGTTGCCACTTGATCTAGTAGTTGCTTTATAGGAACCCCTCCTATTACACCTGCTAGTTTGAGCGGTAACATGGACCGCCTGTCGATAATTCCGAGTGGCATGGTTTTTCTCGAATAACAATGATGAGTCAGCCTACATTCGTGGATAGCAGCCAGTGATGGTTGTCACCACTGTTGGTTTGACAATTTAGTTATGATAGGTTTTCCCATTGTTTAAAAAAAAAGTGATATGATGAGAATTACAAATGAGGTCCCCGTATACATACCTAGGGAGTGCCCTTCCATAGAGAGTCATGTCCTTTCATTAAAACTAATTATTAATTATATTATATTATTTTACATTAATTATGTTCATAACATAGCCTTCCCCTTTTGAAATGCCTTGTCCTCAAAGCATATCAATGAAAAGTCGTGTTATCTATTTTTTGTCTTATAAATTTTTAATCTATTTGCATTTTTCCAAATTCTTAGAGCTATAATCTTTGATGATGCAAGACAATATGAACTTATTGTGGTAGAAAATTGTTGCACTGTGAAATGATCCAACCAACCTAAATCAATTTATTGTGGAACCTTGTGATTATTTGTTATCTACGATGAATTGTTAGTGTAAGACTTAATTGTGGTGACACAACATTCTCCAAAACATAAGTTTGTTGTTTTCAACTTGAGTGATCTGGATACACTGATTGGTTCAAATGTCTGCTCTCATGATTTGGGTGTCGATAAAAAAGTTTGTGACCTCATTTCCTCTTATCATGTTTCTGGCGATTTTTCGATATTTTTCAAGTATATGATTCCCTATAGGTACAGATGTTACTTAGTAGATTGCAAATGGAAATGGGATGTAGATGAAAGTGAATGTGATTTGTAGTCAAATAAATCACACCCAAACCTTGTGGTCACAACTATATCTGTAGAGTAATAGTTGAAGAGACTAGAGATCGTGGAGCTATGATTTGAAGTTTAGAATTTGTGATAGGTCATAAAAAGGGACTTTGAATTTGGACAAAGAGATAATTATGTGTTTTAAAGGCTACGATTTGAGACATTTATTGTGTGACCAACGAAAACATTGCACAGTGATCTATAAATTGGTTTATTGAGTTCGAAATAATGATCAACACATATCAATCTCATATTGAATATCTATTATAAAGTTGACCACCTGTAGCTATTTGTGCATACTTTTGAAGGTTTCTTTTCTTTGGATAGTTTTTTAGTGTCTCCAAATTGAATGAGATCTTTAATCAAGACCAGACTTTGGCAGTCAGAAACGAGGGTAGATACCAGTGTTGTAGAAATATCCTCTAGTGCATTGATGGCACCATCATATTTAAGGACAACAACAAACACCTCAAGAACTTGTTTCCCTACAACATAGATTTTAAAGACAGAGGGATACCATATCTATCAAGTGTTGATATTCTTTTGTCATATATCATCGAGGGTCTGATCTCATTGGTGAGCTCATTGAAATACCATTGATGTATGCATAATACTATTGTTGAGGTTTCCCATTTGGATATACTGTTGGTCATAGGAGTTGTTGTTGCGTGTATATGATGGGCAAATCATGAAAAACATATTTCCAGGATTTGGTAACTAGCGTGTGTTACTAAGCTGATGAGTGATGGCGAGGGTTGTGCCTATAGTAGTCAATTTATTGATGTGTTGAACCTTGGACCTGGAATTTTTTATCAGTACTAGGGTTTCACAGTGTTATTGGCAAATGATTTGTGCTAGGTTTTGTAGTGCTTCTAATTTTCTTATTGAACCAAGGTTATAGCCAGATGTTTATTTTGTTGAACCAAGGTTATGGCCAGATGTTTATTTTGTTGAACCAAGGCTTGAGATCTATGAAGCTAGGGCTTGAGATCTATGAAGCTAGGGCTTGATATCTTGAGCAGAAGGAAATCTGATTACAGTGGTTTTCCTTTGATATCGAGCACAAGTGGATCTAGTCTGAAAACTGTGAAACATGGTCTGTCAGTTGATTAGGGTGGCAGTGTGGTGCTATGGCAGGTCGGAACCTGCATAGGGCGTTGGAACATCCTTCAAGTTCGAGCTAGTAAATAGGGTGTTGGAGCATCCTTTAGGTTCGGTCTGTAAAACAGGGCATCGAAGAGTCCTTCCTGTTAGTTTGTGTAGCATTGGATAAGTGTTTTAGTCTCAAATGATGCTAAGAGGCTAAGGAACATTAGATCTCCAAAACCCAAAAAAGGTTTCGCGAGATAAACTTGGGAAACACCTTAATTAAAATAATTTGCAATAATCAAAATATCTCCCAAATCCAAGTAAGGAAAAGTGGTAAATTAAAGTTAATTAATTATGGGTGTTTGAGATTGCTCTAAAGGCTTCTATTGATGAAGTTTAATTGATCTTAGTTGTCGATGGAGATTAAATCGCGGTTGTTGAAACTCCAACAAGAGATTATAAGAGCAAGTTTAAGGGCTTGGAGATAGCATCAGAAGGATCAATGTGATTGAGTTGTGACAGGCAAATTGGACTACCTAGTTTGCAATATTCACCAAGGGCGCATTTCCAGCAAGAGGGAGAGCATCAGAGAGAGGAAGCAACAAATATTTGGGAGCAAAGATCCGAATGATAGATTCCTAGTATTTTTCTAGTGTTGGAGTGGTGGGAAAAGGGAAGTCGAATACATCTACAGAAGAGGTCGTACAAGCAGTGTGGATAGCTAGAAGCTCAAATGCGAGTTACCGAAAGAGGGTTGAGTTAGTTTATGGAGGTTAGATTAGCTTCCAGGAGGCAGAGAGAGTCACTTCCAAAGGCAGCCCAGACAGCCTAGTTGGAGGCAAATCTAGGGTTGTGCGTGTTACGCAGACGCTGCAGTGCGAGTTGCCAATGTGGCGTGCTAGCAGGCCAAAGGAGGCCAAGTTGATTTGCAGAGGAGATCTGGGATCTCCAAATTATTTTGTTAGTGTATTCCCAGAGGATTTCCAGATGAGCATCCAGTTGTAATAATTCTCAAATTAATTGAATTCAAGCTTTTGTGATCCATAGTAATTTATTGGAAATATTTCAGTTGTCATCACATTAGACAAAAAATTGTCGAGGTGTTTCGAACCAACCAGTGTTATTCATCTTCAGGACGAGATGAGAGATCAGATCCAGTCAATAAGCTTATATAGATGTAGAGAAGGCCAACTAGCTGTTGGAAAACCAACAAGTTTGACTAGGAAGGAAAATCTTATGATAAACAAATTACATTTATTTAATCTATAAATTATATATATATATATATATATATATATATATATATATATACAAAGGTGATTTGCGTCACCTCTGTGTTGTTTTCTGCGCTATCCCTTCCAGCCACTGCCTTCCTGCCACTGCATCACCTTCTCCTACACCTTGGATTGATGATGAACCCTCTCTGTCTCTCCTCCACCTGCAACTCTCCCTCCGAATCGATTTTCTCTTGTCGAACTTCAGCCACTGAGAAAATCGATTTTACTTGGGCAACTGAGTATCTGCACTGATGTGTTTTCCAAATGACCCTCGAGTCTTCTTTTATAATATTATCATTGAGATATCAACGACCAAGATTAGATCTCTAATCAACGGCTAAGATCATAACTTGACTTGATGCGTGTTTTCTCGAAGATTCACACTCTATTTTATTAATGCCCTTTAATTATTTAATTTCCCTAAGTTTAGACTTAGGGTCACCATTAAAATAATTACATATTTTAATCAAACATGTTCCGAGTGGAATTTCCACAAATAATTTCTGGGTTCTTCGGAATACGTGTGTCTAAGCCTCCTCACAAAATTTGAGACTTAGAGCACTTCTAATGCTACCAAAAATCAACAGCGACCTCCCAAGTCATGAGGTCGCATAGGTCGCACAGGTTACACGAAAGACACTTAACCTCCTTTGCGATCCTTATGACCCCATTAATGGCCTTCACATGCGACCTTTTATATATATGACGGCACGGGCTAGTCACATTCGACCAGCACAATGAAGCTCTCAAGGAGTCAGACGTCCCAATAGGAGAGTGTTTTCCTCTAGGTAAGTCACTTTGACCTCCCAGTAATCATTTCTTTCTACCACTTGTACCTACCTACGAGTAGCTCTTCATCTTCCAAGCCAGAGAGATTTATTTACCTAAGTGCCTCATTTCTTTAACCATGTTCACTCTCTCAAACCCCATTTGCTTCATACTTAGCCTAGACGACCCCTATGGTCCCTAATTGAGCCCAAATTTCACCCTCTTTGCCTATCTCCCTCTTTTCCCTCAGGCCGAGAAATGCCTCTATCCTTGGATTTCTCCCTCAAAATCTCGTCCAAGTTGGCTCCGCGTGGGCAGGTCGCGCCAGGTAAAAATCAAGATAGGTGCCCTAATGCGACCCGCGACCAGTGCGACCACACTACCCAGCGACCGATGCATAGAGGTCACAATTTACCTTTTCCGACCCCTACGACCAGCCACTCAGGTCGCATAGGTCGCGATCTCCCCTATTTTCCTCTGTGCGACCCCACTTGTTGGCAACTCTGCAGCCCATACCTTCTCGGGCATTGTTGAACCTTTGGCAGTCTTGATTGGTTAATTTTACTGTCATATTACTTCATTCATGCCATCTGTCTTTTCGACATGCCAAGTGACGTGGACGTGGAACTTGATTGTATCTCGATCTCTTCTTTCTCAGGCGAAATGGTGCCCTTGATAATCAGGAATCGACAAAAGAGTCTGGAGGTTAGTGCACAGGGGAGTTATCAGATTCTGACACCGCTTGTGTCCTCAACAAGTACCAAGTTGACATGGTACGACATCTATGCCGACTTCTCAAACTCGGAGATCATAGAGAACCAAGAGGACTTCCAGGTATATATAAACGTCAAAAGGTCCAGGCTACACCATGTCACAGCGCACCCACCTATCTTCCCATGCGCAGAAGTAATTGACTGGATCCTGCACAACACAGACTCTACAACATGGTTGATAAGAGAACATTCAAGGAAGCCATTCACCGCTATCCACTCTAAAGACATCGCAACATACTACGAGGTACCAGAAAAGGAAGAGTCTTTCAATGCCCGGTGATTAGCAACACACAAGATCCCAACTCAGGATACGATCAAGGACTGGTGGCAAGACCCCTCTAAGTTCTGGGAAAAGAAAGAACAAGAGTATAAAACAGGGGGGCTCCGGAAAGTATATCAATTCATAGCAGCTATGATGTGTCAGTTGTACAGGAAGGCAAACAACAGCACCTTCCACAGGACATGGGTCCCTATAATACATATGGTCGCCACCAAGTGTACGGTCTTCAACTGGGCCAACCTTTTAGTATCAGCATTAAGGGCGATCATAGTTGCGGCATAAATCCCAAAAGAAGGCTAACCGTCTAAATTCTACATGGCCTCGTACTTGTTGGATGCAGTCTATTCTAGGTGACACTTTGATCGGTGGCCCCTTAACTAGAAGGCAGAGACAAGAGGGCTTATACATAAGGATTTACAGATCTTTTTGGATTCAAAGTACAAATAAGATCATGACACCATATCAGATACCTTTATCACCTCACTGTACCGACTACTACAGGGGGAATATCCTCCTTGTATGTCAAAGAGAGCCATAGAGACAATAACCAAGGTGGCACATTGGTTCCCAATCCGGGAAGGCACGTATATTAGGGTCTTTGGTTCTTTCAAACCAACCCACACTCTGCCAAAGTTCACTGATCCGTTTTTGTTACAAGAATTTTGCTATCAAATGATTGGTGGGTTTTCAAAGACATTGAGCAAAGGAAAGAAAAAGCCCTGAACAAATTTTCCTCTGACCATCAGAGCTTACACTATAGAGAACTTCAAGGAGGTGGAGGCGGAAGCTGAACAGATCAAAGGGTTTTGTTTCATACCGCTGCACTTTTGATCCTAATACCCCGAGAGGATAATGTCGTCCAACTGTAAGAAGGCCAACTTCAATTGGTCTTATCAGCATACAGAGGCAGCTCAAGAGGATGAAGTTAGGAATTGGTATAACGCAGACAGAAAACTCGGCCCAAATGATGAGCCGAAATAAGAGGACGAGCAAGAGCTACACTCCCAAGGGAACGTGAGCTTTCAAGAAAGGTCAACATCTAGAAAAAGGAAGACGCGGACAGGGGGACCCTCTTCCAAGCAAAAGAAACCAAAGAACATGACAGTCGAGGACTCTCTGACCAGTTAAGAAGGGGATGGAGACAATGAAACTTTAGAACAAAGGAATGTCTAAGTATGAGGGGTTTACGCAGTGCATTATATTAGATATCATTTTTGGGATTCAACTGCATTAATTTAGTCATTCATCTATGACCATTTTCATGAGAGGTAGTCGTAACTGATTAATTTCTCATGATTTTTGAATAGTCCACTTAGCACTCACCCGATGCAATGAGTGCTAAGTGGACTATTCAAAAATCATGAGAAATTAGTCAGTTACGACTACCTCTCATGAAAATGGTCATAGATGAATGACTAAATTAACGCAGTTGAATCCCAAAAATGATATCTAATATAATGCACTGCGTAAACCCCTCATACTTAAAATACTAAGAGTAAAGGCATCTCTTCTTGAATGGTTCATGAGGCACAATAGTTGCTAAGGTTTTGCAAATGGGGTAGCAAGCTAAGTGGGCTTGATTGTGGGGAAAACTCCACAGTTAAGCGCGCTTGAGCCAGAGGAGTTCTGGGATGGGTGACCTCCCGAGAAGTCCTGGTTACCGGGTGCAAGCCCTGGAAGTGATGATTGACGCTATGTGATTCATTTCACCAGTTTCAATTCCACTTCTTCACCCCTGTGAGCATCACCCGATGCAATGAGTGCTAAGTGGACTATTCAAAAATCATGAGAAATTAGTCAGTTACGACTACCTCTCATGAAAATGGTCATAGATGAATGACTAAATTAACGCAGTTGAATCCCAAAAATGATATCTAAAGGAATGTCTCCTTGGCAAAACAAGAGCTTAAGAGGAAGAGGGACGAAGAGCTCAAAGGGTCGCAAGGAACCCCAGGTCAGCTGTAGAAAAAAGAAAAAAGGGAAAGAAGGAGAAGGAAACCAGAAGCAGCAAGAAGAGGAGTAGCAGGAAAAGCAGCAAGAGGAAGAACATCTAAGAAAACAAGCAGAGGAGTTGAAAAGAAAAGAAGAAGAGGAGGCACGAAAGAAGAAAAGAGAAGAAGAGCAAAAAAGAGCCGAAGAGCAAAGAAGGAAAGAAGAGCAAGAAAAGAAGAGGCAAGAGCAGGTTGCACAAGAAGAACGTCAGAGGCAAGAGGAGCAAGAAAACCAAAGGCAGGAGGCCGAGAAGAAGAAGAAAGAGGAGGAAGAAAAAAGGGAGCAAGGAGAAAAAAGCAGGGGGACGAGAAGACAAGAACGCAGCAACAACATCTCGATGAACGAGTAGAACTACCCCCGCTAGACATTCCCCCTTTCACTCCCATTACTGGAGGTCATCTGCCCCTCTCAGAACTAGGCCTCCCAAATGAGTTGGAGGATGAAGTGTTGAAACTAACTCGGCTCACCTTCGATCAATTCATCCATAAAATCAGGCAAGAGAGGAGAAAACACTTCGCCAGGAACCCGACTGAACCTTTGTTTATATCTATAGAAAAGAAAATAGTCCTAGATACTACAACGAATCTTGAGATGATCACTTAGGAAGGATGAACAGGTGGATCGTAGAACTACAAAACAGGATCCACGCACCTGAACAACGGGCCACTAAGGCAGAGTAAGACAAGAAAGCTATGGAGGAGGAGAATAAAGTGCTACGACTAACTCACGCCAATGCAAGCGAACTGCAATCTGCAATCAAGAGCGAGACCGAAACTCTAGGGGGAGCCATGTTATTGGTTTATGAAGAGATGATGAAGCCATGTCATTCGATCATTCCTATGTCAGCTATACAATCAAATACAAGGGAGAAGAAATCTAGGTTGAAGGAGGCCTCCACAACATTAGATAGCATCCTTGAGTGGAATGACAAGTATCTTGAAGCTCTAGACACCCTGCCAAAGAAGGATTGGATCGACACTCAGAATCACAAAGTGCAATTGTGCGTGAGGATACAATCTCGGGACAAGTTAGCCAAGGATGTGGACAAGGTTCTATCCGCTTACAACCATCTCCTCAGCGGGTTGGATTCAATGACCGAAGTTCATCACACACCCTCCATTGGGACATTAGGAGCAGCAAAAAGCCGAGAAGAGGTTTTGTAGGAGATTCAAGCATTTCTCAATCCAATCCAGCAAGCCTCCAACTCAAGTGACTTGTAGGTGACCAAAGAGAATATCACGCGATATATAGTAGAACCAGTCAATATATACACTAAATTGGCTACCTTGTCAAATCAGATCAACACCAAGAAGGGAACACTAATTCCTGATGCCCTCATGGGGAAAAACTGCCTCAACTAGCTCCAATAGTTGTTGATTACAAAGCATGGCAGACAAATCTTAGAGCTCAACAAGATATTGATACACCAGACGTGTTGATCACCAAATCACCAGCATAGGGTCATTGCATTTGTAAGATCATTTCATTTTGTTGCACAACATGGTAGAATAGGAAAATCAAATTAGGATTCTAGAGAAACATTGGGGGGGGGGGGGGCTCGAAATGCACAAGCAACTCTTGGTCGCATCAAAGACCAAGAGTCAAGGGGAGGCCAAAGGTCACGGGAAACCAAAGAGTCATCCCCCCCCCCCAATCCTATATGTACACCCGCAAGTCATTTTGAAAGGGCTTTTGGTTTTTGGACTTTTGAGAGAGAGATATTGTTTCCTTTTGAGAATGTATGTGTTTTGATGAATACAAGAAATGATAGTGGATTTCACTATTGGATCCGATGGAAGTCTCCTGTGTGGTGATCTTGTGAATATTGTCTCTTCAATCGAATGAATGATTCTTCAAGTTGTGGTGCACTTTCTACTCATGTATTTCCTTATGTTATGAGTTTCCTTGCAACATGCGGATGTGATATGATGCGCTAACATTAAGTTATGCCAATGAATTGTTTTGTTGAAATCTGCTTTAAATCATTGTTGGATTGTGCACATGTTATAGATGAAATACCTAGCTATTGTGAACTCTTTCTTGTTTGTTAAGTGAATATTGTCATAAGTGTGATCTTAGTAAAGGTTTTTTCTAACAATGCTTTTCGTAAGTTTCAAAATGCACAAGCAACTCTTGGTCGCATCGAAGACCAAGAGTCAAGGGGAGGCCAAAGGTCACGGGCAACCAAAGAGTCATTCCCCGCCCCCCCCCCCCCCCCCCCATCCTATATGTACACCCACAAGTCAGTTTGAAAGGGCTTTTGGTTTTTGGACTTTTGAGAGAGAGATATTGTTTCCTTTTGAGAATGTATGTGTTTTGATGAATACAAGAAGTGATAGTGGATTTCACTATTGGATCCGATGGAAGTCTCCTGTGTGGTGATCTTGTGAATATTGTCTCTTCAATCGAATGAATGATTCTTCAAGTTGTGGTGCACTTTCTACTCATGTATTTCCTTATGTTATGAGTTTCCTTGCAACATGCAGATGTCATATGATGCGCTAACATTAACTTATGCCAATGAATTGTTTTGTTGAAATCTGCTTTAAATCATTGTTGGATTGTGCACATGTTATAGATGTAATACCTAGCCATCGTGAACTCTTTCTTGTTTGTTAAGTGAATATTGTCATAAGTGTGATCTTAGTAAAGGTTTTTCTAACAATGCTTTTCGTAAGTTTCATGCTTTGAAATCTGTTTTGCTATTCATGGTGTCGTGTTTCACAAGGCGTTTGTCAATCAACGCCTTGTGTTTCTTCAAATTTTGTGCGTTCTCCACTCAGTGAGTTCCCTCCCTGTCTGAAACCTATCTCCACCAATCTAATGGCAACCAAGCCTACATACTAGATGGAATCCCTAAACCAAACGATGTAGAGTCTAATTGGGATTCTGTAGCGAGGAGATCCCCTACTGTTGGCGATACATTCTGTGAAAAATCCTAAATCAGGATTCGTACTGCAACAAATCTGAATTACTTCTCCTATTATTTTTCATAATTATTTCATTAATAGTGAAATATTGAAGTAATTCCTGAAGCAGTCTACCCAAATAATGTTGCGGAATAAATCTAAGTGCTGAAACAAACTGAACAAAATATAATGAAAAACATCCACATTTGACACAGTTATTTTTGGACTAAGTCCCCAGAAAAACCCAACTTGGGAAAACCGGTGCAGTAGATTTGAGGGTTTTGTATTATTAAGTAGCAAAATCTTGAGTACAACTAGGGTGCTAATATTCGGCTCACCCTTCACAGAAATCTAGACAATTGATGAAATTGTGAGATATACCTCACTCTGCAAGTCCCTGCCTGATCTAAACAGCACTGGTGAAGCCCCTCTCTACCTCTGCGTGATTGCCTATGCTAGAACTGCGTAAGCCTGCATGCGCAAGCTAAAGAACTGAGTCACCTCTCTCTGCAACTGATCAAGCTGATTTGAGACTGAGTTTTGGCCCTCCTGGCTCAGAAACCCCAGCCTCTAGCTGTCTCTGGACTGACTCTGGAAGGCACTGCGTCACTTCTGCATGATTCCCTTCAGGGACTGTGTCACCCCTTCAAAAAACAGCACTACCTCTCTCTGCGTCACTGCTGCCTCTCTCTAAAATGTACTCTTGGTCTTCCTAACCAATCACTGCGTTTTCCCCTCTCTGAATCTAATCATTGAATCAAAATCACTTAGCAAACCCTGCCCTAGTTATTCGATTATGACCAAAAGCCGTGTCTCCTCACACAAACTCGAAAATGCCAAATGCCCAATGTGTTTTCCATAGGCCCCTCACCCTCCTTATATTCTTTCGTCGACCCTTCAACAGCCAAGATTAATACATAATCAAGGGCTGAGATTAACTTGGAGGTGATCCATGACTTTATCTAGGAGATTCACACTTAGTTTAAATAATACCCTTTAATTAATCAGTTTCCCTAATTTTAGTCTTAGGAAAACATTAAAAAACCATTAATTAATTTAATTAAACTATCTCTAAGTGGAATTTTCCAAAACCATTTCTAGGTATTATGGAATACATGTGTCTTAGCCTATTTACAAAGTTAAAAGGCTAGAGCACATCCGAGGCTACCATAAATCAATACTCCCTCTTAGCGAGGAAAGTGATCTAGCAAGACAACTCAATGTGCTGCTCTGATTTATGGAACATCTGTTGTGGTGCTGTTGATGCTACTCACCAACACTGCAAGGAAAATACTGCATCTGTACTGTTGTTGACTCTGCATGATGCTGCCAACTGCCACTGTACTGCAACTCCCTCTGAATTCTGCAACTCTACTGCTGCACTGCTTGAGCACTACTTTGCACCACTTGTGCACTGCGCCGCTGCTGCTACTCATCTATTGTTACCGCTACACTGTTGCTAATTGCGATAGAAAAACATCTGAAATTGAACAAGTAAATCTACAACAGACAAATAAGGCTGATTATTGCTAGCTTTTGCACTAGCTCTCTGAAAACACTGTGTTGTTGCTGCTCTGCGCTGCGTGAGCACTACACTGCACCAGTGTGCACTGCATTGCTGCTGCTCAACTGCTGATGCTGCTGCTCCTCTGCGCTAATCAGGCTCTAGTACTGCTAGCTACTGCATTGTCTTCTCATCATCTGCTGCAACTGTCTATCCTGCTACTGTTTTTAAGCAACAGTAGCTCACATGTGATCCAAGAGTCTGGAAATACTCTAGGATCCTGCCACTTGTAGATTATGGATCTACAACTCCGAGTCAACCCATTTCTCTCCTTTCGGAATATGAGCTAACATAGCATAATCTCCTTCTGCCTCAATCTTGGCAGCTCCGGCTTTAGGATCTTGCTTCTCCTCTTTATCATTTTTCTTAAGAGGACACTGTGTGGCATAATGTCCTATTTCCCCACACCTGAAGCACTTGATCTTAGACAAATCTTTCTTCCTCTTCTTTTGTTGCCCCTTTGATGCAAGCGCAGTGTGATCTTCTTCCTCCTTCTTGACTTTCGAACCGTTGCTGCCATCCTCCATATGGATTTTGAGGAGGTCTCTCCTTAGCTCTTCTTGCTGCAAGGCTACCCACATCGCTTCCCATCCTAGAAGCCTTTCTCTGCCTAGAATGCTCTAGACAAAAACCTGATAGTCTTCTGAAACAGAGTACAAAGTGAGTCTTACCAGTTCTGAGTCTTTAGGTGTTGCCCCCACTGCTAACAGCTGATCTCGGTTATCCTGAATACGAGACAGGAAGGAGTCAAAACGATCTCCCTTCTTCATTCTGGTATTGTGCATCTTCTCCTCTAGGTACATCTTTCGCTGCTCAAAAGATCCTTGATATAGCTTTTCTAGCCCTACCCACATTTCTCTAGCAGTGCCCTTCACTGCTATGTGAGGTACGACGTGATCCTTCACACCATCTAGGATCAATCGTTTGTCTCTTGCCATGTTTTTCTTGAAGGCTCTCAGATGTGCTGCATCAAGTCGCTCTGCAAATGCACTGTCAATCAGGGCCTTTAGATCATGCTCATCAAAGAGAAACTCAATCCTTGATTTCCAAATAACATAGTTGGAGGCACCCTCCAATCTATCTTGGTCACACAGTCCGTTGCTAGCCATCTCCTCAATTGTCGATTTCTTCCTCTAACCCTCTACTTAGCTCGACTTACGCACTCCTTGTGGAGTAAGTCACTGCTTCTGCTGCTGCACGGGAGAAACTGAGCTTCTTTTGAGTAAGAAACTCTCTGAGGTCAAGAAATCCCCAATCTGTGTTTTTCAAAAAAATTCTGACGCTTATGCACCAGCACTCATTGATGTGCAGTGACTGCGTCATTCAGCTACGCTACCTCTTCTACAACTGAAAAATCTCACCCCTCTGTCAACTCTCTCAGAGGGAACCTTTTCTGTGTTGGATTGCCCTTCTGGATTGGACAATGTAATTTCTTGGAGGGTCTATTGCTGCTTACGCAGATCCCAGTCTCTCCTACGTTGATCTACTGGTTCACCCTTGTTACTCCTACACTTCAGCTTGAATAAGCTCTGATACCATGTGAAAAATCCTAAATCTGGATTCCTACTTCAAAAAATCTGAATTACTTCTATTATTTTTCATAATTATTTCATTACAGTGAAATATTGAATTAATTTCTGAAGCAGTCTACACAAATAATGCTACGGAATAAATCCAAGTGTTGAAACAAACTAAACAAAATACAATGAAAAACATCCACATTTGACACAGTTATTTTTGGACTAAGTGCCCAAAAAATCCCAACTTAGCAAAACTAATGCAGCAGATCTGAGGGTTTTGTATTATTAAGTAGCAGAATCTTGACTACAACTAGGGTTCCAATATCCGGCTCACCCTTCAGGGAAATATAGACAACTGACGAAATTGTGAGACATACCTCACTCTGCAAATCCCCAGCTGATCTAAACAGCGCTGGTGAAGCCCCTCTCTGCCTCTGTGTGATTTCCTATGCTGGAACTGCGTAAGCCTGTGTGGGCAAGCTGAAGAATTGAGTCACCTCTCTCTGCAACTGATCAAGTTGATCTGAGACTAAGTTTTGGCCCTCCTGGCTCAGAAACCCCAGCTTCTAGCTATCTCCGAACTGACTCTGGAAGGCATTGCGTCACTTCTGCGTGATATTCTTCAGGGACTGCATCACCCCTTCAGAAAATTGCGTTGCCTCTCCCTGTGTCACTGTTGCCTCTCTCTAAAATGTACTCCTGGTCCTCCTGACCAGTTACTGTGTCTGCCCCTCTTTGAATCTAATCACTGAATCAAAATCACTTAGCAAACCTTGACCTAATGATTTGATTATGACCAAAAGTTGTGTCTCCTCACACAAACTCAAAAATGCCAAATGCTAAATGTGTTTTCCATAGGCCCCTCACCCTCCTTATATTCTTTCGTCGACCCTTCAACGGCCAAGATTAAAACATAATCAAGGGCTAAAATTAACTTGGAGGTGATCCATGACTTTATCTATAAGATTCACACTTAGTTTAATTAATACCCTTTAATTAATCAGTTTCCCTAAGTTTAGACTTCGGAAAACATTTATAAACGATTAATTAATTTAATTAAAACATCTCTAAGTGGAATTTTCCAAAACCATTTTTGGGTATTATGGAATACATGTGTCTTAGCCTACATACAAAGTTAAAAGGCTAGAGAACATCTGATGCTACCATAAATCAACACATTCCAACCCATCAACAGGTCTGTAAAGCTCTAGTAGAGATTGATATTCTAGGATATGATATTTTTTTCGACATGATTTAGTCTAGGGTTTGCAACAAACCCTAGTAGAAGTTTGTCATGTAAAAATATATTCTTGAAACCTTGGATAGTGCTATGTGTGAAAATTCCTAAATCTGGATCCTTGCTGAAAGAAATCTGAATTACTTCTATTATTTTTCATAATTATTTCATTACATTGAAATACCGAAGTAATTACTGAAGCAATCTACACAAATAATGTTGCAGGATAGATCTAAGCGCTGAAACAAACTGAACAAAATACAATGAAAAACATCCACATTTGACATAGTTATTTTTGGACTTAAGTCCCCGGAAAAACCCAACTCGAGAAAACTGGTGCAACAAATATGAGGGTTTTATATTATTAAGCAGCAGAATCTTGAGTACAACTAGGGTGCCAATATCTGGCTCACCCTTCAGAGAAATCTAGACAACTGATGAAATTGTGAGATACACCTCACTCTGCAGGTCCCCGGCAGAACTAAACAGCGTTGGTGAAGCCCCTCTCTGCCTCTGTGTGATTGCCTACGCTAGAACTACGTAAGCCTGCATCGACAATCTTGAGGGACTGCATCATCTCTCTCTGCAACTGATCAAGTTGATCTAAGACTGAGTTTTGGCCCTCCTGGCTCAGAAACCCCAACCTCTAGCTATCTCCAGGCTGACTCTAGAAGGCACTGCGTCACTTCTATGTGATTCCCTTCAGGGGCTGCGTCGCCCCTCCAGAAAACTGCGCTGCCTCTCTCTGCATCACTGCTGCCTCTCTCTGAAATGTACTCGTGGTCCTCCTGAACAGTTACTGCGTCTGCCCCCCTTTGAATCTGATCACTGAATCAAAATCACTTAGCAAACCCTACCCTAGTGATTCCATTATGATCAAAAGCTGTGTCTCCTCACAGAAACTTGAAAATGCCAAATGCTCAATGTGCTCAAATGTGTTTGCCATAGGCCCCTCACCCTCCTTCTTATATTCTTCCATTGACCCTTCAACTGCCAAGATTAAAACATAATCAATGGATAAGATTAACTTGGAGGTGATTCTTGACTTTATCTAGAAGATTCACACTTAATTTAATTAATCAGTTTCTGTAAGTTTAGACTTAAAAAAACATTAAAAAGCGATTAATTAATTTAATTAAACCATCTCTAAGTGGAATTTTCCAAAACCATTTCTGGGTATTATGGAATATATGTGTCTTAGCCTATATACAAAGTTACAAGGCTAGAGCACATCCGATGCTACCATAAATCAACATTATGGTTGGATTGTTATTGAATCATTGATATATAAGGCTTTGTGTCTCGAAGATGGAATCTAGGGTTTACATTAAATCATGGTAGAATTTGTCATATATCTCTAAAAGTAATATTAAGGCCCTAGATATAATGAGATTCATATCTTGATTCAGTTACTTTTAGTCTTGATCATGAAGTCTAGGGTTTATCACAAAACCCTAGCAAGAAATGAATACTTCCCTAGTTAAGAGGGAGTGTTGAAGAATGTAACTAGTGTTGGTCTACATAATTGTATTTCAGTCATAATGAAATATATTTGTCAAAAGTAAGAAAAAGAAATTGACTTATTAAGGCATGGGTTTCATGCTTGGGACAATTGTTTTTAGGTCAAACCCTGCATTGAAAACATCTAGCGTTTATATCAAGTGTCCCTGTCCATGTCATATTGTAACAAACCCTTCTCGAGTTTTATTTGTTAAGAAAGAAATTTCTTTTGATGTAAATTAGGTCTTCTAGGCCTTCTCCACCAAGTCGGCCTCAAACTGGACAAGCCGGCCTAAACAGAGAGGTAGAAACTCCTACATAAAGGCGACAACTCAACCTCATTTATCACACACACTCAACAAGACCAATTTGCAACTTTTGGGGCCAAAAAAAGTGTGAATTTATAAGGAAAAAGAGGAAACGGCTAGCGAAGAAGGAGGACCTTATCAAGCAAGAGAAGTCGAGTTTTTCTCTCTCTGGTCCCACACGTGTGTAGTTATGTTGTAGTGCAGGGAGATGAAATTATATAGTAGTTGGGGAGGTCAAAATTCTAAGTTGAGCCAGAAATTCTAAAGTTGGGGCCGAAATTCTAAAGTTAGGGCCAACATTCTGAAATTGGAGCCAAAATTTCTGGGTTGTTGCTGGGATGAAGCTATTGGACAAGAAGAGACAACTGGAAGGCTGACTAGGTGGAGGAGGAAGGTTTGTTGGTCTAGTGTCTTGGTCTATCTAATTTTGAATCTACTGAAGGAAAAGTTCTTTGATTGGGTTTTCCCCTATATAGGTGTTTTAGCCCTGGCAGAGCGCCTACATTTGGCGTCCATGATCTTCATGTTTTTGCTTTGATGATTGCTTGATGAAAAGAAGATAACGAAGCTAATAAGAACATAATAATATTACAAGTAATTATCAACATAAGAAAATCTTTCTGCCTTTCCGATTTTCTAACAGCCTTTTGTCTGCAATATAAACATCTGCTCACAAATCAACATATACATGAAAGTGTCAAACCCTTGAATATGCTTTAATGAACCTTTAGATGCCAATTCTATAGATGCCACTGATGAAGATGTCATTAAGATGTTTGAATATGTAAGTTATTGATCTGAACCTTATCAGTGCCCTGCCAAACACTAATATTCCTCCTCTTTCATGCCTTGATATGGATTTTTTGATAAGATGAAGCTCTATTGCATGGAACTTGATCAGGGTTCTAAAATGATTTGTTATACAATTACGTTCAACGAAGTGTACATGAGATGCCACAATACTGAAACGAAATTCAATCAGTCCTTCGGAAATATTGGTCAGAAGGGAGGCTTAAGATAGGTCTCAATACTTGATTGATTAACCGAACAATAGAATCCTCCATATTATCGACCAAAGGTTTCATATTATGTCTTAGATCAGGGCACAAGTCTGTCTTCAAGACCAGGTAAATTACTAACACAATAACACCAAGAATACCCTGATGTGCTAGTGAATGCAGTCTCAAGAGATGCCACGACTAATTGTACAAGGACATACTTATTTCTTTGGGGTCGAAGTAGTGCCCAGAAAATGAACCCTTGAACAAAACTAGACCCAAAAATTCAACAAACATGCCAATGAAAGATTAGAGATCCTGGAATAGACTTCAGAAATGATTCACTAGAGCTTCGCATTAACCACATGATCACAATTAATTACTTCAGAACTTGCTTTAGCTTCAAAGATTTCGGAATATATATACAAAGGGTTGAAACATGCAAAAAATACCTCAACCATACTTGGTCTAGGGCTGAGATGATAAAAAATGTGAGTTGGTAGTCTTAATAGAAGGCTTAAAATAGTTCAGATCAAGGGTCAAAGTTAAGGCCTCAGGAGGGCCACAGAAGAAAACCCTCATTCAAGTTTCAAATCCAACTTACCACAGGGTCGAAAAATCATTTTCCATCGACCTAGATTTGGCCTCAAACTTCCACAAAAAGGGTTGTGAAATTCTCTTAATAAAGGGTCGGGCCATCCTCTGAATGTTGTCATAAGAAAGGTCCGAGCCTAGGACTTTGTTAGGGCCTCATTGACTCACGTATTTGCCACAGAAAATATCTGCTACAAATGAAACCGGTGTGATATAAGTTTATAACCCAGCATGAAACCCTCAACAAAAAGAAACAAAAACAAACCCAAAATTTCTACATAATGCTAGTTTTTGTAGCATCAGATGGTTTTCTAGTCTCGACAAATGTCTTAGAGGCTAAGAAACATTAGGACTCCAGAACCGATAAAAGGTTCAAGAAAATCCACCTAGAAATACCTTTATTAAGTTAATTAATCAATAATTTAATTTTTTCCTAAGCGTAACTTAGGGAAAATGATTAATTAACATCAATTAATTGAGGAAGGTGGGATTTCTCTATAAACTCACATGGATCGATAAGGAAATGATCTCAGCCATTGATTAAGTTTAATCTTGGTCATTGGAGCCCTAACTAGAGATTATAAGAAGTCGATGGGTAGATAGAGGAATATACTTGAGATTGATTTCCTTTGGCAGATCGACTTTCAAGAGAGCAACAGCATTCTGCAAGAAGAGTTTAAGCCAAAGAGAGGACGCAGAGACAAAGAGGGGCAGAGTTAGTGAGTCCAGAGGAAGTCTACCAGTTCTGGAGAGCCAGCTACAGGAGGGTCGAGTTTCCTCAGTGCGTTTCCAGAGGGTCTACACAAAAGCTTCAGAGGCAGAGTTCAATTTGGCCAGAAAAAGGGTCAATTCAATTGCTGGAGGCCGGGAGAATTTCCAAAAGGGGCCAACAAGTCATTCTCAGAGGCTAGATTGGGCAGACGGCTTGATCAGTTGCAGTTTCTAGGCAGAGTGTACCAGTGCTTGCACAAATTTGATGCAAAGGTTGAAGTATGGGTTTCGTGCAGCCCATTTTGCGCCAATTTTAGAGATGGATCAATGTCGAGTGAGACAAAATTTGTCTCACTAACTTTTGTGGTCAATTTTCCCTCTAGTGGATTGCCAGTTTGGGCATTCAGTAGTACTCAATATCTTTCTCACTGCTGCTTAATAATGAAAAACCCCAGTTGCTTCACCGATTTTCTCACATTGGGTTTTTCCGGGGATATTTGTCCAAAAATAACGATGTTAAATTTCTATGTGTGCCAGTATTTCCTCAATTTCCAGTTTATCTTCCACAAGTATTTATTTTTCTGAATATTATAGTGTGATTAATCCGTTGTTGTCGTAGCAATAAACTATTAAATTAATTTATAGTTAGAAGAATCAATTGCAGTTGCTACAATAAAAAATTTAGTAGTGAAATTTTCACCCAAAATTTCGACCTATTTCAAATAGGAATGACTGCTCTAGGCCATAGATACCACTTGCCAAAGATATTTGTAGACTTGATGCATTTGGAGGTTAGATGGGTCGCTTTTTACACAAGCCATGGAGGCTTTTTGAGGGTGCAAGCCGACTTGATCAATTTTGGAGGAAAGTCGACCTAGAATAGGAATTTTTTGAATTTGAATTTCAAAATAGATTTTGGAGCGAAAAACCCCTTAACCAATTAGGCCGCCTTCCAGACAAATTATGGATATTTTCCCTTTTTAATAAATTCATCTTCATCTTGACCCAAATTATTTTTAATAAAAACAATTTGCTTGTGGCATGCTTTGGGGCTTCTTGACCAAGAATGAGGGTCTAATCTTCTAGGAGGCATATCTCTAAAACCATGGGGATCCTCGTGTGGTGCCACATATTGTTAGAATTGGCATGACAAGAAGCATCAATTGATGAAGGTCTCTAGAGCGAATTCACTAATATTCATCCTTAAAAACTCCAATAAGTGCAGGGTTTCTAGGGTTTCCTTCCTTCCTTTAAGGGCTTCTTGTCTTTTGGAGTTTCCAACCGATGCAATCCATGACATATATTAAGAGTGCTCAAGACCGATGTTGGCATCAATAGCAATATTCTTCAACAACTTAGCTAAAGGTATATGAGAGAACTTAGCTAAGTCATAGACCAAACCTAGGATGCACGAAAATTTCAATTGTGAGATAAGTTGCGAAAATTATACCAGTCAGAACCATTAGTTAATAAGTTTGTTCTACGAAATAAATTTCTACCTTTTGAGGATGAAAGACAGTGATTCAGCCAAATAAGACCTATGCAAATCCAATATTGTGATTAATCTACAATTGAGTGTGGATATCTCTATTACAAAAGAGGAAAAGTATATCAATATGTTGTGTTCTTTGCGGACTCGAGAGATAGTCTAGTTGTGTCTATTGGAAGTAGTATGAACGCACTGACTCACGATGATGTGGTGGCATCTCTCTTCTCAAAGGAGATGAGGTAAAGGAACATGGAAGGAACAACTAAAGATGCATTATCGATAAGAGGTCAACCAATTGGAAAAGGTAAAGGTAAATTCTCCAAACATAGATCTAGGTCAAATTGAAGATCTAATTCTACAAGAAGATATTAGAATCACAGCAAAGCGGAACATTACAAAAGAGATTGCAAGTCGAATATTCTTGAGCAAAGCAAGAGATATGATGAGCAACCAACAAAAGGGAGAACATCTTCGAATGAAGGAGAGGGTGTGTATTTAGTTTTGACGAGTACACAGTCAGCTCACAAGCCATGGCTAATCAACTCAGGAGCCTAGTATTCAAAACCAGTCAGTTCGAACCGTAAATCGGTCAAATAGGCTGGTTCATTAACTAGAGTGACATAACTTGTAGAAAAACTGGTTTTTTCATCCGCGCAGGCTAAGGTTACCATTAATCGGCCATAAATTGGTCAATTTATGGCCAAGCTGGCCGCAGACCCCATGCAAATGGTTTTTAGGTGTCTTGGAGCAGTTTTGAGGGAAACTAGGGGTTGTTTCCCTCTAAAAACAACCCCTCCAAACCTTTAAAAGGATGTCACCCCTCTCATTTGCCTCAAACAACTCATTTGTTGTTTTTGTGAGCTTTATTGTGCACTTGGACAATGTTAAGTTTTTGCTAGAATGTGGAACAATAAAGAGTTTGGGCCAAGTAGTAGCCACCACGCCTCCAAAAGCTAAGGATACTGCATGGGCTCATTGTGATATGACTGATGGCAAATCGATCTACAAATATTGCTGAAAAATATATTGAAGGAGGGGGATTTTATAGGTTAATACAACACTTGGCTAGGATAAGAGGCCATGTAAAGCTATGTAGAGCACCAAATGAAGTAATAGGGCATATTAGGGAAGAATGTCTTCTTAAGTTTATGACTCAACTAGCTGAGAAGTTTGTGACTCAATTAGTTAAAAAGTTTGAGACTCAACCAATTGAGTTTGATCATGATTAGAAGTGATCACGTTGATCACTGATATGTATACTTGTAGTAGGCTAGTGGCCCCATAGCTTGCAGAATTGTTTTTGGACTCTAGAGGCCATTTAGAACCTCATTGATTATGTATTTTGTTGTTGATATGTATTGCACTTTGTGCCATTTTGATATATTCACCTTTACATGTTTATAGAGATGAGCAAACTTTGCATATTTTGTCTCTATTGGTTTGGAATCATGGTTTTAAATCTTAAAAATAGTCTTTTTTCATTAAAACTAGTTATTTCATGTATTTTTTTAAAGACCGGCTCATTGAGATCTGACCAACCCTGATTTTACCGGTTCTGATTTGAAACCCGATTTGATAGGTGGATCGGTCCAGTCATCGGTTTCGCTTTTGAATACTATGCTCAGGTGCATCCTATCATATGACATTTAATAAGGAATGGTTCTACAAACATGAAGAATATGATAGAGGAGACGTCTATTTGGGGCACAAATCGACAACCAAGATACTAGGTTGAAGTCCAATTTGACTAGGACTAACTGACAAACGAAGTAGAAAATTTCCAAATACACTACATATTTTGGGTTTAGCTAAAAATCTAAAATATGTTAGTCGAATGGACGATGTAGATGTGCACATTGCCTTCGAGAAGGATTTATGCAAGATGGTTTGCAGCGTGATGGTGTTGATGAGAGGTGTTCGTATTGGGACACTGTATAAGTTGCCATGGCATATTCACCCCACATTGCAATAGTATAGTCATTCCTGAAATCAATTGTTCGAACTCTTATCTAGTTGACAAAACCATGTTGTGACATCAGAGAATGGGACACATTGGAGAGAAAGAATTTTGAAGTTTACCCAAAGGTATAACCAAAGGTTTACCCGGTAACTCTTTGGAAGTCAATTTCTGTAAACATTGTATTTATGGAAAGCATAATCGTGTTAGATTCCCATCTGGAACTACAAGGGCTAAGGGAATTCTAGAGCTAGTTCATAGTAATGTATATGGACCAGTACCAAAAAAGTCACTAGTTGAATACATATGTTATGTTTCCTTCATTGATGATTTCTCTAGTATGACATGGTTGTGTTTTCTAAGAAGAAATCTAAGGTTTTCAAGAATTTTCATGAGTTCAAATTTCTTGTGGATAACTAGACAAATAGGAAGCTAAAGGTGTTGTTAACTGATGAAAAAGGTGAATTCTATCTTTAGGAATGTGACCAATTCTGTAAACATCATGGGATAGTACACCAATGACTACTCCATACACTGCTTAACAAAATGCAGTTGCTAAAAGAACGAAAAGGATGTTGATGGACAAGAGAAGCACGCTAAGTAGTGCAGCATTGGCATAAGAATTTTAGGCAAAGGTGTTAATTTTGAATACCAACCAAAATTATTTTCTCACAACAATTAATTTTGTTCCCAACAATTTATTTATTTAGCCAAATAAATACCGAAAAATAAACAAACTAGTACTTTTAACTTCTAGAAACGAATATATGCAGCAGAATTTAAATCATAGAGATCAATCACACTTTGCAAAAATAATTCACCCACAACAAATCTCTGTCAATTATTAATCTGGAAAATCTAGGTTTTCGACCCACGGAGATACAAAAACAAAATAACTGGAACATGTAACTCGACCCCCACAGAATGAATTCGATAACCTGGAAATTGGCCTTCGGAAGACAACCTCCTAGAGAAATTCAACCCAATCAATCAACTGGCAAATCAACTCGTGCCCTCCTTGTGTGTTGCCACTGCGCCTCATGAAAACTTGGCCCCAGAGCAATTCGACTTTCTCCAACTCAAATCGAGCTTCCTCCAGCAACTCGACTCTGAAATCTCCTCAAATCAACCTCTTGGATGCACCCTCAATTCACCCATACTTCTCCTCCTCTACGCTCCAGTCCATTGAGCCACTTGCACTAGAGAAAATCGCTCTCTCTCTAATAACTCACTCTCTTGAGCTCTTGCTGTGTCTTCACCTCTTTGCTAGGCTTCCTTTATAATCTTCATTAAGTCCAAATCCCTAACGCTAATCTCCCTTCTAGAACATCTTGGAGATCAATGGTTGACATTATTTCTAAGTCACATAAATAATTAAATTATTTATCCTCAGAAAATGACTTAATAGTCCACAATAACTAATTGAATTTAATTATTGCATTTTTCCTAAGTTAGACTACGAAAGAAGACATAAATCACTTACTCCACCAAGAAAGCACCTAAAGAGGTAATTAATCATCTCCCACATGTTAAGACACCAAGCTTATGCAAAAGACCTTCCGAAGCTACCACTTGCTTCAACACTCCCTCCTAGCAAGGAATGGATTCTCCACCACCCCCAACATATCTCGGTACTTCACAAACATCCCTTTCACTAGAGGCTTAGTGAGAACATCTACCACCTGCTTCTTTGTAGAAATGTACTACAATCTCACAACACCTCTCTGGACCTTGTCTCTGATGATGTGAAATATGATCTCGATGTGCTTGGTTCAACCATGAAGCACAGGATTCTCAGAGAGCTTAGTCCAACTCTGATTATCACAATGGATCACAGTTGACCCCATTTGCAGATGAAATAGTCCTGCAAGCGTCTTACGAAGCCACACTGCCTCAGAGTTCACCAGAATCGCTACCATGTACTCTGCCTCTACTGAACTAAGTGCGCCATTAAAAGTTGCTTCCTACTGTACCACAAGATCATGGTTGATCCCAAGCTTAAACAACATCCAGATGTGGATTTTTTTTCCACTACACTCCTTGCCTAATCAAAATCTGTGTACCCATATAGCTCCACTCCTCCACCTCTGACATATCTCAATCCAAAGTCTATTGTACCTTGCAAGTATATCAACACATGCTCCGTTGCCACCTTATGTACTTGTCTCCGCTACACCATGAACTGGCTTAGTGTATTCACAGCAAAACATATATCTAGCACAGTGTTGACCAGATACACCATGGAACCTATCAGCTACTTGAACAGTATGGGATCCACCAACTCGCCTTCAGAAGCACTTAGCTTCTTCAAGCTAGTGATCATCGATGTCGACATGGGCTTGAAATCCTCCATCCTGAACCTCCTTAAGATTTCAACCGAATACTTTCCCTATCCAAGCAAAATCTCTACTGGTTGTGCTATGTCACCAATCCCAAAAATTAGTGCATCAAGTTGATGTCCTTCATCTCGAACTCTGAAGCAAGTTCCTCCTTGCACATCCCTATGAGCTTCTCTGATCGTGTCAGGAAGAGATCGTCCACATAAAGTACCAAGATAAGTGGCTCACCCTCAACAAGTACATATACAATTTGGGATCCGCCTCCCTTTTCGTGAAGCCCAAACCAAGAAGATATGCATCAATCCTGACATACCATGCACATGGCAATTTCTTCAGCCCATAAGGGGCCTTCTTCAACCTCCATATAAGAGACTCTCTCCCATGCACCTTAAAGCCCTGAGACTACTCAATATACACCTCCTCCTCAATCACTCAGTTGAAGAAAGCAGTCTTCACATCCATCTAATGTATCCTCCACACCATCTTTAAAGCAACGAACATAATTGATCTATGTGAAAATTCCTAGATTAAAATGATGTCCAGAATCCTACTGCAACCAACTGAATTTACTTCTCCTATTTGTAAATTACATTACAGAATTATTTCAGATTTCTTCATGAAATATTGAAGCAAATTACTGAAGCATCCTACACTTAATTACTTATGATTCTGAAACAAGGAAACTGAGCAAAGAAAAATATACACATAGGACACTAGTATTTTTGGATGAAAATCCCCGTAAAAACCCAATGTGGGAAAACCGGTGCAACAGATCTGAGGGTTTGATTTTATTAAGCAATAGCAAATTCTGAATACATCCCTGAATACCACAAAGGTAATTCGGTTACACAGATAGAAATATTGGCAGAAAGATTGTGAGTTTTACCTCACCTAACCACTATAAAACAATCTTAGTTGAATCGGTCACTGGATGAAGTGCCCCTGGCAGGTCCTACGCTGCCTCTGCGCAGTCCCTGAGTCAGCCTCTCTAGGCACTACGTCACCCAGCTAGGTGATCGGTCTGTAGCCCGGAATCACTACTCTCAACCTCCCAGTCTCACAACCCGGTTCTCAGCTTCTGAAATTGATTCTTCTGCAAAATCTCAGACTCTTTCTCATCCTCTGTGTGGCCTTGCATCAGCCTCTACATGAGAGCTATTGGATCACTCTCTGCCACTTTGTTGATGATCCTTCGGCTGAGAAAATCTCTCTTTGGAAGCTATCCCTGCCCCTCACTGTGCTAGAATCACTTAGATTGAATTCTCCTCTAAGCATTGCTCACTTCAGAAAGTCGATCGCTTAGATTCACTCGATCTGTCTTTCCAAATGACCCTCAAGCCTTCCTTTATAGCTTTCTCGTTAAGACTTCAATGGCCGAGATTAGAGCTCCAATCAACAGTTAAGATTATAACTTGACTTGATCCATGTTCTCTAGAAGATTCACATTATGTTTTATTAATACCCTTTAATTATTTAATTTTCCTAAGTTTAAACATAGGGTCACATTAAAATAATTAATTATTTTAATAAAACACATTCTGAGTGGAATTTTCACAAACGATTTATGGGTTCTTTGGAATACATGTGTCTAAGACTCTCCACAAATTTTGAGACTTAGAGCACTTCTGTTGCTACCAAAAATCAACACTCTCTCTTAGCAAGGAAAGTGCTCTAACAACATGCCTATTGCACATTGCTCTGACCCTGAAGCATCCTCTGCACTGTTGATGTTTGACAAGCTGTCCACCAACCACTATGTTGTTGCTGTAACTGTACTGCTTCCCTTGACACTGCCACTACCAATGCTACATCTGTACTACAACTCCCTCTCAAGTGTTGCATCTACTATGCTGCTAGCACTACCACTGCTAACACTACATCTGCATTGCAACTCAGTTGCTGAGAGAAGCAACTGAAACCACCCAAAAAATGAACAAGCGTTCAGTGGATGCACCTCGGTGCCGAAGACCGGACTGTTGCTAGTCCCACACTGCCCTCTAAAGCCACTGCGTTGTTGAAGCTACTGCACTGTGCCTCTATGCATTGTTGCCTCTCTGCTCTACGCTGCTCAAATTCTGTCACTACTAACCACTGCATCTGTCACTCCATCACTCCTTGGCTCCCACTGAAAACTCCTCCATCCCGCTACTACTGATCATAGGCTCCCATAGCAAGGTGATGATCCATGAGGTGGGTTCCTCAAGGATCCTGCACAACTGAAGTTCAACGTGAACTACAATTCCATGTCACCCCATCTCCCTCCTAGAGATGCATGGGCACTCATGGCATACTAATCCTCCTCAATCTTCGCGACTGCAACCTTTGGATCGTGCTTCTCATCCTCGTCATTTTCTTCAAAGGACATTGTGATGCATAGTGTCCCTCTCACCACATCTGAAACACTTCACCTTGGAGATGTCCTTCTTGCGTCTCGGTTTCCCTTGCTTCCCCTTCGATGCGAGGGCTTCATTCCCCTCCTCCTCTGGATTCTTCGATCCGCTCTCGCTACTACCGTCAAGTTTACACTTGACCAAATCTCTTCTCAGCACCTCCTCCTGAAGAACTACCCACATCGCCTCCCAACTCGGTAGTGTCGCCCTACCCAAGGTACTTTGGATTCTGGACAAAAACTTGCCACTCCTCAGTGACTACGTTAAGGGCCAGTCTCACCATAGTTGTAGCAGATAGGGTAGATCCCATGGCCGCCAACTGATCATGGACTTCCTGAAGTCCTGTTAGGAATGGAACAATGTGCTCCCCCTTCTGCATCTGGATCCTCCGGAGCTTCTGCTCCAAGTACATCTTCTACTAATCAAAAGTTCCTTCGTATAGCACAGACAAGGCCTCCCATATCTCCCTAGTTGTGTCCTTGCCAGCCATATGAGAGACTATATGATCCTTGACACCATCAAGGATAAGTCTCTTGGCCTTTGCCATATCGAACTTGTACTTTTTATTCTGATCCAGATCTGTAGGCACAACAACCACGTTGTCTACGAACGCCTTGAGATAATACTCGTCTAGAAGGAATCTGATTCTTTACTTCCAAATCACGTAGTTGGAGGATCCCTCCAACCGATCCTGATCTCTAAGTCAGTGCGCTGCCATCTCAGTCGAAATTGTCGAATTGCTCCCTCTTTCACCCTACTGCGTAGCTTCTAGGCTAGCTTACACACTCCCTGATGGATCTTGTAAGTCTGATGCTCCTCTGCTGCCCAACAGATGAGAAAAACTTAATTCCTCGGTAAGGAACTCACTCAAGAAGAATTCCCTCACTATGTGCTCTTCTTCTTCGTCTGACGCTTCTCTACCCAGCAACTACTTGTAGAAAAAACTGTCCCTCTGGCTCTACATGAAGGCTTTGTGATGCTCCCTCTGCCTAGGCAATATCTCGATCCAGAAGTCTTACCTCTATGTCGATTCACTGAGAGAGAGACCACCTCGAAAATTCAGCCCTTTTGGCTAGAACTGCGCAATCCCTCTCGGGATTCCATCTGTTGCTGCTGTAGCAATTCGGCCTTTGCTTCAATGCTAGATCTACTCTTCCTGTTTCACGTCAAACTTTGGTCTGAAACCATGTGAAAATTCCTAGATCTAAATGATCTCTAAAATCCTACTGCAACCAGCTGAATTTACTTCTCCTATTTGTAAATTACATTACGGAATTATTTCAGATTTCTTCATGAAATATTGAAGCAAATTATTGAAGCAACCTACACTTAATTACTTATGACTCTGAAACAAGGAAATTGAGCAAAGAAAAATATACACATAGGCCACCGTTATTTTTGGATGAAAGTCCCCGGAAAAACCCTATGCGAGAAAACCGGTGCAGTGTTCGAAATGTTGTCATTGATGGCAAAGGAGATAAAAAAAAAGGAGCACCTGAAACAACAACAAAGCAGTGAGGTAGCAGAGACAAGCAGTGGATTAGTGGGCTCAGAACTGCATAGGCTGCATAGCACTGCAAAACAGAGGAGAAGGGCCAATCGATTGAAGATCTGGCCACTAGAAAGTTGTAAGCACTCCACTGTATAATGAAGATTTGTTTCAGCGTTAACGTGCATTTGTCAAGTTGAGTTCTGTGCGAATTTTCTCTTGAGAATCTGCTTGTATGTTCAGTAATGAGAATGTGTTCCTGATGAATCCTTGTGACCAATACGAACCTCTGTGACTGGGTTATGTGTGGATACGCCGTTGAACACTCAGTGGAACACAAATTGACTATGTGGAATGTATGAGCCGTGTGAGCTCTGTGTAATTAGATTTATTGTGATCCTGCGTGGGATTGGAATAAATTGATGTTACTGAAAGTCATTGATTATGCTTAGCCATACCTGTAGTTACCAGCATGGTAAATTGCGATGGAAGATTGTGTTGAAAGGCTTCGCCTCTGTCTTTAGAAACTTGTATAGAAGTTTAACTGGATGCTCCGTGCTCCAGAACCAAGGCGATAATATGGTGTAATTTCATAAACTCCTAAAGGCTCGTAGTTATACACCTTTGTGTAATGGCACAATTCCCGCTGTATGCTTCTGTGTAAGTATGGAAGGTCTAACGATGCCGTGGTATTGATTAGTCTATGAGTCTCGGTGTTGACTGTATGATAGAACCCTTTTAAATAATAAAGGCGGAACCTTGTACGAGACCGGAACCCTGCGTAGAAGAGCGGAACCGAGACCAGGTGAACAGTGAAGGCGGTTTCCGAGTTTCATCGCACCGCTTTTGCGGAGCGAGCGGTATTTTCAAATTCGGAGCGATTCCATTGAGTGTTCTACACGGGCCGTCGGGCGAAGTTCCAAAACCGTCGTTCAATGCGTGCCATCGCGCATTAACCATCAACCAAAGACACAGAGCGATATTGACACAAGACGTCGATCTGGAGGGAAGCGATCTGACGGTGATCATATTGGGAAGATGCGCAAAGGTTAACTTAAGGTATGGGCGTGTGTATTTGATTGATTCTGTCGATTGTATGGTGGGGCCCATGCATACGAATGTGTTGCTTATTGTTAAGATTTGCGGATTTACTAATCTTTGGGGTCATAGTTATAAGGTTCGAACATTTAGTTATGAGGTGTGAAGGAAGCCCCCAAAATGAAATAATAACTGTCGGGTTTATTTAAATATCAAAGGTATTGGGTCACATGAGGGTTGTCTATTATATCAGTTGGTACTAAGCCCATCAACACATTTCTTAATCTAATTCTATGAATTCGATAATTGAACCTGAAGGAAGGATCAAGAAGGCTCCCTTACTGAATTAATAGAACAAACCAAGATATTGAACTATTCGAATTATGGGTTGGTTGGGCAAAGAACTTTGAATGTATTTACACAGAGGTTGAAATTTATTATAAAGGTCGAAGGTTGACCCGAATTCTTACAAGTACATTGATAAAGATTCAGCATGCAAAGGTGGCCACTGCAGAAATTAAAAGTATTGAAATTGCCCAACAGTGATATTAAAAGACAGTTATATGTACAACTGTTATACAACTGCAATGAAGAAGAGAGCCTACAAGAACGAAAGAGAGAGAAACAGAAGCAGAAAAGACAAATCCAATCAAGCCAAAATCCAGAAAAGAAGCTGAGTGAAATTGAAGTGTGTAATTGAAAATCTGAATGTAAATGTTGTAATTAAATTTTTTATTGTTTGTGATGCATTGGCAAGTATCCTAAGGAAAGAAAAATCCCACTGTAGCATGGAAATTTGTACATATCATTATAATTTTAAATTGAGTTGGATAAAGGAATGAGAAGACAGAAGCCAAAGAGTCATGACTATTCACTCAAAATTCCTTGTGAAATACAAACAGTCATGTGAGGAACTCTATAAATAATATCAACTGGATATGCATAAGAGAGGTTAGAGAGAGTAAATATAGAGAAGGCAGAGTATAGAAGAGTGAGGCAGAGAAGATTAAGAAAAGAAGCGCAGAAAGAGGAGCTACAGAACAGCGCTAATATCTGAGGTAAATCAACAAACATTCAGTTTGATAAATTGAGGAAGTTGGAGCTTCCCTATCAAGTTGTAGCTTGATAGTTGTCAGTTGTAGCTGACCGAGGTTAGAGCCTCCTGTAGGTTGGTGCCTGCAGAAAAACAGTGGTGAGAGGGAGTTGGAGCTTGCCTTTGCATCACAATAATAATAAGATGTGGTTTTCTCCCTTTATGGGTTTCCACTTACATCTGCTGTCTCTATGTGTGTTTCTTATGTGTTGATGTGATTCTTTCAATCTGCTTAATTGTTTGCTGCTCTCAACATAAGTATGGTGTCACATTAATTTAATATTGGCTGCAACATTTTAAGACTGTTCACATATTAAGCTGTAAATAAGTTTGGTGAAATTTTTTAAAAGGCTCATGTATGTATTAAACTAATTCACCCCCCCCCCCTCTCAGTTTAATTAAAGATTCAACATGCAGCAGATCTAAGGGTTTGATTTTATTAAGCAGTAGCACATTTTAAATACATCTCTAAGTACCACTAACGTAATTCAGTTACAGAGAGAAAAATTAGCAGAATATTGTGAGCTTTAAACTCACTCAATCACTAAAAGAAAATCTCAATTGATTCGGTCACTAGATGAAGTGCCCTTGGCAGGCCCTACGCTGCCTCTGCGCAGTCCCTGCGTCGGCCTCTCTAGGCACTGCATCACCCAACTAGGTGATCAATCTGCGACCCGGAATCACTACTCTCAGCCTCCCAGTCTCATACCCCGGTTCTTGGCTTCTGAAACTTATTCTTATTCAAAATCTCGAACTCTTTCTCACCCTCTACGTGGCCCTACGTTAGCCTCTACATGAGAGTGAATCACTCTCTGCCTCTCTCTGTTGATGATTCTCCGACTAAGAAAATCTCTCTCCAGAAGCTATCTGTGCCCCTCACTACGCTGGAATCACTTAGATCAAATTCTCCTTTGAGCACAGCTCACTTCAGAAAATCGATCACTTAGATTCACTCGGTGTGTCTTTCCAAATGACCCTCAAGCCTTCCTTTATAGCCTTCTCATTGAGACTTCAACGACCGAGATTAGATCTCCTATCAACGGCTAACATTATAATTTGACTTGATCCATGTTCTTTAGAAGATTCACACTCTATTTTATTAATACCCTTTAATTATTTAATTTTCCTAAGTTTAAACTTAGGGTCACATTAAAATAATTAATTATTTTAATAAAACACATTTTGAGTGGGATTTTCCCAAGCGATTTCTAGGTTCTTTGGAAGACATGTGCCTAAGCCTCTCCACAAATTTTGAGACTTGGAGCACTTCCGATGCTACCAAAAATCAACACTCTAATGGATGCATATCTAGCAACAAGTGCGGATGTCTCCTCGTAATCCACTCCCTCCTTCTGAGAGAACCCTCTCGCAACGAACCTTACTTTTTACTTCTCGACACTGCCATCAGGTGCATGTTTGTCTTATAGATCCATCAAGAAGTGACCACAGACTTTCCCTATAGTCTTGGCATTATGTCCCATACATCATTGCTCATGATGGAGCTATACTCCTCCACCATGACATCCCTCCAGACCTGCTAATCTGCAACCTCCTCAAAAGTGGAAGGCTCAAACTCACCAACATTGCTCGGTAATGCCAAATAACAGGAAGATCTCGTCGGTGGTTCGTTATGCCTGAAAGAGCTACTAGGAGTCTCCACATGCATCTCAACATCTCTCAAGGTTTGCTCGACCTATCTCGGCCATGTCTCAGCCTCCTCCTAGTAGAGCTTGAATGAATATCCAACTCCTCCTCCAGATCTGTTGATTGTGTCCTTGTTGTTGGTGTTGCTTTTCCCTGGTCAGCCTTAAGAGCTTCTCACTCTCGATCCTCTACCACTACTGGCTCTTTCTCATGAGATCTCCTAAGACTCCTTCCCTCATCAAATTTGACATCCCAAATCAAGATCACCTTCCTCTGTCCTAGAATGTAGGCTCGGTAGGCCTTTGAGACCTCATTGTAGCCCACAAATACGCCCTTTTCTGATAAGGGCTCCAACTCAGTCCTCTTTTCTATGTGAATGTGGACATAAACTGGACCACTGAAGGTGCACAAATGGCTCACACCTGGTTTCGCTCCTGTAAACAACTCCTCAGGAGTCACATCTACGATATCTTGTGAGGGTTCTTATTATTCATGTACATAGTTGTATTGCAGGATTCTGCCCACAAAAGGATAGGAAATTCTTGATCATAGATCATTACTCTCACTGCCTCCATTATGGTCTTATTCTTCCTCTCAACAACACCATTTTACTAAGGATCGTAAGGTAATGTGACCTCCTTCATCCCTACTTCCCTACAAACATCTCGGAACTTGTTGGAGGTATACTCGCCCCCATTATCAGATCTCAACACCTTAATCTTCTTCCCAATCTACTTCTCCACATGAGCTTTGAACACCTGAAATTGATCGAAGACCTCATCCTTGGTCCTCAAAGAGTGGATCCAATTTTTCCTAGAAAAATAACCTATGAATGTTGCAAAGTATAAAGACCCTGTGATTGATGTCACAGACTTCGGACCGCAAATATCTCAATGCACCAAGTCTAGCACTCCCTTAAGACTTGGTCTCATTGTGAGGATACACAAACTTGGCTTTCCTGCAGGACGCACACCCTTTACACACTCCATCCTGCTCCATCCTGATCTCTAGAAAACTTGTAACCATCCTCTATCACATAAGGTAGAACTTTGTAGTGTAGGTGTCCCATCCTCTTATGCCATATCTCACTCTAGTTGTCACTCTCAAGTATGAGAACCTTCACTAGCCATCCTCTCAACAGATAGAGTTCCCTCTCCCTTCTCACAATCACTCGTTTCTTGCTGGGATCAGTTCCTTCCAGCCCAACATCCACTTCACCTCCAATCAAGTTGTGACTTCTAGTCCTCTGTCTTCTATCGTCAAAACTAAAAGTAGATTCTTCTCCAAACACAATATGTACAACATTTCGTTCACCTCCATGATACCACCTAAGTCCATTTGAAACTTAATACTGTCAGTGCCTTCTATTGCATACTTGGCCTTATCACCAAGCTTTAGATGTACATCCCTAGGCACCTTCGTCATGTTAGTGAATACATCTCGAAATCCCATCATGTGACGAAATGCTCCTCTACCCACAAACCAGACACGTCTCGTCATAGTTCCAGAAAGGTAAGACACCAAAGCAAAGTTTTTCTCAAACTTTTCAGCCATATCTTCCATCTTTGCAATGGTTGTCATAGCTATCTTTCGCTTTCCCTTCTTGTTTGGACACCGGCTAAAAAAGTGACTGAACTTGTGACAAGCAAAGCAAAGCACTTGCCTTTTCTCATGTCCCTTTCCTTTTTGTTCTGTGAAGATCCTCCTCCACTTTGGTTCTTCTTTGCCTTTGTTTTTCCATTTTTGGCTTATGTAGCAAGAGCAAGCTCATCTTTCTCCTCGGTAACCTTCCACTATCCTCCAATCAATGAGTTTTCCCATATCTCCTTCTAGATGAATTCATCCCACAACTGGCTCCAATCACGAAGTTGTTTCCTAGCAAGGATCCTCGTCACAAAATGTTGAAATCTGATGACCAAAAAGTTTCCTACAATCCCCACCCGGTTTTAATTTCACCTTATCACTCCAATTATGTTAAATGCCCTTTCCCATAAACTTACATTCAACATATACAATTCTGGAAATGAAATTTTCAGATTAAAAGACACGGGACCGTCAACACATGTTGAAAATAAAAATAGGCATAAACGGACCAGCAACACATAAAAAATACACACACATTTTTAGTCAACTTAGACCCAAGCAAAACCCCTTCAATCTTCTCTGGAGAAAACCTATTAGAGAGCTCTTCAAATTTATTTATCTTTCAAGTTCAGGAAAAATAAATTTGCAGACAAAACAAAACAACAAAATACAACTTATCACTTTAGCCCAAAAGTCCTTGAAAATCGTGCCCACTTTGCCTCGATTTCCATGCCCACTTGAAGCTGAAAAATGTACTATATGGACGCAGACTATACTGTACGGATTCCTAACGGACTGTACGGATTTATGTACCTCTGTATAGACTGTACTAGTTTTTTTTCCAATTTTTTTTTCTCAAAAACTTCTCTCGAACTGCTTGCATCTCACAGCATTAGATGTTGTTCGTACTGTACCTTCTGATGCCTTCTGTCTTGATTTCCATGCCCAGCTTTGCCCAGAAATCATTCCTTATTAGGGAAATTTTGAGGCCTAAAATGGGCCTCCTAAGAAAAATGTACAATCAAAATGAACTTTATAAGAACCAATAGGATTCAAGATTATGATGTCAACCATGGGGGATCATTCACCATTTTTTAAGTAAAAGGGTGAAAAGATTAAAAAATACCAGTTGAAAAAGTAGTTTTTTTTTTCCCTCTAAAATTTGATGATGTAGTCAAATCTTAATTTATTATTTCTACTATTATTTTATAATTTCCTTAGGAGGCCCATTTTAGACCTCAAAATTCCCCTAATGTCAGCTTGTTGCAACAAATTTCTCTTTCAGAACTATTCTCCAGCCCTCAGCCTTCTTTCTCCAATCTGCTCATGAAGAATGAATAAACGCAATCTCGCTCTTCTTTTCCCCCTTTTGTTTCCCTAAATGACTTTTGGGCAATCGTAAGATCTAATGGCTCAGATTCATTTAGATCAAGCGATGAGAATAAATGTTCATTTAATTCTCACTTTCTACTTTTTAACTCACGCATTAAATAAAGTACCCACATTGTACTTTATGTCTAAAGTCACTTTCACTTTATCATTTAACATTGACTTTACCACTTATAAAGTCACTTTCACTTTATAAAGTCATACTTAGGAAAAGGATTATTTTGGACACTTTTCCCTAGGTAGAGAATAACCCATTGGACACCACTTGTCCAACGTACATTAAAAATAAACACTCCCTCTTACCGAGGAAAGTATTTCTCACGACACCCATCTTGTCCCTGAAATGACCAAGCTTGCCTCTTGGCAAGGACTTCGTGAGAACATCAGCCACTTGCTCATCTGTCGATATATACGCTAGCTTCACTACCCCCTTCTGAGCATAGTCCCTGATGAAATGATATATGATGTCAATGTGTTTTGACCTGTCATGAAACACTGGATTCTCTGTGAGTTTAATGCAACTCTGATTATCATAGTGAATAACCGTCAGTCTCAACTCCTGATCAAATAGGCCATACAGTAACTTGCGAAGCCAAACGGCCTCACAACTAGCCTGGCTAGCGGCCATATACTCAACCTCAGAAGCGCTCAAAGCAACTGACTTTTGCTTTCGACTGAACCATGACACAACTGTCGAACCCAATCCGAAGCAACACCCTGAAGTGCTTTTCCTGTCAAAAACACACCCTACCTAATCTGAATTTGTGTAACCTCCCAACCTCACTCCATCTACCCACCTATAGTCCAAACCATAATCAACAATCCTCTGCATGTAGCGAAGTATATGCTTTGCAGCTACCCAGTGCACCCTCCTGGGCTCAACTATGAACTGGCTAAGTGTGCTCACTGCAAAGCATATATCTGGCCTAGTGTTGACTAGATACATCAAGGACCCAATAAGCTGCCTATACAATGTGGGATCCACCAAACTAGAATCCGAAGCATGAAGCTTCTTCTAGTTGGTGATCATAGGTATAGGCATGGGTCTACAGTCTTCCATGTGAAATCTTCTCAACACATCCACATCATACTTCCCCTACCCCAAAAAGATATGCCCCTCCTGCCACACATCAAGCCCCAAAAAGTAATGCATCAGCCCAATGTCCTTCATCTCGAACTCCATAGCAAGATCCTCCTTGCAACCACTAATCAGTCTCTCTGCCCCAGTAATGAACAAGTCATAAACATATAGCACAAGAATGAGCGGATCATACCCTACAACAATCTACTATAGGTTCGGATCTGCATCACTCTTCGTGAAACCCATCTGCTACAAGTATCAATCCTCGAATACCAAGCTCTCGGAGCTTGCTTAAGTCCGTAGAGTGCTCGCCTCAACAGGCATACATGGGTCTCCTGCCCAAGTACCTCAAAGCCCTGTGGCTACTCAACATACACCTCCTCTTTTATAACTTCGTTCAGAAATGAGGTCTTCACATCAATCTGATGGATCTGCCAACTCATTTCTGCAGCAATAGAAAAAAGGGATCGGATAGAAGTGTACCGAGCTACAAGAATGAAGGACTCATCATAGTCAACTCCCTTTATGTGTGAGAACCCTCTAGCCACAAACCTCGCCTTAAACTTCTCAATGTTGCCATCTGCAGCATGCTTGATCTTGTAGAGCCACTTGGAAGTCACAACTGACTTGCCCTTAGGCCTAGGCACCACCTCCCAAACATTGTTCTTAATGATAGAGGCATACTCCTCCACCATAGCCTCTCTCCATACCTCCTGCCTGGCAACCTCCTCATAGCTTGTAGGCTCAGAGTCAACAACGCTGGTAGCCTTGGTTACATAACTCTAAAACCACTCCAGTGGCACACTCTACCTGTTCACCCTCTTCAGACGACCAACGGACTCTACTTCCTTTAAGGTGTCTAGAAGCCACTTGGGCCTCCTCTTCCCTAAAGAAGCTTCCCCATAGGGAAACTCATCCTCTGCCCCCCAATCTGGTGAACCAGAAGGTCTTCCAACTGACCTTGGTGTGCCTGTACCAACACCTGTCCTCGAAGAACATGTGTCTATGTCAACTGAAGTGCCATGTGAAATCTGTAATAGTGGACTTCCTAAAGAAGTGCTCGGTGAACTCGCCACCGGTGCCTCAGATGTCACTAACACTAAAGTACCTCATGTACCAGTCAATCTAGAACCCTGAGTTCCTGCTCCATATACCTAACCTCCCTGCTGAGGAGAAGTTTATGACTCTCTCTCATCATACTCCTGTGATCTTCGATAGGCCCTCTCCTCCTCGAACTTCACATCCCTCTTAATCAACACTCTCCGTTTAGAAGGAACGGAGATCCAATAGGCCTTCGAAGTTTCATTGTAACCCATAAAGATACCCTTCTCTGCCATGGGTTCCAAAGATACGAAGATGTCGCACATGAGGCTTCACTCCAGTGAAAGCCTCCTCCAAAGTCATATTCCCCAATACTCTATGAGGACTACAGTTCTGAAGATAAACAGCAGTATTGCAAGCCTCAACCCACAAAAACAAAGGCAACCCCTGATCATGAATCATTGCTCTAGTAGCCCTAACAATAGCTTTGTTCTTCCCTTCAGACACCTCATTCTGCTGGGGGTTGTAAGGAACCGTGAACTCTCTCCTAATGCCCTCTTGTTCATAGAAGTCAGAAAACCCACCATCAATGTACTCACCACCATTGTCTGGCCTCAAGACCCAAATCTTCCTACCTGTCTTCTTTTCCACAAGAGCTTTAAACTCTTTAAAGCGACTAAATACCTCACCCTTGGTCTTCAGGAACTATATCCAAGTCCTCCTAGAGTAGTCATCAATGAATATAACATAATACTCATAACCACCCGAGGGCACATGAGACATACAACCACTAACATCAGTATGAATCAAGTCTAGTATACCTGTAGATCTGTTGTCGCTCGTTGGGAATGGTAACATGGTGTAATTTCCCAAAGCACACCCTCTACAAACCTCATAATGCTCGATACTTAAATTAGGAACTCCAATAGTGATCTCCCTCATAACTCTCAAAGCTCCATGATGCATATGCACTATCCTTCGGTGCCATAACTCGCACAAGTCTCTACTGCTTGTGGTACTAGCGTGAGTGCTACCAGATGTGCTACTCGCCAATTGTAAATTTATGTAGATGTTCTATCCTTGATGCAAATTTATTTTCTCTTCAATACAAGACAACAATCACATAAACCATAAAGTAAAATGCTGATAGAACATACCAATATATCAACAAAAGACAAGCCAAAAAAATGTGTTGGTGCATTACGGCGATCAGCAGGATGCTTCAACTAGCAAAGTCTTATTGGTCAGCCAGCAAAGAATGAGTCACATCACCCTCATCAATCAATCCAAGTCAACCAAAATCAACACAACCCAAATAGTCAACGTTGTCCAGAAAGTCAACGCAAAACAACAGCAAGTCAAAGTCAACGCAGCATAGTCTACGGTCAACCTTTGACCTCGATTCTTGTGCCAAAATGTACGGACAGCATAAATCGAAGTCTATGCCAAAATTCAGCTCCTTTTGACCATGTGTTGACCAAAGTCAATGCTGGTCAAACCTGCGGTAGAAACCCTGGCTGCAGCGGAAAATGTTTTCGTCCTTCTCCCACGTGTGAACCGTAGATTGCATCGAAGTAGCTCGAAAAAATCAAAAGTGGAGAGAGAAATACGTGTGATGAGGAGATGAGTGAAATGTCCTCCAACGTTGACTTTATTTATATCCATCAGTGAGGGTGTGTGACACATTTGCTGGGGGTCTAAAACCTTAAGGTCGACCTGCACATATTTTGAAAGTATTAAAAATAAATTCAAAATAAATGTTCTGCTCATCGGATCAAGATGATCTTTAGATCGATCTTGCACCTCTCTGAAAGAGAAACCCAATAAAAATATTGGTATCTTCATCTGAGCATCACAACATGGATTTTGGACCTAGTTGTCCAATTTTAACACTCCCTCTCAACTAGGGAGAACTCCATTCACCTGTGCAATCCAAACATCGTGCGTCATCCCGCCGTAACTTGCTTTGTTGGCCTCTTTATTTCAGAACAGAAGTGGGTCAGTCACAAAGACATCATTCTCGACTGACATATTCAGCCCGAAGGTCTGAAACCTCTATAGGACTCACAAAGAGTCTCATACCAACCCAAAGTTGGTTTATCTGACCCGCAGTCAGTAGGAGGTCTGAAACATCACTAGGACTCAAGAGAGTCATATACTAACCCGAAGTTAGTTTCACACACCCAAAGTCAGTTGGAGGTCCGAAACCTCTCTAGACTTGATCCCAGATCAAGTGGTTGGGCCATGCCATCCTAGATAGAGAGTACGGAAATCTCTGACGCGTCCATCAGTGTTTGCTACTAGTCTCTAGCTTTTCCCACCTCATTGGCCAAATGACAGGTACTTCCCATGAGTCCGGAACTCAAATGGGTAGGATGCATACAGGGCATAGATCATAGAGGCAAACCAACTCAATCATCATAACGGTGGGGCAGAAGCACCACAAGGTTTGGCAAGCCTAGCCCCGTGTGTGCTTATAGCTCTGAGGAACTATCCCTAAGGCCCCCTCAGAGCTCCCAGAGCTCATCATCCAACAAGACCCTCAGAATAGGGTCGTTCCACGATTCCAATATTCTCACAGAAGGTTGGGAACATGACCTTCCCCAAGGGCATTGTGAGAATATCCGCGGCCTGCTCATCAATTCCTATATGATCGAGCCTTACGGCTCCTCGCTATACCATATCCCGGATAAAATGGTACCAACCATCAACATGCTTGGATCATTCGTGGAACACCGAATTCTATGACAAACGAATCCCCCTCAAGTTATCACAAAGGATAGCAGTGGCATCTAGCACATGCTCGAACAACTCACTGAAGAGCTTTTGCAACCAAGTGACTTCACAACAGGCTATACATGTTGAAATATTCGGCCTCAGTGGTGCTCAAGGCTACCAACTTCTGTTTCCTGCCCAAAGAAAATCTACGTGCGAAGCAGCGTCCAAATGTGCTCTTACGATCCACCACACTGCCAGCCCAATTGGCATGAATATATCCAAGGAGTGTCATGCTCCCGGTAGTGTATCTCAGCCCATGGTCTGTTATGCCCCAGAGATATCTCAAGTGTTTCTTGGCACCAACCCAATAAAAGTCATGATCAACCATGTGTTGACTCAAAGTGTTCACTGCACAACATACGTCTGAACGGGAGTTCTAAGAACATCAGGGCTCGTACGAGTTGACGATACTCAATAGGATTTGCTAACACAGGCCCAGCAGCGTTGCCACTCAACTTCTTAAACATGAGTTCCATCGGTGTCGACACGAACTTATAGTCCACCATACCAAATCTTTCTAGAAGCTTCACAATATATTTTCCTTGAGAAAGGAAAATCTTGCCAGGTCTCTGTCAGACCTCCAGGCCTAGGAAGTAATGCATCAATCCTAGGTCCTTCATCTCAAACTCAGCAACGAGCTCCCTCTTGCATTGATGAATGAGAGGGTCAACACCTGTAAGGAAGAGGTCGTCCACATACAACACCAGAATGAGAGGCTTCTCACTATCAACCTTGAAGTAAAGGTTCGGATCAGCATTACTACGAGTGAAGCCCGACTTCATCAGGTAGCTATCTATCCTCTCGTACCAAGCTCTGGGTGCTTGCTTCAGCCCATAAAGGGCTTTCTTCAACCTACAGACATGGGTGTCCTGATCCTGGACTTCGAACCCCAAAGGTTGCTCCACATACACCTCTTCCTTTATCGCACCATGCAAAAATGTGGTCTTTACATCCATCTAATGAAGACTCCATCCTTGAGTAGCAGCAAGGACTATGATAGATCGAATGGTAGTATATCCGGCCACAGGTGAAAACATGTCATCATAATCTATGCCTTCCTTTTGAGAGACGCCACGGGCAACGAATCTTGCCTTGAAATTTTCAACACTTCCATCAGATCCATGCTTGATCTTGTAGAGCCATTTCGAGGTGACAACTGCTTTGTCCTCCGGTCTCGGAACCATATCCCAAACATCATTCTTCATTATGGACTCATACTCTTCGTGCATAGCATCCTTCCAAACTTGATGCTTTACAACTTCCTCAAAAGATCCAGGCTCAAATTGTACAATAGTACTCATGGCTGCTAGATACCCTTCATATCTACTCGGCTTCTTACTTTCACGGAATGTCCCCCTTGGGGCCATATGTCCCTCAGCTTCCTCAAGAGTGTCACTGAGCCATGATGGTCTCTTCCCCAGTGAAGGAGGTGGATTAATCGGGTCCATTGGTCCTTCAACATCGGGCATCGTCTCATCCTTCGATCCTTCTTGATTTCCAGGCCTTGCTTCATGGTCTTCCTTAGATCTTGGAAGATTGACTGCTTTCCTCAGGGAAGCATCTTCGTCAAAAGTGACATCGTCGCATATCTCCACTTCCCTCTGACCAGGCACATAGACTCTATAGGCCTTCGAAGTTTCGTTGTAGCCCACAAACATTCCCTTCTTCCGAGAAGCATCCAACTTGCTCCTCTTCTCTTTCGGCACATGAAAATAAACAGGACATCCAAAAACCGTAAAATGTGAGACGTCAGGTTTCTTACCAATGAAAACCTCTTCGGGAGTTTTGGATTCTAAGGCGGAATGTGGGCATCAGTTCTGTATGTACACAACAGTGTTCGTAGCTTCTCCCCACAGAAACTTCGGTAGACCCTGGTCACATTGCATTGCACAAGCAGCTTCCACAATGGTCTTGTTCTTTCATTCAGCAACGCCATTTTTCTCAGGAGTATAGACAGTTGTGGTCTCCCTCTTAATGCCAGCTTCTTTGCAAAATTTCTTGAACTCGTCCGTCTGATATTTAGTGCCATTATCAGTCTGTCGGATAGCATCTCATGTCATTACTTCCAATGGACTTCCTCCAACCCGGTAGAGTGTATCAACTCTAAACCCAATCGTGATAGCTTCCTTGAAGCTCTTCTTCCACATGCACACCTTTCCATCAGTGAATGCCACATTGAAACCTTTGTCTTCCATGGCCGATATAGACACAAGGTTCTTCTTCAAATTTGGTATATAGAGTACATCCTGCAAGTGGAGGACTTGACCTTGAGACAAGTGGAGGGTCATAGTCCTTGTCCCTTTCATGGGATATGTGGCATTATCCCCAAGGACAATTTCCATATTAGTGTCCTTCTCAACCATATCAGAGAGTGCTTCTTTGAACCCAGTGATGTGCCTTGAGGCACCACTATCTATCAACCAGACATCCATAGTGTCGGGTGGAGATGTAGTGGAGAGGGCAGATATAAGAATGAATTCATTTCTTTTATTAACAACATTTGATTCCTCATACCTGGAATTTTTTGACCTTTTGAAAGGTTGCTAATTTCCGCCTGAGGGAGCCTTCCTCTTTCCCTTGAACCTGTTGTTCCTTTGATTGCCATTCCTCTGGTTGTTGTTGTTGTCATCATCATCGGGAGAATCCTTCTTGAAAAGACATTCTCTAGCATAGTGACCTAGCCAATGACAAGTGAAACACTTGCCCTTCTTTCCTTCGGCCCCTGCTCTTCCTTTGTTCTTTGGACCACCTAAGTTCTTCTTTCTAGAATGAGCAGCGTAGGCAGCATTTCCTTCATTTCCATACTCATTCATTCTTGTCTCTTCTTGTACGCATCTCGATAATACTTCGTCAAAGTCAAGTATCACATTATTATTTAGAATGGTAGTGTTGAACACATGCCATTCAGATGGGAGCCCTCCAAGTGCGATGAGTACCATCTCTCGATCAACTATTGTCTCCCCAATAGCCAGCAGATTGTTCCTGATCTCGGCTAGCTTCAGAAAATATGATTGAACAAACTCATCCCTGCCCTTCCTAAGATTCTTCAATTGATTCTTGTAGAATAGGACTTGATTCGCATTGTTGGCCTTGAACATGTTGACCAACTTATCATACATCTCTTTGGATGTGTCCAGCTCAGAGATGTAGGCAACCAGACTCTTGTGAATTGAGTCCCTGATCATTAGCTTTGCTTTGATCTTCCCCTTCTTGTACTTAATTTTGGCGGCAGCAGTTGCAGTGGATGGAGGCTCCTGGATTTTACCCTGCACATAGTCCATGACATCTTGGTCTTCCAACATAAGATCCAATGTCATCTTCCAAGTGTGGAAGTCATCCTTCCCAGTCAATTTGTCATCAGCCTTGAAGCCATTGTAGTTAGAGGAACCCATCCTCTTCTTTAGTGATTGCTACAAATTAGGACTTTGTCTTCACCTCAGCTCTGAAACCATGTAAATTTATGTAGATGTTCTATGCTTGATGCAACTATACTTTCTCTTCAATACAAGACAGCAATCACATAAACCATAAAGTAAAATGTTGATCGAACATACCAGTAAATCAACAGAAGACAAGCCAGAAAAATATATGTGTTGGTGCGTTACGACGATCAATAGGATCCTTCAACCAGCAAAGTCTTATTGGTCAACCAACCCAGAATGAGTCACATCACCCTCATCAATCAATCCAAGTCAACCAAAGTCAACACAGCCCAAATAGTCAACGTTGTCTAGAATGTAAATGTTGCCCAGAAAGTCAACGCAGAACAGTAGCAAGTCAAAGTCAATGCAACACAGTCTACGGTCAACCTTTGACCTCGGTTCTTGTGCCACAATGTACGAACTGCATAAATCGAAGTCTATGCCAAAATTTAGCTCCTTTTGACCATATCTTGACCAAAGTCAACGTTGGTCAAACCTGCGGTAGAAACCCTAGCTGCAGTAGAAAATGTTTTTGTCCTTCTCCCACATGTGAACCGTAGATTGCCTCCAAGTAGCTCGAACAAATCGGAAGTGGAGAGAGAAATATGTGTGATGAGGAGATGAGTGAAATGTGCTCCAACGTTGACTTTATTTATATCCATCAGTGAGGGTGTGTGACACATTTGCTAGGGGTGTAAAACCTTAAGGCCAACCTGCACATATTTTGAAAGTGTTAAAAATAAATTCAAAATAAATGTTCTGCTCATCGGATCAAGATGATCTTTAGATCGATCTTGCACCTCTCTGACAGAGGAACCCAATAAAAATATTAGTATATTCATCTGAGCATCACAACATGGAGTTTGGACCTAGTTGTCCAATTTTAAGACCAATGCTCCTACTGACTCAAAACTTAACCTGTATAGTTTCCCAGAGTGGACTCCAATCACTTTGGCCGAAGTGATGGAAGCTCCCCTGGGATGCATCAATACCTGCCCTCTTGAGAAAGTGACGTCAAACCTCTTCTCCTCCATAGCAGATCCTAAAATCAAGTTCCTCTTCATCCCCAGAACATACAAAACCTCCATGACCTTCAAAGGATGCAAAGACTCCCTCTCGAAGGTCATAGTCCCCACACCAACAGCTCTCACAGTGCAGTCATCTCCCAATACAATCTCAATATCAAGTGCCCTCTCTGCCAGCGCTAAAAATAACTCACGTGCACCTATCATATGGCGGGAAGCCCCGTTGTCTATGTACCACACATCAGATGATGTACTCCTACTAGATGTAGAAGTAATAAACGCAAAGTCCCTGTGAAACTGTGAAGAAAACTGCTCCACCTCAATTGAAGCTGCAATACCCTTATTCCCCTTGTTTTTCCTCTCAAGACATGTAGCAGCATAGTGTCCCATCTTCTAACATGCCCAACATTTGACTTTGGGCATATCCGTATCTTTCTTCCTCTTCTTCTCCTTTCCCTTAGTCCCATATCAAGCCCCTTTCTTGGCCTTCCCTTTGTTCCTCCCCCTGGCTGTCAAGGCTACATCCTCCTCATCTGCGATCTTCACCCCACCACTGTTAGTCTTCAGTATCTCATGCTGCACACAATCATCCCAGAATCTGTCCCAATTGGGAAGATTCTCCCTAGAGGTAACAGTGTCTCCAAAAACATCCCAAGACTTAGGAAGTCGCGCTACGGCTATCCTAACTAACTTTGTCGGTGCCACTGCCTCACCAATAGCAGTCAAATCATCACATACCTGTTTGACCCTGCTAAGATAATGAACTACACTTTCAGTCTTTGTCATCCTAATGTTCTTCAATTGTTCTTTGAGTACCATCTTCCTGCTCTCATTGGTACTCTAATAAAGAGTGGTTAGAGTTGTCCACATCTGATATGCATATGTGTTTCCTCTCACCTAAGGAACCACATGATCCTTCAAACTATCCATCAAAATCATTTTTGTCTTTGCATTATTTTTTGTGAATTCAGCAAGTTCATTTGTAGTAGTAGGAAGTACAACCTCATGCCGCACTATCTCCCAAACTGCTACCTCCTCAAACAATATCCGAATTATGTCCTTCTAAACGACATAGTTGGATATCTCATCTAGTCTGTCCTCTATCCTTAAGAACATGTCCATGACTATTGTCCAAAATTTACAAAACCAAGAAAATGGATAAATGAACTTTCCAACACACCTTATTGTCCCAAGAATTCAGTCTGTGTGAAATTTCACCTTGTTGTCCCAAAATATCACTTTGCTGTAAAAACTGAGTTTGTTGTCGAAAAATTCAGTTTGTTGTCCAAAGTTCAAACCACTGTTTGTTGTCCCAAACAATTGTCAGTTGTTCAAACTACAATTTTCAGCCTGTAATTCTGATACCATGTTGAAATTTGATCACTAAAAAATTTCCTACAATCCCAACCTGGTTTTAATTTCACCTTATCACTCTCATTCAGTTAAATGCCCTTTCCCATAAACTTACATTCAACATATAGAATTCTGGAAATGAAATTTTCAGATTAAAATACATTGACTGTCAACACATGCTGAAAATAAATATGGACATAAATAGACCAACAACACATCAAAAATACACAGAATTTTGGTCAACTTAGACCCAGGCAAAACCCCTCAATCTTCTCCGAGGAAAACCTGTTAGAGAGCTCTTCAAATTTATTTATCTTTCAAGTTCAAGAAAAATAAATTTGCAGACAAAACATAATAGCAAAATACAACGTGTCTCTTTAGCCCAAAACTCCTTAAAAATCGTGCCCAGTTTGCCTCAATTTTCGTGCCCACTTGAAGCTGAAAAATGTAATGTATAGAGGCGGTCTGTACTGTACGGATTTTCATACCGTTGTACGAACTATATGGATTTTTTCCTAAATTTTTGTTTTGTTTTTTTGTTTAAAAACTTCTCTCGAACTGCGTGCAACTCACAACATTAAATGGTGTTCGTACTATACCCTTTGTTGTCTTCTATGCCTTGATTTTCATGCCCAGCTTTTCCCAGAAATCACTGCTTCAGTTTACTGCAACAAATTTCTCTTCCAGAACTTTTCTCCAACCCTCAGCCTCCTTTTTCCAATCTTCTCATGAAAAATGAATGAATGCAGTCTCCCTTTTATTTTCCCCCTTTTGTTTCCCTAAATGACTTTTGGGAAACCCTAAGATCTAACGACTTAGATTCATTTAGATCAAAGGATCAAAAAAAATGTGCATTTAATTCTCACTTTCTATTTTTTAACTCACCCATTAAATGAAGTACCCACATTGTACTTTATGTCTAAAGTCGCTTTTCACTTTATAATTTAACATTGACTTTACCACTTATAAAGTCACTTTCACTTTATAATTTAACATTGAATTTACCACTTATAAAGTCACTTTCACTTTATAAAGTCACACTTAGGAAAAGAATTATTTTTGACACTTTTTCCTAGGTAGAGACTAACCCATGGGAAACCACTTGTCCGAGGTACATTAAAAATCAACACAAAAGTGGTCTAGTGCTTGACGCAACCATTCAAAGCAACTTTTACTAGCTTTGAATCACTCACAATTTCCCCAACAGTGGCAACCTCATCACAATCCTACTGGATCCTTGTGAGGCATGATGTCACAGTCTCAGATTTATTCATTCCAATGTTGTTTAATTTCTCCCACAACACCATTTTCCTGTTTTCATTTGAGCTTTGATAAAGACTAGTCAAAGCTAACCCACATTTGGCAGTCAATGTCCTTCCCTAATATGTAAGGAATTATGTGATCCCCCACACCATCCAAAACTATACACCTTGCTTTCATATGTTAAAAGATTGTGCTCTATTGCAAGGTTTGGATCTGAAGGAACCTGAATTTCTCTATATACAAGATCCCACAAACCATTCATCTTCAGAATCATGGTATTCGCTCATTCCATGGACTGAAAATGGCAGCCACATCCAACCTGTCTTCATATCACAAACTGCTCAAAGATGCAATCTTCACAAATTGACCACAACCACAAAACCCAGCTGCAAAATTTTAAGAAAATAAATTTTCTACCGTTAAAAGGAAACTCATTGTTGCAAACCATCTTGATCACAAATCTCTCTCTCAAATTCTTCTATATAACTCTAATACAATGTTAAATTTTGAATACCAACTAAATTTATTTTCTCACGACAATTAATTTTATTCCCAACAATTTATTTATGTAGCCAAATAAATACTGAATAACTGAAAAATAAAATAACTAATGTTTTTAACTTCTAATATGAATATGTGCAACGGAATTTAACTCAGACAGATCAATCACACGTAAAAATAAGTCACCACAACAATTCTTCGTCATCCAATAATCTAGAAAATTTGGGTTTTCAATCCATAAACATAGAAGGAAAAATACAATAAATGGACCATGTAACTTAGCCCCCACAAAATGAATTCGGCCCAAGGCATTCAACCATTTGGAAATCGTCCTCGGGAAGAAATAAGCCTAGAGAAATTTGGCCCAATTAATCAACTAGCAAATCGACCTGCGCCCTCCCTGCGTGCTATCACTGTTGCTTAGGAAAACTTGGGCCCCCATCAATTCAACTTTCTCAACTCAAATCATCCTTCCTCCAGCAACTTGGCCCTACAATCTCCTCAACTCGACCTCTTGGATTCGCCCTCAATTCACCCGTTCTTCTCCTCCTTTGCGCTCCAGTCCACCAAGCCACTCACACTAGAGAAAATCACTCTCTCTCTAATGACTTGCTCCCTTGAGCTCTTTTTGTGTCATCACCCCTCCGCTAAGCTTCTTTTATAAGCTTCAATAAGTTCAAATCCCTAACCCTAATCTCCCTTCTAGAACATCTTGGAGATCAACAATTGAGATTATTTTTAAGTCACTTAAATAATTAAATTATTTATCCTTAGAAAATGACTTAACAATCCATAATAATAAACTAACTTTAATTATTGTACTTTTCCTAAGTTAGACTTAGAAAGGGAGACGTAAATCACTTACTCCACCAAGCAAGCACCTAAAGAGGCAATACATCATTTCCTGCATGCTAAGAGACCAAGCCTATGCAGAAGACCTTCCGAAGCTACCACAAGCTTCAACAAAAGGTAGTCAACATTGTGTGTTACTCAGTAAATAGGTCTCCATCATCAGTGTTGGTAAACAAAACTCCATATGAAGTATGGTTTGGTCAAAATCCATCACTCGCGTATCTCAAGGTTTTTGGTTGAGGCATTTGTCCATGTTCTAAAGGAAAAGAGGACAAAGTCGGCTCAAAGCACAATCAAGTGTATTTTCATCAACTATAGAAATGGAATGAAAGGAGATAAGATGTGGAATTCAGTGATAAGGAATACAATTTATAATCAAGATTTGATCTTCAGCAAAGTTAGGCATACTTCCAAGATTGAAGGGACTCCAGGAAAGGAAAAAGAAAAACAAAAGTTGGTTTTCAACTTAAAACTGAAAGAAATTGACTCGGACTAGTCGACTGCTTCAGTTGAAGAGGTGCAACAACACTCTAGTTTTGAGGACATCTGGTTGAGTAAGGAAGGAAACTAAAAGTTATACCCCCACCTGATTTTCGGTGAACTTTTGTGTTAACTGCCACTAACGATAAATCTAGGTCAGTCGAGGAGGCAGTCGACTCAATAGAGGGAAAACTTTGGTCGAAATTCATGGATGAAGAAATGGATTCATTGCACAAGAATGAAACATGGGATCTAGTCAAATTATCTGATGGAAGGAAGCTTATTGATTGCAAGTGGGTGTTCCAAAAAAAATTGAATGCAATAGGCCAAGTCGAGAAGTACAAGGCTTCACTAGTGGCAAAAGGTTATTCCTAGGACAAGGGAGTCGACCTTGGTAAGATATTTTCCCCTGTTGCAAAATTAACTTCCATTAAAATACTAGTGTCTCTAGCTGCAACAATTGATATTGAGATTGAGGAATTAGATGTAAAGAAAACATTTATGGCTGGTGACCTGGAGGAAGAAACGTACATGAAACAGCCTGAAGATTTTGTAGTATTTGTGAAAATTCCTAAATCTAGAATCCTATTGCAGTAACTAGAAAATATTCACCTAATTGTTATTCATTACTTAACAATTTGTTTACAGTTGTTCTACCGCAAACACTGAATACATCACATGTAACGACCCAACTCGAATTATATGGAACATAGAAATATTAGCATGCATATGAGACCTACATATGATAGCTACATATGCATGTATCACGTGCACTGCACTAGTATATGCACTAATCAGTTATAAAAAAATCTCAGTACAAAGTAATGAGTCAATTATTGAAAGCAATGAGTAAATACTCAACTCACCTAAATATAATGAATGTATTGTAAAGTAAAAGTTATACCTACCACTATCATAATATAAACTAATATTTTGTTCAAAGGAAAGTAAAAGCATTGACTTATGCAAATAAATGATGATATTTTCATAAATCCAAGATATTTATTAAATAATAATATTTTAATAAATCTAAGATATTTTAGAAATCCAAAATATTTATTAAATAATAATATTTTAATAAATCTAAGATATTTTAGAAATCCATGATATTTATTAAAAGAAGGATATTTTAATAAATATCTGAGGGGATTTGTGTCTAAAAGGAGAAGGGGGGGTGGGAACTTGATGGGCATGGGTACTAAGGTGGGAAAACTGACTCGGATGTTGTCAGAGGAGTTCTAACTGTGGGAGACATGAGCAGTGAGTTCTAACAGAGTCATGGAGTGATCTCGATTGTTATTGGAGTTTTGGGCATGGTAGCCAGAAGACTTGTCTTTTGGATCTCGGGACCAGAGAGGTTGACCTCGGATAGGCTGGGAGGAAAAGCGGGTTAGTAACGGGAGCGGGAGCCATGACATGTCTAAAACAACTTCAAATACAGTTCCAGGTAAGTATTAAATAGTGAATTGATATATATATATATATATATATATATATATATATATATATATATATTTTTTGTTTAAAAAAAAAATCCCACTCTAGATTGTGTAGTATCAATTTTGTTAATGATTGTTAAATTCATAAAGTTAACGTCTTTACATCACACTACAACCTTCACTACATAAATAATATACGGAAACAACAACTAAGCAAGAAGGAAATCAATCACACATATGACACTGCTAATTTTAGATAAATGTCCCTAGAAAAACCCAATGCAGGCAAACCGGTGCCCCAAACTGACAAGCCCCACACTGCCTCTGCACTACCTCTGCACGGCCTCTGTGCAGATCTGCATCACACTAGCTAGGAACTGTGTCACTTCCTTTGCTTGATCTTTCTGCTAGCTGGATACTTCAATCTTTGGCCCATCTGGTCTCACACCCCGGCACCCAGCACTGAAACTGATCTCACCCTCAGCGAAATTGCAAATTTCCTCAAGGCTTCAGCGCTGCCTAGCATAGCCCTTACGTTGCCTCTTCTGTGTCCTCTCTTTGCTCCCTCCGAGATATATTCTCGTCTCAGGAAAAATCTCCAACCGAAACTATCTCTGCCCGTCACTACAAGAATCAACTCGATGATCTCTCAAGCTGCTCTGCGTTGCTCACTTGAGATCGATCTCTAGACTCTCCCTCGATGTGATTTCCAAATGCCCATCAAGCCTTCTTTTATAACCTTCCCGTTGAGAAATCAACGGCCTGAATTAAAACATAATCAAGGGCTACGATTAACTTGACTTGATCTTCGTCTTTTTCTAGAAGATTCACACCCAATTCTATTAATATACTTTAATTATTTTAATTCCCTAAGTTTAGACTTAGGCTCGCATTAAAAATAATTAATTATTTTAATAAAACCCCATCCGGGTGGAATTTCCCAAAACGATTTCTCGGTATTTTGGAATACATGTGTCTAAACCTCCCTGCAAAATTTGAGACTTAGAGCACATATGATGCTACTAGAAATCAACAGTAAAGGGCAACGAGAATTTTGTCTACAAGCTACAAAGTCCCTTTATGATATAAAGCAATTGCCCAGTATGTGGCACCAAAAGTTCAACACATACATCCAAGGATTGGGATTTGTGAGAAGTCGAGTTAATCACTGTGTTTTATCTCAAGTCGAAAGGCAAATGTTTCATATGCAGTGTTATATGTTAATGACATGATGTTGGTTGGAAACAACATGAGTGCAATCAGGGAGGTGAAAATGCACCAATTCTCCAAATTTAACATGCAGGAATGCAAATCGATGAAGGTACCAATTCCTGTTGGGGAAAAACTAATAGTTGAACAAAGTCCAAAAATACATGAAGAAAGAGAAGGCATGGTCCGTGTTCCATATGCAAGTCTTGAAGTAGTTTCATGTATTCAATGGTTTGCACTGAACTAAGTGTTGCTCATGCAAAGGGAGAATTGAGAAAACACATAACACCTAGAACATAGCATTGATCTAATGTTAAAAGAGTAATAAGGTGTTTGTGTGGCACAAGTGATCATGACATCAACTACCATGGAAGACCTAAGAATGAAAGTGAAACAATTGTACAAGGATTTATCGATGCTAATTGGGTCGGGGATGTTGATAGAAGGAGGTCAACTAGCATATATGTACTCAATTTGTTTGACGGAGGTATTAGCTGCATCAGTAAGCAACAATTGGCCGAAGCATTATCGACAATGGTGGTTGAATACATCACAGCCACTCATGCAAGCAAGGAAGAAAATGTTGAGATTTTGGGTGGCAACGAATGTGCTCTAGCTCCGAAACTTTGTGGAGGGGCTAGAACACATGAGATCTCCAAGACCCGAAAATTGTTTGGAGAAACTCCACCCAGTGTAAAAGTTATTCAATAAATTAACTATTTTAATGGAGACCCTAAGTCTAACTTAAGGAAATAAAATAATTAAAGGGAATTAATTTAAACATGTGGGTGAGAATGTTCTAGGTAACATGGATCAAGCATTTTCTATATCTTACCCATTGATTAGAGATTAGATCACGGCCATTGATTTCTCAACGATAAAAGTGTTAAAGGAAGGCTTGGGGTTAGTTGGAGAACATACACAGAGTGCCAACACCAGAGCTAAGTCGAAGTTGCAGTGCTTGAGAGGGGCAGATCAACGTGGGATTATTCTGATCCGAGGTCAAGAATACTAAAGTAGAGAGGCAGATCCATACCAGACAACACAGAGACTAGCAGGAGGGACGCAGCCCACCCAGGCTCACACAGAGGCTGACGCAGGGCCTTCAGGCTGACGCAGAGGCAGTGCGGAGCCCAAAAGGGTGATGCAAGGGCAGCTTGTGGTGCATAGTGGCTACACTGGGTAGGAGAAGCTGCCGCATACGCTGGAGGAGCAGCGTTGGGGTTCAAGTGTGCCAGAAAGGGCTCGTATTCAGTATTTTCAGAGGAGTGCTTCCTTGGCTGAATCAACCATATTTTTTCTCTTCGAGTGATAGGTACATCTGTCGTGAATTATTTGTTGGGAAAACACTTACTGGTGCCCTTGATTGTATTCAAATATTCTACTTAATAAACAAACCATCTAAGAGTTGTTGCACCGATTTTCCTGCATTGGGTTTTTCTGGGGACATTGTCCAAAAAGTACTGTGTCCTTTGTCGTGCATGTGTTATGCTTTAGAAAATGATCTACATGTATGTGTGTTATGCTTTAGTAAGTGTTTACTTTGACATTTTACTGAATATTTTAGAAAATAACTTGTTAATTAAAACAAACAAGTAGGAGAAGTAAATCAAGATATTGCAGTAGGGTTTCTATATTCAGAATTTTTCACATGGTATAAGAGCAATTACAGATCAAGCTGAAGCCATCAGCATAGGGCTGAATTTTTTTTTGCTGCATGATGTCAGTTAATGTTGCACAGATTAAGAAAGAGGCAGTGCAGCACCAGAGGGACAATGCAGAGGCCCTGCAGGGGTGACGCAGAGTTGACACAGGCCTAGAAGAGTGACACAGGGCCTGTCAAGCTCACGCTGAGCTGACGCAGGCCCAAGAGGGTGACACAGTCCAAGAGGGAGTGACGTTGTACCAATTGTCGTGACTGGAAGTGCAGTTTTCTGACCTTGGAAGTTGCTGGTGGGGCATTGTTTCTGCCGATGCAGAACAATGCCTAGCATAGTTGACAAAGCGGTAACAGTTCCTCAGCAGATTTTCTAGCCAAGAAATCTGAGTTTCGATCAAGTGGAGTGATCGTAGAGGGTCGATTCGACAGAATTGGTGAAGGATTTCTGGGAGGGAAATCATTTGTCAGAGGGAGCATATTTTCTAGAGGGTTTCTATCGCCAAGAAACCCATGTCCGGTCTTTTGCTAAGTGTAGCAGCAGTAGAAGGGAGAAGAGCACTTGCTTCGACAGTTTGAGCAAAGATGGCTCCGTATGGACTAAGAGATCAGGATAGGTTAGACGGTGTGTCTAACTTTTCTATCTGGAAAGTCAGAATCATCATAGTCCTTAATCAATATGGCATCAAAGACCATGTTGAGAACGTCCTAGCTGTGTCGACCTATGTTGATGCTCTAAAGAAGTTTAATGAAAATCAAGAGCGGGCTAAACACTTGATCATGGATGGAGTGAAAGATCACGTGGTTCTGCATATTGTCGATAAGAAGACGACAAACGAGGTGTGGACAGCTTTAACAACGTTGTATCAAGTTAGCTTCGTCTAGAGGAAGCTGCTTCTGGAGAATCAGATGCAGATGTTCCAGAGGCACAAGGGACAAGAGATCGATCCTTTCCTCTTTAGATTGCAGACTATCCGAGACCAGTTGATTACCATGGGGGTAACTTCTGATGATGGACTCATGGTGAGGACTACCTTGAATGCAATCACCGATGATTGGCAGACCTTTGTCCAAAGCATTTTAGGCAGAGCACAACTTCCAAACTGGGGGGACATGTGGGCAATCCCTCGACATGAGGAGATCAGGAGAATAATCAAGAGGGAATTCAGCAGCGGAAGAGTCAAGATAAATAAAGTGGAGGAGGAAGATGCATCCCTAGCATCTAAGGGACAGAGGCAACAATGGAAGAAGAGGAAGGACCTATCCAAGGTCAAGTGTTTTAGATGTGGTGAATTGGGACACTTCACCAATACTTGTCCAAAGAAGAAGGGCAAGGAAGATACGGATTCCAAGGCAGCAGCAGCGAAAGGGGATGACGACAACGATGATGATGTGGCCATTAGTGCTCATGTACCTCGAGAGAAGAGTTGGGGCAACATAGATCTGTTGAGTGAGCTACAGATGGTGGACGAAAGGATCCTTGAGGTGCCCAAACTCTTGGATCACATACAAGCTATGAGAGTCGTTAAAGACAGTAGCAGGATGACTGAATTCAATGGATGCAAAGGATCATGGAAAGGCACAAGACAGTGCTTGAACACTAAAGATTGGAGCAACACAGTGCAGTGGCAGCAGCAACGTGGAAGCAGCAGTGCAGAGGTTGATGGGACTTCAGCAACGTAGAGGGGCAGTGCAGAGCAGCAACAATGTAGAAGCTCTGGAGAGACAACGCAGAGTAGCAGCAGAGGGTGCTTCAATGATGAGACGCAACCAAACTGACTTGTCTGTCAATTGTTGGGTGATGTCCTTCAGTTGCTTACTTCTCAGCAACTGAGTTGTAGTGCAGCAGTTAGTGGTGGTAGTGTTATAGGCAGCATGATACAGCAATTTGAGAGGGAGTTGCAGTACAGATGTGGCAGTGACTGTGGCAAATTCATGGGCAGTTGTGCAGAAAGCAGCAGCGCAGTGGATGGAGGGTGGCAGGCCAAGCATGAGCAGCGCAGGAGACCGATGCCAGAGATCAGAGTAACGCTTCTGGAGTGAAGTGTTGCTTGAGCACATTCCTCACTAAGAGGGAGTGTTGAGATTTTGGGTAGCATTGGATGTGCTCTAGCTCCGAACCTTTGTAGAGGGGCTAGAAAACATGAGATCTCCAAGACCCATAAATCGTTTGGAGAAATTCCACCGGGTGTGAAAGTTATTCAATAAATTAATTATTTTAATGGAAACCCTAAGTCTAACTTAGGGAAATAAAATAATTAAAGGGAATTAATTTATACATGTGGGTGAGAATGTTCTAAGTAACATGGATAAAGTCTTTTCTAATCTTAGACGTTGATTAGAGATTAGATCATAGTCGTTGATTTCTCAACGAGAAAAGTATTAAAGGAAGGCTTGGGGTCAGTTGAAGAACACACAGAGTGGCAACACTTGAGCTAAGTCGAAATTCTGGGGCGTGGTTTGCTGAGAATTTTCGAGTGAGCTTGCAGTGCTTGAAAGGGGCAGATCGACGAGGGATTATTCTGATCTGAGGCTAAGAATACTAAGGCAGAGTGGAAAATATGTACCAAGCAGCATAGAGACCAACAGGAGGGACACAGCCCAGCTAGGCTCACGCAAAGGCAGCGCAGAGGCTGACGCAGGGCCTTTCGGGTGACGCAGAGGCAACGCTGGGCCCAAAAGTGTGACGTAGGGGCAGCCTGTGCTACGCAGTGGCTATGTTGGGCAGGAGACACTGATGCAAAGGCTAGAGGAGCAGCGCTAGGGTTCCAGTGGACCAGAAAGGTCTCGTATTCAGTGTTTTCAGAGGAGTGCTTCCTCGAATGAATCAGCCATAGTTTCTATCTCTGAGTGATAGGTACATTTGTCGTGAATTCTATGTTGGGAAAACCATTACTGGTGCCCTTGATTGTATTCAGATATTATGCTTAATAAACAAACTCTCTAAGAGTTGTTGCATCGGTTTTCCCACATTGGGTTATTTCAGGGACATTGTCCAAAAACACTGTCTCCTTTGTCATGTGTGTGTTATGCTTCAGTAAATGATATGTATGTATGTGTTGGCTGCAGTTGTGTTTACTTTGATATTTTACTGAATATTTCAGAAAATAACTTGTTAATTAAATCAAACAAGTAGGAGAAGTAAATCAAGATATTCGAGTAGGGTTTCTATATGCAGAAATTTTCACAGCAGTTTGATTATGACAGTTATGTTCAGAGATAAGGGGAAGTTAAGAATTAATTGGTGAACCACTTGTTCTAACACTTAGTTTTGTAAAAGCACAAGGTATTTTCTTGTTGAAGAATAAAGAAAAACAATGCATATCATTTCCCTTAGGTACTTTCTTTTATTTTGTGCACAATTCTCCTAATTTATGAAGAAGATTGAATAACCTGAGATGTCTGACGCAGAAATTGTTAATGCAAAAAATCCCAAAGGGCATGACGATTCTATGATTTGGCCTTTTTGTTAAGTTTATTTCTAGATTTGTTTATTTTTGTGGGGTAAACACCCTTGGAGGGAAATGAACCTTGAATCTTACAATCTACATAGTACTTCATAACACACCAATCGCCAATTGAGCTGCCCCCCATGGGAAAGTTTATTTAAATCTATATTTAAGAAATGTTTTGTATTTAGCCTTGTTGCTTTAATAAATTTTAAAAATACTCCTCAACTGATGGAGCCTCATTACATTAGCAAGGAACCTTCAGCAAATGGGAAAATCGAGTCGAATCACCCAACTGTAGGCTAAATTCAATTCCTTCTCTCCAATCAAGTCTCAATTTTTTCACTTTACTTTCACTGTTCTAAGCAAGTTAGGTATTCTAAATTTATTTATTTATTTTAAGTTGCTCAATCTAGGTTAGAATTTTAAATTTTCAAATCTCTAATTTAACTTCAGCAAATCAAATCAACCTTGAGTTTCACATTAAAATTCTCAAAAAGTTTGTTTTATTCAGATTGCATTAGGACGATTTTTAATTTCTAAGGCACTCAATTTCATTTAAAACAAATAACACAAGAATTTACAAATGTCTACAAAATGTTATCTCCCTAATGCATATTATAATGGGTAACGCATTCATTTTACATGGCACTAGTCTGGTTATTTTCTACAAACTGATTTGTCATCTTAAATTTTATTGAGCCTTATCCTGGGTAATTTTCTCTCTAGTGCAACGCGTTCCAAGTGTTACTCTGGAATCGACATTGCAATTCTCTTGGGTGTAGCATGTAGCCTAGTAAATCGTTCTGACTCTCATATGTTTCCAATTGGCATTTTAATAAAATTAATTTGTGACACAAATGTGGAATGAATGTCTCATCAATGCACTAGTTCGATTTCATTTAAACTCTGCAAAATATTTTTGGTATCTAATCCCAACAAGCATTCAAATGAATGAATAATCCACAGGTTCAAACAAAAATAATCATGATGAATATGGATGCGCACGTGTTATTTTTATCCCCACTGATTCGTATCAAATTGGCATCTCCTTGGTTTATGGTACATTGCGCTCTAGATCGATTTTCCATTGACGCTACTCATTTAACTTTGCAATTGGTGAAACAAATTTAATAAGTGATCAAAGCATCCTAGAAAGTCAACGCTTAAATTCTTACTACCATTTAAGCGTTCAGGCATATAAATGAATCAATGCCCTCCATGCTAATGAAAATTGTCACACTTGTTTAGCATTGGTTTAAGTCTGTTTTTTTTTTTATTCTATGGAATATTGAGCATGGTTAGCTCCATTACAGTCTCATAGGCTTACCTTCAACATTCAAAATTTCAAACATCTTCAATAATATGACTTGTAAATCCATGCTTTAAGAATTTAAATATTGTCAGATTTAAATTTCATGGTGCATGTTGATCTATATTTGGCTTGTCTTCTATTGATCTATTATTGTGTTCTATCAATATTTTACTTTCAATTTTATGTGATTGATGTCTTGTATTGGGCCTATGAAAGATTGAAGTAAAAGTGCATCAAGCATAGAACACCATTGTTAGCTAGATTGGCTGTCATATACTCTGCGTCCGATAACTCAATGCTACTGACTACTGCTTCCGGCTAAACCACGACACCACTGCCGAACCCAACCCAAAACAACACCTTGAAGTGCTCTTCCTATTAGAAGCACAACCTGCCCAATCAGAATCAGTTTAACCTGCCAATCTCACTCCATCTCCCTGCCTATAATCCAGACCATAATTTACTGTTCCCTGCAAGTACCGCAATATGTGTTTTGCAGCAACCCAATGCACCCTCCTGGGCTCACACATGAACTGGCTCATCGTGTTGACCAAATACATCAAGGAACCAATCAACTGTCTATACAATGAGGGATCAACCAACTCGGAATCTGAAGCGTGAAGCTTCTTCCAGTTGGTGATCATCGGTTTCGACATGGGTCTACAATCCTCCATGTGGAATCTGCCAAGGATGTCCACAATATACTTCCCTTGCCCCAAGAAGAAATGCCCCTCCTTCTGCCACACTTCCAAACCCAAAGTAATGCATCAAGCCGATGTCCTTCATCTCAAACTCGGACGCAAGATCTCTCTTGCAGTGCTCTATGAGTCTCTCTACACCCGTAATGACCAAGTCATCCATATACAACACCAGAATGAGAGGCTCCTCACCTATCACAATGAAGTACAAGTTCGGATCTGCCTCACTCTTTGTGAAACCCATCTCCTGCAAGTATGTATCTATCCTGGAGTACTAAGCTCTAGAAGCTTGCTTCAGGCCATAAAGGGCCTTCTTCAGTCTGCACACATGGGAATCCTTCCCATGCACCTCAAAGCCCTGTGGCTGCTCAATGTACACCTCCTCCTGAACATCATTCTTCATGATAGAAGAATACTCCTGCTGCATGGCCTCTCTCCAGACCTGCTGGCTAGCTGCCTCCTCATAGCTAGAAGGCTCAGAGTCAATGATGTTAGCAACCATTTCCATATAGCTACGAAACCTCTCAGGTGTTCTGCTTTCTCTGACCGACCTCTTAGGCGCAGCAACAGATGTGGACTCTCTCAAGGTATCCTAAAGCCACTTGGGCTTCTTCTTCCCTAAGCACACCTCTCCCACTGGAGAATGAAACTCCTCCTCCTCATCAGAAGTCTGAACTCCTGACTATCTGTCCACTGTCCTCCTGCCTGAATCTGAACCTGCAGACGCTGAAGTACCGTGTGAACTGTCCATTAGTGGACTCCCTAGTGAACTGCTCTGTGGACTGCTCTACATGTTGCCCGAAGCACCACCCCTCTAACTCTGTGAGCCACTGCTCACTGACGGACTTGACACCGTAATCGATGTACCTCTGGATCCTCTTGATCCCTGCCCACTCGATCCCTGCGACTAACTCAACTGCTCCTGAGGGTCTGGTTGATCCAGATAATCTAACTCCCGTGACCTCATGAAGGCCCTGTCCTCCTCGAACTTCACATCCCGCCTGACAACACCTCTCCTCTGTGCGGGAATATAAATCTGAAAGGCCTTCAAGGTCTCACTGTAGCCCACAAAGACACCCTTCTCTGCAGTGGGCTCTAGTTTGGTCCTCTTCTCCTTGGGTACGTAGGAGTATGCAATACACCCAAAGATACGGAAGTGACCAACATCAGGCTTCTTCCCAGAAAAAGCCTCCTCCGGAGTCATATGCCCCAAGGCACGATGCAGACTCTTGTTCTGCAAGTATACAGTAGTATTGCAAGCCTCTGCCCACAAAAACAAAGGTAACCCCTGATCATGTAACATGGCTTTGGCAGCCCCAATGATGGATCTGTTCTTCCTCTCTGCAACCCCGTTCTGCTGGGGGTTGTAAGGAACAATGAACTCCCTCCTAAAGCCTGCCTCCGCACAATAGTCAACAAACTCTCCAAGGGTGTACTCTCCTCCATTGTCCAACCTCAGGGACTTGATCTTTCGACCTGTCTGTGTCTCCACAAGAGCTTTGAACCCCTGAAACTGCTTGAAGACCTCACTCTTGGTCTTCAAGAAATAAATCTAGGTCCTCCTGGAGTGATCAACAATGAATAACACATAATACTCATATCCACTCAAGGAAACATGAGACATCCGACCGCTCACATCGGAATGAATCAAATCAAGTATCCCAGTCGCTTTGCTGTCACTGCTGCGAAAAGGGGATTTGAAAAACTTGCCCATCGCACATCCTCTGCATGTATCAATGTGATCAGTACTGAAATCTGGCACACCTGTAGTGATCTCCCGCAATGTCCTCAAGGCTCCATGATACATGTGCCCCATCCTGCGGTGCCAAATCTCACACAGCTCAGAACTGCTAGCTCTGATGTCGGTACTACTGCTCTATGCCAAAAGGCGCTGAAATGCAAACTTGTACACCTTTGCATGGCGTACACCTATCACTCTAGCTGACTCAGCTGGAGTACCCCTGGGATATATCAGCACCTGTCCTCTCTTGAACAATATCTCATACCCTCTGTCCTCCAATGCTGAGACGGATATGAGGTTCTTCCTCATCCCTGGCACATATAAAACATCTGACACCTTCAAGGGAGGTTTGGGTTCCCTATCAAATGTCAGTGTCCCCACAACGACTGCTCTAACAACACTATCAACACCGAGTACTACCTCTATATCAGTCCCACTCTCTGAAAGCTCTGAGAAGTACTCGCGAACTCCTGTCATATGACGTGAAGCCCCACTGTCCACATACCAGATACCCGAAGATGCTCCGCTAGTCGAGGGAAATGCATGCTCCCTCTGAACCTCCGTGGCAGGTGATCCTGCACTAGTGGACTCACAAGCACTGAACCCAAACTCTCGGTCAAATCTATCTGAAAAGTCCTCAATCTCTGCTGATGCTGCCATGGTCTGGTTCTTCCCCTTCTTCTTCTTCTCCGGACACACAACTGCATAGTGTCCCATCTTCTGACAACTCCAACACTTCACTTTGGAGTAGTCCTTCTGCGTGTTCTCTTGTTTACCTTTACCTTTGCCTTTGCCCCCACCACCACTTATGGAAGCATGCTTCTTGCCTTTGCCTCTCTTGCCTTCGGCCAACAATGCTACATCCTCATCCTGCTCAACTGGCTTGGCTGCCCCAAGCTAACTCTTCCTGATCTTTGTCTGAATGCAATCATCCCAAAACCTCTCCCATGTGGGAAGGGTCTCACGTGCACAAACCCCATCAGCAAAATTCAGCCATGAAGTAGGAAGACCATTCACTACAATCTGCACCAACTCAGTGTTTGGAATGACCTCTCCAACTGCTGCCAATGCATCTCTCACATTAGTTATCTTTGTGAGATAACCAGTTGCAATATCATTCTTCCCCATCTTAATGGTCTTCAACTTCTCCCTTAAGACCATTTTTCCTGTTCTCATTGGTACTCTAGTAGAGATTGGTCAAGGCAGACCACATCTCATGAGCATTTGTATTTCCTCTCACACGAGGAATGCAATGGTCTTTGATTCCTTCTAGAATCAGTCTCTTACCCTTGTTATTCTTTTTATTATACGCTGCCAACTGAACAGCATCAATAGGCACAACAACAGGGTGTTGTGCAGTATGCACCATGACATCCCAGACTTCTGACTCCTCAAAGATACTCTGCATTCTCTCCTTCCACACGCTGTAGTTACTATGCCCATCCAACCTATCCTCCACCCTCAATCCCAATGACATCCTTGTTGTCCTAAAAACTGAAAATAACACTGATGTAGTAAAGATAAAATTTATGTGTGAAAAATCAACTTACTACAATTTTCTGAGTGAAAAATCAGCAACCTGTAATTTTTCTCTTTGTTGTCCCAAACTGCACTTTCAGCACCCAACCTCTGATACCATGTAGAAATTTCTGTTTTCCCACCTCAGTTTTAAGTTTCAACTTATTTCTCCAATTAGTTAAATGCCCTTTCCCATAACCTTACATTCAACAAGCTGGAAAATAAATATTTTCTGAAAATACAAATTCTGGAAAATTTTCACAGTTCTGGAAATTGCAGAAATAAAAATCAGCAGACTAAAACAGCCACACAAAACATTTTAACACAGTGATTTTTGGTCAACATGACCCTGGAAAAACCCCCTACAACTCTTGGTGAAAACCACTTCGAAAGCTTCTCTTTATTTTCTTAATATTGTTTTTACAGTGATGCAAAAATTTACACAACAAAAAAAATTATAGCAACTTCGAAATAGAACTTATCTCGAAAACTGTGCCAAACTCCACCTCCGTTTCCGTGCCCACAAAACAGAAAAATTACAGCAGAAATTATAGCCTTCAAAATTGTACGAACAGCCTCAAAAACAGTGTCGGAATGGTTGTACGGCCTCCCTCGAAATCTGCAGTTCTCTCGAAATTCGTGCCCACTTGCCTCGAACTTCGTGCTCTGCCCTGCTGTACGAATTTGCTGAAAGTTAGTGTTGTTGCCCTTCTTCTCACTGCTCAGAAAATTCTCTTCAGTTTTCTCCTTCTCCTTCTCTCAATCTGCTCATGAAAAAATTAATGAATAAATGACATTTTTTCTCCTTTTCCTCCTTTAATAGAACTCTAAGTGACTTTTGGGTTATCCCCAAATCCAATGGCTGAAATAGCTTTAGATCTAGGGCTGAGATTAAATGCTCTTTTAAATCTCACTTTCTATTTTTTAATTCACCCCACTTTAATAAAGACCCACTTAGTCATTTATTTCCATAGTCACTTTTCCTTTCTAATTTTACATTAACTTTATTAAAGTCACTTTAAAATTAGACTTTAGTAACTTTTTCACTTAAAGTCACTTTTAAATTAGATTTGACTTTATAACCTTTTAAAGTCACTTTAGGAGAAAAATTAAATTTTTTTGGATACTTTCCCTAGGCCAAAGATCAAAGCCTTAGGGAACCACCTGTCCTCTGGTAACCAAATTTCAACATGCTTCTGGAAAGAAGGGAATGTTTGTGGGCTACAGTGAAACTTCGAAGGCATATAGAATCAATTTGCCTAGTCAAAGAGAAGTAGAGATATGCCACGATGTCACCTTTGTTGAAGATGCTGCACTCAAGAAAGTAAGAAATCTTCCTAGCTCCAAGGAAGACAAAGAAGATGAAAAAGCAAGGAAGTTGGAAGAGTCGAAGGATGACCTGATGCCTAATGTTGAAGGACCTATGGATCCCATTGATCCACCTCCTTCAAATAAGAGAAGACCCCCATGGCTTAGGGATACTCTCGAAGATGCAGAGACATATTGCCCCAAGGGGGGCATTCCGTGAAAGCAAGAAGCCAAAGAGATACCAAGGGTATCTAGCAGCCATGAGTGCGATAGTACAATCTGAAGCTGGATCATTTGAAGAAGTCGTAAAGCATCAAGTTTGGAAGGATGCTATGCACAAAGAATATGAGTCCATTATGAAAAATGATGTCTGTAAAGTGGTCCTGAGACCAGAGGACAAATCTGTTGTCACCTCGAAATGGCTCTATTAGATCAAGCATGGATCTGATGGAAGTGCTGAAAAGTATAAGGCAAGATTTGTTGCCGGAGGCTTCTCTCAAAAGGAAGGCATAGATTATAATGATATATTTGCACCTGCGGCCCACTATACCACCATCCAATCTACTATTGCCCTTGCTGCTACGCAAGGATGGAGTCTACATCAGATGGATGTGAAGATTTCTTTTCTGCATGGATCCATAAAGGAAGAGGTGTATGTGGAGCAACCTCTAGGGTTCGAAGTCTGAGATAGAGACACCCAAGTATGCAGGTTGAAAAAAGCCCTCTATGGGTTGAAGGAAGCCCCCAGGGCTTGGTACGAGAGTATAGATAGCTACTTGATGAAGTTGGGGTTCACTCGAAGTAATGCTGATCTAAACCTTTATTTTAAGGTTGATAGAGAAAGGCCTCTCATTCTACTTCTCTATGTGGACGATCTAATCCTGACCGTTAATTTTGGACAACTAGGTCCAAACTCCATGTTGTGATGCTCAAATGAAGATGCCAATATTTTTATTGGATTCCTATTTCGGAGAGGTGCAAGACCGATCTAAAGATCATCTTGATCCGATGAGTAGAACATTTATTTTGAATTTATTCCACTTATGTGCAAGGTCAGCCAGAATTGAAATGTAGACTAGAAGCCCCAGCAGATGTGTCACACACCCTCACTAATGGATATATATAGGTCAACGTTGGAGGTCATTTCATCCATCATTCATCACACATTTCTCTCTCATCATCTGATGGGTTTGATCACCTTGGAGGCTCTTCTTCTCTCACACATGGGAAATTTCAATGAAGAAAATTTCTGGTTTTGACCTAGGGTTTCAACGAAAATTTGACCAGTGTTGACCAAAGTCAACACATTGTCAAACTGAGCATAAACTCTCTCAAAAAACCGATTTGTGCAGTCTGCATTTATTGGCACAGAAATCGAAGCTGGGCATTGACTTTGACCGGGCTGTGTTGATTTTTGCTTTTGTTGTTTTTGCATTGACGATTGACTCAGACAATGTTGACTTTGGGTTGACTAATATAGAATTGTCAGAGAGGGTTCTGTGACACATTCTGGTTGGCTGATCATATTGAGACTTTGCTGGTTGAAGCATCCTGTTGACCATCATAATGCACCACAACGCATATTTTGTTGATCAAATTAAGTGTATTTTTGGCTTGTCTTCCGTCGATCTATTGGTATGTTCTATCCAAATTTCCTTTCTTGTTTATGTGATTGATGTTTGATATTGTGGATAAAAGCAAAGTTGCATCAAGCATAGAACATCTTCAAAAATTTACATGGTATCAAAGCTTAGGTGAAGACAAAGCCCAAGTTTGTAGCAATCACCGAAGAAGAGCATGGGTAGCTCAAACTATAATGGCTTCAAAGTGTGAGAAATCCTAGATTTGGATTCCTACTACAAAAATTCTGAATTACTTCTCATATTATTTTGATAATTATTTCAATAGAGTGAAATCTCGAAGTAATTTCTGAAGCAGTCTACACAAATAATACTATGGAATAAATCCAAGTGCTAAAACAAAATGAACAAAATGTAATGAAAAACAACCACATTTGACACAATTATTTTTGGACTAAGTCCTCGGAAAAACCCAACTCGGGAAAAAACCAGTGCAACAGATCTGAGGGTTTTATATTATTAAGCAGCAGAATCTTGAGTACAACTAGGGTGCCAATATCCGGCTCACCCTTCAGAGATATCTAGACAGCAAATGCAATTTTGAGATATACCTCACTCTGCAAATCTCTGGTTGATCTCAACAGTGCTGGTGAAGCCCTTTTCTGCCTCTGCGTGAGTGCTTATGCTAGATCTGCGTAAGCCTGCGTAGGCAAGCCTGAAAAACTATGTCACCTATTTCTGCAACTAATCTAGCTGATCTGAGACTGGATCTTGGCCCTCCTGGCTCAGAAACCCCAACCTCTAGCTATCTTCGGACTGACTCCAAGAGACACTACACTACTTCTGCGTGATTTCTTGCAGGGACTGCATCACCCCTTCAGAAAATTGCGCTGTCTCTCTCTGCGTAAATGTTGCCTCTATCTGAAATGCACTTCTGGTCCTCCTGACCAGTCTCTGCTTTTGCCCCTCTCTGAATCTGATCACTGAGTCGAAATCCCTTAGCAAACCCTGCCCTAGTGATTCGATTCTGACCAAAAGTTGTGTCTCCTCACACAAACTCGAAAATGATCAATGGCTCAAGTGTCTCAATGTGATTCCATAGGCCCCTCACCTTCCTTATATTCTTCTGTTGACTCTTCAACGGCCAAGATTAAAACATAATCAAGGGCTAAGATTAAATTGGAGGTGATCCATGACTTTATCTAGAATATTCACACTTAGTTTAATCAATACCCTTTAATTAATCAGTTTCCGTAAGTTTAGACTTAGCAAAACAATAAAAAACGATTAATTAATTTAATTAAACCATCTCTAAGTGGAAATTTCCAAAACCATTTCTGGGTATTATGGAATACATGTGTCCTAGCCTATATACAAAGTTACAAGGCTAGAGCACATTCGATGCTACCATAAATCAACACTCCCTCTTAGCGAGGAAAGTGCCCTAGAAAAACAACTCAATGAGCTATTGTTCTAACTTCTGGAACCTCTGTTGTTGTGCTGTTGATGTTGCTCACCAACACTGCACAAAAATGATGCAACTATACTGCTGTTGACTCTGCATGATGCTGCCAACTGCCACTGTACTGCAACTCCCTCTGAATTCTGCAACCATGCTTCTGCACTGTGTGAGCACTACTCTGCACTGCGCTGCACCACACTGTGCACTGCGTTGTTGCTGCTCATCTGTTGTTGTTGTTGCTCAACTAGTGTTGCTGCTACAGAAAAACCTCTGAAATTGGACTAGCAAATCTGCAATTGAAAAATAAGACTGACTGATGCTAGCTTTTGTACTAGCTCTCTGAAAAATATTGCATTGTTGTTGCTCTGCACTACGTGATCACTGCACTATGCTACACTAGTGTGCACTGCGTTGTCGCTGCTCAACTGTTGATGTTGTTGCTCCTCTGCACTGATCAGGCTCTAGTACTGCTGGCTACAACATTGTCTTCTCATCTTCCGCTGCAACTATCCATCCTGCTACTGTCTTAAGGCTGCCGTAGCTTGCATGTGATCCAAGAGTTCGGAAAAACACTCAAGGATCCTGCCACTTGTAGATTCTGGATGTAGAACTCCAAGTCAGCCCACTTCTCTCCTTTCGGAATATGAGCTAACATAGCACAATCTCTTTCTGCCTCAATCTTGGTAGCTCCTGCTTGTGGATCTTCCTTCTCCTATTTATCCTTTTTCTTAAGAGGACATTGTGTGGCATAATGTCCAATTTCCCCACACCGGAAGCACTTGATCTTGGACAGATCTTCTTCTTCTGCTTCTGTTGCCCCTTTGATGCAAGGGCAGTGTTAGCTTCTTCCTCCTTCTTGACTTTCGACCCACTACTGCCATCTTCCAAATGGATTTCAAGGAGGTCTCTCCTCAGCTCTTCTTGTTGTAAGGCTGCCCACATTGCTTCCCATCTTGGAATCCTTTGTCTGCCCAGAATGCTCTGGACAAAGGCATAATACTCTTCTTAAACCGAGTTCAGAGTGAACCTTACCAGCTTCGAGTCTCTAGGAGAAGCTCCTACTGCTGACAGTTGATCTCAGGTATCCTGAATACGGGATAGGAAGGAGTCAAAATGTTCTCCCTTCTTCATCCTGGAATTACGCATCTTCTCCTCCAAATACATCTTCCGTTGCTCAGAAGATCCTTGGTACATCTTTTCTAGCCCTACCCACATCTCTCTAGTAGTGTTCTTGGCTGCTACGTGAGGTATGATATCATCCTTCACACCATCTAGGATCAACTGCTTGGCTCTTGCCATATTCTTCATGAATTGTCTCAGGTGTACTGCATCAAGAGGTTCTACAACTGCGTTGTCTATGAAGGCTTTCAGATCATGCTCATCAAGGAGAAACTCTATCCTTGATTTCCAAATGACATAGTTGGAGGCACCCTCCAATCTATCTTGGTCACGCAGTCTGTTGCTGGCCATCTACTTAACTGTCGATTTCTTTCTCTAACCCTCTGCACAGCTCAACTTACGCACTCCTTGTGGAGTAAGTCACTGCTTTTGTTGTTGCACAGGAGAAACTGAGTTTCTTTGAGTAAGAGACTTTCTGAGATCAAGAAATCCCCAATCTGTGATTTTCAGAAATTTTCTGACGCTTTATGCACAAACTCTTACTGTTGTGCAGTAACTGTGTCCTTCAGTTACGCTGGTCTTCTACGTTGTCTCTTCTGCAATTGAAAAAATGCTTACCACTCTGTCAACTCTCTCAAAGGGAGCCTTTTCCTGCGCTGGATTGCCCTCCTGGCCCGGACAACGTAATCTCTGGGAGGGTCTACTGCTGCTTATGCAAATCCCAGTCTCTCCCACACTGCTGGTTCACTCTTGTTTCTCCTGCACTTCAGCTTGAATGAGCTCTGATACCATGTGATAAATCCTAGATCTGGGTTCCTACTGCAACAATTTTAAATTACTTCTCCTATTATTTTGATAATTATTTCATTACAGTCAAATCCCGAAAAAGCAGTCTACAAAAATAATTCGGTGGAATAAATCTCAATGTTGAAACAAACTGAACAAAATGTAATGAAAAACAACCACATTTGACACAGTTACCTTTGGACTAAGTCCCCAGAAAAACCCAACTCGGGAAAACCAGTGCAGCAAATCTAAGGGTTTTATATTATTAAGCAGCAGAATCTTGAGTACAACCAGGGTGCCAATATCCGCCTCACCCTTCAAATAAATCTAGACAGCAAATGTAATTGTGAGATATACCTCACTCGGCAAGTCTCCGACTGATCTAAACTGCGCTAGTGAAGCCCTTCTCTGCCTCTGCATGAGTGCTTATGCTGGATCTGTGTAAGCCTACGTAGGCAAGCCTGAGAAATTGCATCACCTCTTTCTACAACTGATCTAGCTGATCTAAGACTAGATCCTGGCCCTCCTGGCTCAGAAACCCCAGCCTCTAGCTATCTCTGGACTGACTCCAAGAGACACTGCGCTGCTTTTGTGTGATTTCTTGCAGGGACTGCGTCACCCCTTCAGAAAATTGCGTTGTCTCTCTCTGCATAAATGTTGCCTCTCTCTGAAATGCACTCTTGGTCCTCTTGACCAGTCTCTGCTTCTACCCCTCTCTGAATATGATCATTGAATCAAAATCACTTAGCATACCCTGCCCTAGTGATTCGATTCTGACCAAAATCTGTGTCTCCTCACGCAAACTCGAAAATGCTCAATGGCTCAAGTGTCTCAATGTGATTTTCATAGGCCCCTCACCCTCCTTATATTCTTCTGTTGACTCTTCAACAACGAAGATTAAAACATAATCAAGGGCTAAGATTAACTTGGAGGTGATCCATGACTTTATCTAGAAGATTCACACTTACTTTAAATAATACCCTTTAATTAGTCAGTTCCCCTAAGTTTAGACTTAGGAAAACATTAAAAAACGATTAATTAATTTAATTAAACCATCTCTAAGTGGAATTTTCCAAAACCATTTCTAGGTCTTATGCAATACAAGTGTCCTAGCCTATATACAAAGTTACAAGGCTATAGCACATCCGATGCTACCATAAATCAACACAAAGCTGATGACAAATTGACTGGGAAGGAAGACTTCCATGCCTGGAAGATGACTTTGGATCTTATGTTGGAAGACCAAGATGTCATGGACCATGTGCAGGGTAAAATCCAAGAGCCTCCATCATCTGCACCTGCTGCCAACAAGTCAAAGTATAAGAAGGGGGAAATCAAAGAAAAGTTGATCATCCAAGATTCAATTCATAAGAGTTTGGTTGCCTACATCTCTGAGCTTCGCACATCCAAGGAGATGTATGATAAATTGGTCAACATGTTCAAGGCCAACAATGCAAATCAAGTCCTTTTCTTCAAGAACCAACTGAAGAATCTGAAGAAGCAGGGATGAATCCGTCCAATCATATTTTATGAAGTTGATTGAAATCAGAAATAATCTTCTGGCCATCGAGGAGACAATAGCTGATCGAGAAATGGTTCTCACTGCACTTGGAGGTCTCTCCTCCGAATGGCAAGTATTCAACACTACCATTCTCAATAACAATGTAATATCTGATTTTGACGAAGTATTATCGAGATTCGTACAAGAGTAAATGAGGATGAAGGAATGTGAAAATGAAGGAAATGCTGCCTTCACTGCTCGTGCTAAGAAAAAGAGCAATGGTGGTCCTAGGAACAAAGGAAGTGCAGGGGCCCAAGGAAAGAAAGGAAAATGTTACACATGTCACAAGACTGGCCACTATGCTAGAGAATGCCCTTTCAAGAAGGATTCTCCTGATGATGATGACAACAACAACAACCAAAGGAATGGAAATCAAAGGAACAACAGGTTCAAAGGGAAGAGGAAGGCTCCCTCTGGTGGAACTGGGGCAACCTTTCAAAAGATCTAGAAATTCCAAGTATGAGGAATCTAATGTTGTTCATGATAAAAAAAATGAATTCATTCTTGTATCTGCCCTCTCTGCTGCATCTCCACCCAACAATATGGATGTCTGGTTGATAGATAGTGGTGCCTCAAGGCACATCACTGTGTTTAAGGAAGCACTTTCTGATATGGTTGAGAAGGATGTTAATCTGAAAATTATCGTTGGAGATAATGCCACATATCCCGTGAAGGAACAAGGACTGTGACCCTCCACTTATCTCAAGGTCAAGTCCTCCGCTTGCAAGATGTACTATATGTACCTGATTTGAAGAAGAACCTTGTGTCTATTTCGGCTATGGAATAAAAAGGTTTCAATGTGGCGTTCGCTAATGGGAAGGTGCCCATCTCAAAGAAGAGTTTCAAGGAAGCTATAACGATTGGGTTTAGAGTTGATACACTCTACCAGGTTGGACGAACTCCACTGGGAGCGATGACATGTGATACTATCCGACAAATTGAACTATGGCACCAGAGGTTTGGACACATTCATTACAAAGCCCTTCCCGAAGCAAGGAAGGTGGTGACGAGGATGCCTTAATTCAAGAATGATCATGAAGCTGTATGTCAGGGTTGTGCCGAAGGAAAGCATACAAGGGGACCTTTCCCCTCAAGTGTCACAAACACATATGATGTCTTGCAATTGATACATTTTGATTTGTCTGGTATGCTGCCCATGACATCCTTGGGAGGTTGTTCTTTTTATATGACATTCATAGATGACTTCTCTCGCAAAACATGGATATACTTCTTGAAGAAGAAGGATGAGGCTTTCATGTGGTTCCATACCTTCAAAGCATAGTAACACGGGTACCGCTCCCAGCCATTGGAGAGCACGTACCCCATGCTCCCCCGCTCCTGGGAGCTTGGGAGCTTGTAGGAAACTTTCCAAAATTTTTGGGAGCTTCAAAGGGTACTTTGGAGCTTTTTGGGAGCTTCGCTACTACAAATTTTGACGTTTCGGGTACTTATTTTGAGCAGATTTTCACCTTTCGAGTACCTATTCTAAGCAGATTTTCAACTTTTGGGTACCTATTTTGAGTAGAGGGTACCAATTGTTTATTTCATAACTAATACATGATAGGTCAGGGGATTGGACTGCATGGGCTCTGTAAAGCAACAGAGATGTGGAGATCTACCAAAGATTTCAACAAAATATATACAGTTGCTAGTCATTCCTTGGCAGCTTCTGTTGCAAATCTTGAAGTTCAACAATTGCAAATAACTCTACTTTCTTGAAGCCTATCTTGAAGCTTTAATGATAAGATTCAACAAATTACAATGATGGCCAAAAAGAGAAAGTGTAGTGTGTTAATCAGTTTCATTCTATAAATTTCCAAACTTGAATTTCAAAATTGAATATAATATAGTGTTACATGAAATCACATAATAATCAAGTAATAATAACCTTTTTTTTTGTTTAGGAGTTCCACATGTTTCTTCACTGGTAAGGAATTTCATTGGCAAGTTGTTGATGGATTGATACTTTGATTTTTTCTGGCGGTGTTTCAATGTCCAATCTTTTACATATTTCAATGCAAGATGGAATCTGCATGGTGGAATTTAATTTGCACCTTTAAATTATTTTATTTTTATTTTTAATATATTATATTATTGCCGCTCCCAACTTAAAGTTTCCTGTAAATTTGAGCAAAGCTTCTAGCCGTACCGGATACTCGTTTCCCCGTACCAGAAGTACCCACGTACCGGGAACTCGTGCAACATAGCTTCAAAGCCTTGGTGGAAAATCTAACAGGGAAGAAGATTAAGATTTTGAGGACCGATAATGGCACTGAATATGAGATGAACAAGTTCAAAAACTTTTGCAGAGAAGCTGGCATCAAGAGGGAGACCCCAACCGTATATACTCCTGAGCAAAATGGCATTGCTAAAAGAAAGAACAGGACCATTGTGGAAGTTGCTCGTGCCGTGCTATGTGACCAAGGTCTTCCGAAGTTCCTGTGGGGAGAAGCTGCGAACACTGCTATGTACATACAAAACCGATGCCCGCATTCCGCTCTGGATTCCAAAACTCTCGAAGAGGTTTTCTCTAGTAAGAAACCTGATGTCTCACATTTTAGAGTTTTTGGTTGTCCTATTTATTTCCATGTGCCAAAAGAAGAGAGGAGCAAGTTGGATGCTTCTGGGAAGAAGGGAATGTTTGTGGGCTGCAACGAAACTTTGAAGGCCTATAGAGTCTATGTGCCTAGTCAAAGGGAAGTGGAGATATTCCATGATGTTACCTTTGATGAATATGCTTCCCTAAGGAAGGTAATCAATCTTCTGAACTCTGAGGAAGATCATGAAGTAAGGGCTGGAAATCAAGAAGAACCAAAGGATCAGACGATGCCCGATGTTGAAGGACTAATGGACCATATTGATCCACCTCCTTCAACGAAGAGAAGACCGTCATGGCTCACAGACACTCTTGAGGATGTCGAGAGACATATGGCCCCAAGGGGTACATTCCGTGAAAGCAAGAAGCCGACTAGATGCCAAGGGTATCTAACAACCATGAGTATAATCATACAATCTGAGCCTGGATCTTTTGAGGAAGCTGTAAAGCATCAAATCTGGAAGGATGCTATGCTCGAAGAATATGAGTCCATTATGAAGAATGATGTCTAGGTCCTAGGATGTGGTTATGAGACAAGAGGACAAAACAGTTGTCACCTTGAAATAGCTCTATAAGATCAAGCATCGATTTGATGGTAGTGCAGAAAAGTTCAAGGCAAGATTCGTTGCCTTTGGCTTCTCTCAAAAGTAAGACGTAGACTAAGATCATATATTTGCACCTGTGGCCCAATATACCACCATCTGATCTATCATAGCCCTTGCTGCTACGCAAAGATGGAATCTTCATTAGATGGATGTGAAGACCGCATTTCTGCATGGTGCGATAAAGGAAGAGGTGTATGTAGAGCAACCTCTGGGGTTCAAAGTCCAGGATCGATATGCCCATGTATGTAGGTTGAACAAAGCCCTCTATGGGTTGAAGCAAGCACCCAAGGCTTGGTACGAGAGGATAGATAGCTACCTGATGAAGTTGGGCTTTACTCGTAGTAATGCTAATCTGAACCTTTACTTCAAGGTTGATAGAGAAAAGCCTCTCATCCTAGTGTTGTATGTGGACGACCTCTTCCTGACAGGTGTTGACCCTCTCATTCATCAGTGTAAGAGGGAGCTCGCTTCTGACTTCGAGATGAAGGACCTAGGACTGATGCATTACTTCCTAGGCTTGGAGGTCTGGCAGAGACTTGGCGAGATTTTCCTTTCTCAAGAAAAATATATTGTGTTGTTGGAAATATTTGGAATGGTGGACTGTAAGTCCGTGTCGATACCGATGGAGCTCAACTTTAAGAAGTTGAGTGGCAGCGCTGTTGAGCCCGTGCTAGCAAATCCTACTGAGTATCGTCAGCTCGTAGGGGCCTTGATGTTCTTAGTGAACACCCATCCAAACGTATGTTTTGTAGTGAAGACTTTGAGTCAACACATGGTTGATCCTCATCACATTCACTGGGTTGGTGCCAAGCATATGTTGAGATATCTTCGGGGCATGATAAACCATGGGTTGAGATACACTGTCGGGAGCGTGACAATCCATAGATATACTGATGCCGATTACGCTGGTAGTGCAGTGGATCGCAAGAGCACATCTGGATGTTGCTTCACACTTTGTGTTTGCTTCGATATCACGGATGAGCAGGAAGCAGAAGTCGGTGGCTTTGAGCATCGCTGAGGCCAAATACATTGTAGCGAGTATGGCCTGCTATGAAGCGTTTGGTTGCGAAAGCTCTTCAGTGAGTTGTTCGGTCATGTGCTAGATACCGTCGTGATACTCTGTGATAACCAGAGTGGCATTCGGTTGTCCGAGAATCTCGTGTTCCACAATCGATCCATGCATATTGATATCAGGTACCACTTTATCCGGGATATGGTACAGCGAGGCCCCGTAAGGCTCGATCATATAGGAACTGATGAGCAGGTCGCGGATATTCTCACAAAGCCCTTGGGAATGGTCAAGTTCCTAACCTTCCGTGAGAATCTTGGAATCGTGGAACGACACTATGCTGAGGGTCTTGTTGGACCGAGGGTCTTGTTGGACAATGAGCTCTGGGAGCTCCAGGGGGCTTTGGGGATAGCTCCTCAGAGCTATAAGCAACCACAGGGCTAGGCTTATCAAACCTTGTTGGTGTGCTTCTGCCCCACCGTTATGATATTGAGTTGGTTCACCTCTCATGATCTAAGCCCCGTATGCATCCTACCCACTAAGTCCCAAACTCATGGGAAGTACCTCTTATTTGGCCAGTGAGGTGGGAAAAGCTAGAGACCAGTAGCAAAGACCAATGGACGCATCGAAGATTGTCGTACTCTCTATGTCTAGGATGGCACGTGTCCAACCACTTGATCTGGGATCAAGTCTAGTGATGTTTCGGACCTCCAACTAACTTTGGGTCAGGCAAATGAACTTCGGGTTGGTATGAGACTCCTTTGAGTCCTATAGAGGTTTCGGACCTCTATGTTGAATTTGTCAGTCGTGAGTGATGTCTTTGTGACTCACCTTTTGTTCTGAAATAAAGAAGCCAGCAAAGCAAGTTACAGCGGGATGACATACGATGTTTGGATGGCACAGGTGGATGGAGTTCTCCCTAGTTGAGAGGTAATGTTAATTTTGGACAACTAGGTCCAAACTCCATGTTGTGATGCTCAGATGAAGATGCCAATATTTTTATTGGATTCCTCTTTCGGGCTGCAAGATCGATCTAAAGATCATCTTGATCCGATGAGAAGAACATTTATTTTGAATTTATTCCACTTATGTGCAAGGTCGACCAGAATTGAAATGTAGGCTTGAAGCCCCAGCAGATGTGTCACGCACCCTCACTGATTGGTTCGATCAAACATTTCTCTCTCATCATCTGATTGGTTCGATCACCTTGGAGTCTCTTCTTCTCTCACACGTGGGAAATTCCAGCTAAGGAAATTTTTGATTTTGACCTAGGGTTTCAGTGCTCGTTAAATTTGGTCAACGCATGGTCAAACTAACCATAACTCTCTCAAAAATCTGAATTCTGTAGTCTGAATTTATTGGCACAAAAATCGAGGCTGGGCATTGACTTTGACCACGCTACATTTACTTTTGCTACTGCAGTTTTTGCGTTGACTGGGACATTGTTGACTTTTGTTGACTTTGGGTTGACTGATATATAGCTATCTGAGAGGGTTGTGTGACACATTCTGGTTGGCTGACCATATTGAGACTTTGCTAGTTGAAGCATCCTGTTGACCGTCATAACACACCACAACACATATATTTTGCTGATCAAGTTAAGTGTATTTTTGGCTTGTCTTCTGTCGATCTATTGGTATGTTCTATCAGCATTTTACTTTCTTGTTTATGTGATTGTTGTTTGATACTAGGGATAGAAGTAAAATTGCATCAAGCATAGAACATCTACAAAAATTTACAATGACAGGTGTTGACCCTCTCATTCATCAATGTAAGAGGGAGCTAGCTTCCAACTTTGAGATGAAAGACCTACGACTGATGCACTATTTCCTAAGCTTGGAGGTCTGGCAGAGGCCAAGCGTTTTTCCTTTCTCAAGGCAAATATGTTGTGAAGTTGCTAGAGAGATTTGGTATGGTGGACTGTAAGTCTGTGTCGACACCAATGCAACTCAACTTTAAGAAGTTAAGTGAAAGCACTGTTAGGTCCGTGCTAGCAAATCCTTCCAAGTATCAACAACTCGTAGGGGCCCTGATGTTCTTAGTGAAATCCCGTCCAGACGTATGTTTTGCAGTGAACACTTTGAGTCAACATATTGTTGATCCTCATCACATTCACTAGATTGGTGCTAAGAATCCGTTGAGATATCTTCGGGGCACAATCAACCATGCGTTGAGATACACGGCCGGAAGTTTGAGACTCCATGGATATACTGAGGTCGATTGGGCTGGTTGTGTGGTGGATCGGAAGAGCACATCTAGAAGTTGTTTCACCTTGGGTTCTACTTCGATATCTTGGATGAGCAAGAAGCAAAAGTCGGTGGCTTTGAACACTGCTAAGGTCGAATACATTATTGTGTGTATGGCCTGTTGTGACGTTGTTTGGTTGCGAAAGCTCTTCAGTGAGTTGTTCGGGCATGTGCTAGATACCACTGTTATCCTTTGCGATAACCAGAGTGGGATTCGTTTTTCTGAGAATCTCGTGTTCCACAATCAATCTAAGCATATTGATAATAGGAACCACTTTATCTGGGACATGGTACAGCAAGGCACAGTAAGCCTCGATCATATAGGAACTGATGAGCAAGTCGCAAATATTCTCACGTAGCCCCTGGGGAACATCAAGTTCCTAGCCTTCCGTGAGAAGCTTGGAATCGTGGAAATACCCTATTCTGAGGGTCCTGCTTGAGTTGAAATTTGAGCTCTGGGAGCTTCGTGGAGCTTGGGGATAGCTTCTTGGAGTTATAAGCACATACAGGGCTAGGCTTGCCGAACGTTGTTGTGCTTCTGCCCCAACGTTATGTTATTGAGTTGGTTCGCCTCTCTCTGATCTATGCCCCACACGCATCCTATCCATGGAGTTTCGGACTCATGAGAAGTGCCTCTCATTTGGCCAATGAGGTGGGAAATGTGGATAGAGACCATAGCAAGACCGATGGAAGCATCGGAGTTTGTCATACTCTCTATGTCTAGGATGGCACGTGTCCAACACCTTGATCTGGGATCAAGTATGATGAGGTTTTATCCTCTAAACTGACTTCGGGTTAGTATGACACTCTTTTGAGTCCGAGAGAGTCTTTTACCTCTAAGCTGACTTCAGGTCAGCTATGTGTGATGTCTTTGTGACTCACCTTTTGTTCTGAAATAAAGAGCCAGCAAAGCAAGTTACGACGGGATGATGCATGATGTTCGGTTTGGTACATGATGGATGGCACTTGTGGACAGATGAAGTTCTCCCTAGTTGGGAGGGAGTGTTAATTTTGGGCAACTAGGTCCAAACTCCGTGTTGCACTGCTCATATGAGGATGGTCATATTTTTGTTGGATTCCTCTTTCAGAGAGGTGCAAGATTGATCTAAATATCATCTCGATCGGATAAGCGGAACATTTATTTTGAATTTATTTTCCACATGTGCAAGGTCGGCCATATTTATCCCACGTGCCCAAGAGATGTGTCACACACCCTCATTGATGGATATAAATTGGAGAGACTTGGAGGTCATTTTCTCATCATCTCATCACACATTCTCTCTTTGTCATCTGATTGGTTCGATAGCCTTTGGAGGCCTTTTTCTTCTCACACGTGCGGAGCGATTTAATATTCCTAATTAGCGACAGCTAATTGGAATATTCGATTTTGTTTAGTTTTGTCGTCTATAGTTTGTAAATAAATAAAAGTGAGTAGAGAGGGTCTAACTCACTTAAGTGAAATAAAACACCCTTCCTAGTAGCGCAACGTTGTGACTTAAGGGGGGGAGCCAAGGGGGCCAAGCACCACATAGAGAGGGGGCTCACGTTAGCTCTAGAAGCTTCTGCGCAGAAGAGGTTGGACAAGTGGCAAGAGATGGAGGCGGCGATGAGGAGATGGCCTTGGGATTGGAGAAAGGCCAACGCGATAAAAGGAGGAGCCTTCTCATTTTATTCATTCTGGAGTTGATGATATTGAGCTAGACGTTTGTCTTCTTGAGCAAGCTGGCTATTTAGCCTATCTGCAGCATTGTTTAGTGCATCGAGTGTCTCCGGTCGGAGATCTCGCCCTTAGCCCCGGGGGAATTCGAGTGCCTGCTCGGGCAAGGTTATTTCTTCAGTATTTCGTGAGAGGTTTTGTTGTTTGGGTTTGCTGCGGAGCTGGGCTTTCATAGAGACTGCGCAGTCACTGGGAGAGAGGACGCAGTCCATTTTGGAGGTGTTCCGGATCGGGATTTCTGCAGGAGATTTAGCCGAGATTTTGAGCAAAGGATCAGCCTTTGCCAGTAGGAGGATTTTGGGGGAGTTTGAGGCAGTATTTCAGCTATTTTCATTTAGCCTCTGCGCAGAGCCTTGGAGGCCAGCGTAATTCCCTGAGGAGGTATTTTCTGGTGGTTTTCGGGGTTGGCCATTTTTTATATGGTTTTTGGGTTTTGTCTAGGCTGGTGAGTAGAGGAGGTTTGCAGATTTTCAGCTCATTCTGGCAAGGGGATCAGCCCCTAGTCTTCAGTTCATTCCAACAGTAGCAGCTACACAACAGTTTTCCAGCAGCTGGGACGCAATTCAGAGAGCAGCCATTTCCTGTATATTCTGAGAGTATTTCTTCACTTGCCTTGAGCAAGATTAGGTGCCATCACTCTGATCACCTATTGTACTTCATTATATTTCTCAGATTAATAAAATGGCTTAGCATTTCCTCTCTATGTTTCTGGATGAGTTGTCGTATTTGCTGTATTTCCTTTCTATGCCATTATATGTCTGTTGCACTGTTATTTTTATATATTCTTGAGCACTCTAGTTCTATACCACTTGGTGCGTTTATCTTTCACTCTTAGACAGAGTCTGGAAAGGGCCAGGTAGCCTTCGGATCTCGTCCTCTTTTCAGAGGCGGAATATCTAGTAAATTCCCTCCCAGTCCATCTCTGGGTGGAGTTTGCCGTGTTTTAGAGATATCCCCGAAACGGGATATTACAAGTGAAGCTGTTGTTTTCTGCATTGATCTGTTTAGGGCTTATTGTTGTTTTTTGTGCTTATCTGTTTAGGGCTTGCAGCTGTTTTCTACGCTGATTTGTTTAGGGCTTACTACTGTTTTCTGCGCTTATCTGTTTCGAGCTTTTCTGCTGCAGCGTTGACCAGCGTTGACCGTGGTAAACCCTTGGTCATTTGACCTCAGTCTTCTGCAGAAATTCTAATTTTAGGAGGCTGTACAACTGGGCACTAAAATCGAGGAATTCCGGGTTGTTTGACCGAAGCCCTAGTTTGATGCATTGACTTTTCTAAAGCTGTCTTCGTTGACTTTTTTGCACTGTCTTTGAGGGTTGTGGGTGTGACACATGAAAGTGTTGGTTGACCAAGAAAGACTTTAATGGTTGAAGCATTCTGTTGACCGCTGTAACGCAACAATATCTCATATCTTTGTTGGACATAAGGAACTCTAAATATGATCTATATTTGGCTGGTCTTCTATTGATCTATTATTGTGTTCTATCAATATTTTACTTTCAATTTTATGTGATTGATGTCTTGTATTGGGCCTATGAAAGATTGAAGTAAAAGTGCATCAAGCATAGAACACCATTGTTATATAAATTTAACATGTTTCCTTGATGATCATGGCCACTTCTTGTTCTGAATTCTTCTCTGCATCTGCTTTTGGATTCAATTTTGTCCTCTTCCTGTACAGGATTTTGAATTCCTTCCCTGCACTATCAGTCACTGAAGGTGACTCTTCTTCAATCTGTCTTTTCGCAACTTTCTCCAGAGGAACAAGAATCTAGGAAGTGGATGTAGAAGCAAGCTGCTCTTCAGCTTCCTATAAGGTATTCTCTGCCCAAGTTAGCTGATTCACATATCTCTCAATTTCATGCCTTTGGGCATGAGTGTATGGAGTAGTTTTATTTTCTACTCTCAATCTGGAAATAATACCCAGAGGGTCATAAGACCATGTAAAGCTCAGGCTGAACTTCATCTCCTTGAGAAGCTTATCTGCTTCTTCTCTTGTTGATCCGCTGTTACATATGAAGGAACCAATATGTGTCTTTATCCCGAACTGTGATTTCTTTTTGGCTAACACAAAGTGTATCTCATCTGAATTTATCATTTTCCTAATGCATTCAAGTGCAGAAATCCTCATGGGGAGGTATTTTGGCAGTTGGTATGGTGCCAAATCACACCCATACACTGTCATTTCGGTGTAGTTCTAGTACAAGTACCATTCTCCAGTCTTTGCTTGTTCTGTTAGATGTAAGATTCTTTTAATGTCCTCATTGATTCTAGGCTTTGTTGAACTGTTTACTACACTCATGGTTAGGTGGATAAATTGTTCAATATATTGCTTGTAGGTAAACTCTACCTGTTCCTTCATCACTAGAAAAGTCCAGAATATCACTGATTGTTGTTTTCCCTCTTCATCTAATTTCTGTATAGCAAATTTAAACATGACTTCTTGATAATATAGAAACATGTAGACTAAAATTGAAGTGTGATTGAACACATCCTCAGTTTGAAATTTCAGAAATTGTTCATGAATGCTATCAACCAAAAATTGACTGAAATTAAAGATAATAGAAGGCTTACTATCTGTGGAAATTATGGAAAGAAAACCTAAAATGGCTTCATCTACCCACTGATCAGAATAATAACCCAGAATATATGATATTACAATTATAATTTGTTTTGCTTGCTTGGGGAAGATTGAGGAAGGATATGATGGATTTTTTCTTAGTAATTGGGTGTTTTCTGGTAGGAAAAGGTCAAAAATCCTGGCTCTCTTGGCAAAATCAAGTTTCTGGTATAGTTTTGTCCAGTGTTTTAAAACTCGGACTCGGGTTCCGAAACAGCCGAGGGTCGACTCCAACTCTGACTCCGACTTGGTATCGACTCGGCCGGTTCGGTTTCAATGACTCGGTTTTTGTAAAAAGCACATTAAATATTAATTTTTTTATAAAAAAACATAATTTTAAAGATTTTCATTCATGTTTCCGAACACAAAGTATTACAATATAGACAAAAGACAACATATGATCAAAGTAAACTCATGAATATATCCATTATATCAAAATTGCACCTAGTGCACTGTCCAATACATGATGATGATACAGAGATCAGAACAAAAAACATAACCAAGGAGACTCTAAATGGCCTCTACAACAAAACATGAATAGTCACTACTGCTAGACATCTGACAAGGCAATATCCTTTGGCTCAAACACTGAACCAAAGGTGGAAACCACTTGCTCCTCATCATCAACATCCTCAACTAGAACTGTAGCATATTGAGCCTGAGATAGACGAGTTATGCGCTTTTGTTGTGGCTGACTAGAGGAAGTGCTTGCAGCTGCAACTGGAGGACTTCGGACTGGTTAGAAGGCTTCATAAAACCCTAACAGCAAAGAAAAATCCATTTTGAAGTCCGATTTGGAGGTTGGGTGGGATCTGCGACCGACTTGGACTGTCTAGCCAGTTTAGCTTGGGCTAGGCCGAGCCGATCGGTTTGTGACCGAATTGGCTGAGTCGATGACTGGCTCGGCCAGTTCGATAAAAAACCGGCCTCCAGACTGGTTTTTCTATCGAGTCGGTCCAACTAGGGGTTTGTCTTGGTTGGCTCGGTGGATTCGGAGCTGGTCCAACCAATTTTTAAAACTATGGTTCTGTCAAGGCTTCTAATGAGAATGGTGTACTATTTTCTACAGAGGGGGGTTGCATCATCTGGTCTATGGATTTGGCAATAATGGTGAATAGGATTTCACCAGTAGGGGCTATAATTGCTCTCTGATTGGGGACATAATAGGCTTGGCATCTTCTGGTGAATTCTGGAGAATGGAATGTTTGAGGAAAAATATAATGAGGGAGATTGGACTCCTAGAGTCCAATTTCATCTGTTTTATCTACAAACTTGTCTTCGAGCCAACAGTAGAGTTCGAAGAGTTCGAACTCACATTGTGTTTCAAAGATTTTGTAGTCCCTATCAGCTAAGGGGATGTGGTCTAGATCAACTTGGGGATGAACCAAGGGATTGGCAGAGTCCTCCTGGTTCTTCTTCTTAGGAGGCATCTTTATCAATGAAGAAATTTAACAGAATCGGGATGAATGATTTACCGGGACTGTATTGCAGTTTAGTAGCTGTTTGGGAGAGGGAAACGAGACTCTGTTGCTTGATCACAAGTTTATTTAGCTGGTGAAGCTTGGTTGCGCACTGGAAAACCTGAAAATTACAGGTTATTTGCAAAGAATATGCAGCAGAAAGGTGAAATGGGGACGGGTTCAGGGCTTAAAAGGAATGGCGGGTTTTCCGTTGTAGGTAGGCGCGGGTCTGTTAGATTCAAACGGTAAGCCCGGGAGAATTTAATGTGCAAACAGTAAACTACCGGGAAAGGAATTGATTGGGCAACGATTAGAAATATGTGGCGAGGAGATAGTGGCGGAAAGAGCGTGGTAGGGACAACAGGAAAGAGGTGAGGGGGAAGTGGTTTTCAGAGGGGGTCAAGAGTGGTTAGTGGTTTTAGGCAGGGGGTTGCGAAATGCGAGGAAGACGCCACATAGCATGGGACCCAGCGGGGGAATACCACCTTTTCGGACGCCCCCCCCCCCCCCCCAAGCGGTAAATATAGGATAGAGAGGGGGGACTAAAACTTAACATGAACTGTTGAATTATTATGTCGGATGATCATGCCGCTGAAAGGTGGGCGGACTTTAATCACAACACAACAAAGCAGTTTGTCGTGTAATAACTTTTGATTTGATGGAAAACTTTGGATAAGAATATATATGAAACATAACATTATCCCTTTGCGCCTTTTACATAATGCTTTTGAAACTTAGTCTAAAATGCAAAGATGATTAATTTTGAAACAAAATTATTTCCCTCTACCCTTTTAACTCCAATTTTTTCTAAGCTAACATTTTTTCATTTCTTCCCAGGGGTGCATTTAGACTAGCATCCCCTTATTTAACTTCTTATGAAAACTAGAATCCTAATCTATCCTATCCCTTATTTCTCCATTGATTCAGCTTAAACAATTGAATCAATGTCATTTTCTACCTAACTATTCATTAGCCAAGATTAAACACTTTGGCTAATCTTTATTCTCTAGTCTAATTATCAGAAATTTAAACTTGTTTAACCATGATTAAGATGTATGATTAAACAAATGACTAATGATTGTGCCAATTTGAACAAGTTGCACACAACCATACTTTATTTGACATAAAGAAACTATCTATCAGTAGTGGCATTTAGATTTACAGCACTTACAGTATTATTTCTTGTTGTTTTCTTTTATGGGGTTTTCATCTCATTTTTATTCTTTTTTTTCCAAAGATTTTCTTTCTTTTTCTTTTGTTTCTTTTTCACTTTTTTTAAATACCCTCTTTTCAGTTTCTTTTATAAGTTTTTTTTTTGGGGGGGGGAGGGGGAATCATTTGCAGATTGAAAATTTATTTACAATATCAAATAACTGAGATAAAATATCCAATCACCTTGAGATCCTATAAATTATAGGACCCTAACGTAATGCTCCCTCCCATCTAAGATGCTTCTTGAAGGAAGGTTCCATACTTCACCTCAAAGGTTCTCTTCCACCCCTAGTCCAGTGCAACCTCCCTTGAGGTCCTTCCTTTAAGAGGGACACTAATAGGAGGCAATGATTGAAGTACTGTGCACAAGGTAATCCATACTTATTGTGTTCCATGGTCCCCTATTAGACACATCCATCCTTTGTGTTGATTGTCATTTTTCATTGGGACTGGCACCCATTATCCTCATCTCTGAGTCAGCTCCAAGAAATTTCCACTAAGAGATTGACGCACCTAAAGAATGATAAAAGTATATGAAGCCACAACTAAAGAACTGAAAAATGCAAAACATCTTTGGGACTTAGGAAGCGCATGGGAAAAATCTTAGCATGAGCTCTACCCCCTTCATTAGCCATCACCCAATTCCTGAACATTTCATGCTACATCATAAAAGGACCCTTGAATGTCTCAACCCCAATGAGCGAGAAGCTACTACATCTTCCAGGGATATTGGAAAATCTGAAAGCAAGCCTAGTCCCCTAATCTATGCGAGAAATAATGATAAATCATTTAGTAAAAGGCACACTAAAGGAGTAGAAAAATGTAATATTCCTTTTTTTGGTGTCACCTACTACCGGGTCAGGTTGGACTTCCAGAGTTGGGAGCAGACAGGTCATATGTACAGATTGGTGCTACCAGTGGGCTCAAGAGCTCTTTGGAGGAGTTTTGAGGAGTTTTCATGGTTTCCAGAGGCATTCATTTGATATACTCCATCATCCGAGCGGTTTGGCTTTTGTTCCGGTCCATTCCGATAACTTTCGGAAATTTGAGTTATTTTTGAGCTTAACTCAGCTGATTACACTCAAGGTGGCATTTCGGGAGGAATACATGATGGTACACCTTAGTGTAATAGCTCATTGGAATCGGGACGAGGATACCTACATGGGGGGACAGTTAGACACAGATTTCAGTGGCCTGAGGAGGCGTGGTAGCCGATTTACCCTTTTCTGCATTAAAAAGGTATATTTTAATAAAAGGGAAAAGTGCTCCATGAATAAAATAATAATAAAATAATGCTCTAGAAGGCTCCAAGAGATCTATAAAAGAAAGGGAGGAGGCCATTGGGAGATATCGTTGGATCATGTTATTTTATTATATGAGAGGTGTGAGACGTGGTTCTCAACTTCAGCCGTAGCCCAGGACGGAAACCATCGGGTGATTTATCAGTGTTGGACGAAAACCCAACTCTCTTGAGGAGACTTCATTCAGAAGTTTCCCAGAGCTACAGGGATTGGTGTGAGGATCATCCGGATCTTCAACTTGTGCTTCAGTGGGTTCAGTGACAGTTTTGCCGTTGCCAATTTGCAGCAGTATTCTTGCCGAGCTGTCTACATGATTGCCAGCGTCATTCATCCGTTGGGCCAGAGATCTTTCTAGGTTTGCTCCACTTGCTTGGCAAGCTCAGGTTCCGTTGTTCCTTTATGCTGATGTACTTTTTATCCTGGATTAATAAAATGACTCAGTGATTTTATCGGCATCTATTGTGTTCTATTGGTAGTTGTGTCTACATTCCATTTATTTTGTTGCTTAAGTTTATTTCTGTCGAAGACTCCTACCTTCTTTCGCTATGCATTTCTCCATCCAAGAGCCTCGCAAGTGTGACGAAATGTAGCTTCCATTCTTCATTTTTCATTGAGGGAAGGAAATCTTGAGTGTTTGTTGTGATCTCCATCTTTCAACACTTTCATTACTTGCAAGTAGTTTACATATTCTTTCTTGTTTCATACTAATGTTCAAGATCTAATTGCATTCTATCTCTCCATTCACTAATTGGCATATTTGATTTTGAACTAGATTAATTGTTTTATGCTTCATCTCATTTTACATGCTAAGTTTCACTTGTTAATGCTCTCAATAATTTGATCTCATTTTTGTGCAAGTATTATCTTACATGTTATTTTAGTTTCATTTACATGCAATAAGATCTAGTTTCCAATTTACTTGCTCATTTGATTTGGATTGTTTACATTGCCCACTACAATTTGCTTCATTTCATCTAAAACTTTACTTCGAACATTTTTTGCATTTAGAGCATTTACGATCAATCATTTTCCACTAAAATTAACCTCCAACTTAAGTTGGTTGTATAGAGAATAGGACCCCTTCCTCAATATTTATTTTCCCAAGTTTGTGAGAAAGGTAAACACATGACCAAGTAGTTCAGGCTAGACTTGCCTAACATTGGAGCATTGGCACGTGGGTTGACTTGGTGGACTAGGTGGATACTCATTAATGAAGCTAAGCTTCTCCACTTGAGGCCCCTTGCAACCATCCCCATCCTTACAAGGGCAAAAGTCTAGAGAAGAAGTTTCACCTTAGAGTAGGATTAATAAAATAAACCAAGAGCACTCTACATCACACATGTTGGATATACTGAGAGAGGAGGGGGGGGAGGTAGGGGGGGTGGTTGTGAATAAGTATTTCTTTCAATTGTTATTTATGCCAGATAAGATTTTTCACAAATTGAACCAGAAGTTGAGAAACAAAAATAAAATGATTTTATTAACAAGAAGTTGAGGACACCAATCCTCTTTTACAACGGATCAGGCTCCAACCTTTTACAAAATTTACAAGACACCAATCTTGGATGAGGACTCCAATCCTCAATAATTTAGGCTCCAACCTTTACAAAGATTTTCCAAGCACCAACTTGATAAAAATAGGACACCAATCCCACCAAGCTCCAACTTGGTCAAAAAAATGATTCTAAAACTTACTTCACCAGTGACAAAGATTTTAATTTTTACTCCAACAAAGTTTCCTTCTAAATGTATTGTTCCAAGGTACGCAAGAAAATTTGACAGTCTGCTCCAATCAAGTTTTTAGGTCTGCACAAGTTTTCAGATTAAAGCTGCCACAGGTCCAAGAGTTCTATAACCCAGGTGACTGTTGTTACCATGTCTGTTCTTTCCAAAAATCACTTAGTCTCCCTAGCTGAGGTTTATAGTTCTAAAGAGAGAGTCAAAATAAATTTCGAAAGGTTATCCTTGCTGCACTTGTCCGAATTTTAGTCTTTCACAGATCCACATAAAAGTGTCACCACAGATCCGCAATTATCTTCATAAATATGCCTCCACAGGTATGCAATCAGTAGTCCGAAGTTTTCACAGGTCTTCAATAACAGGTTGAGAGGGAGCCTTTACAGTTCTGAAATGTAATCTCCAAGATCCCAGAAAGACAGCACATGTCCGAAAAAAAATTGCAAAGGGTCCACCAAAAAAAATCCACAACAGAATTACAAAGGTCTGCAATAAGGTCTCTTCAGATCAGTATGAAGGAGCAACTATACGTCTACAATAAGGTCTCCTTAGATCCACAAGAAAGAGAAATTCAGGACTACAATGGAATATCACAGGTCAGCAGAAAAGATGGGTGTGCATAAGTATTTGCAAGCTTCAGATGTATAACCTTTTGACCTTGCTAGTTCATGGGGTGTGAACTCGTTTTTCCTCTACACTTTGTCTTCTTGTGATCTGAACCGAGTGGATGATCCCTTGACCGAACTGCAATCTCATATTTATAGTGATTTGATGATTCTGAAATGTCACGTCTTTATAAGGAGCTGACCTGTATGAGGGAGGCCGACTTGAGTCAGCTTATAGAAAGTGCATATTTTGACCTAAAAGAAAATAATTTTTCCTTAATGATACGGATTTAGAGGGTGAGTGGATACTCATTAGAAAGGTTTTGAGGCCTTCTTTGAGCTAGTAAAAAGGCATTTCAAGATATTGTTGTCAAAAATAAACTGTTTAATAAGACAGACTTCCGAATTTTATGATTGTTCTTGAAATTTCATAGCACAGTCTCCTCAAAGGCTTCTTCTTATGATTAGGGCATCATCAAAAATGGTAAGGGTTTCTTCATTACGGGGAAGTAGGATAGAGATTAATCTATTAGGGCTAGGGAAAGGGTTGTATCAACAAGAGTTAGTATATAGGGCTAGAACAAGGGTTCCTAGGGTTTCATATTGACATGACCCCAATATTGACATCAATGACAACCTTATCCAATAATCTCCCCCTTTCTCATTGATGGCAATATATTCCTCTCTTCAGCATTCTCTCCCCCTTTGACATCAATGGCAATTTCTTCATACCGTCCTCTCCATGTCATTGTGTTTCTTCCCTTGTCATCATGTTGCTCCCCCTTTTTTTGAATATGATACTCTAATAGGATGCAAGAGAGATGACCGCCCTCTTTTGACGAAGATATTCAAATGCTTCTCGTGGTAGGGGTTTTCTGAAGATATCTGCAATTTGTTCCTTGGTGTTAACATACTCCGATTTGACGATCTATTTTTTAACCTGTTCTCGGAGAAAGTGATACTTGATTGGGACATGTTTTGTCTTTGAATGCATCAAAGGATTCTTTAAAGTTTGATGACACTGATGTTGTCACAGTAGATAGTGATTGGCTAATTAGTTTCTATATTGACATCTTTCAGAGCTCCCTTCATCCACAGGATTTGTGTACAACAATCTGCAGCAGCTATATATTTGGCTTTAGCTTGGAAAGAGATAAAGATGATTGCTTCTTGCTAAGCCAACATACAAGACAATATCCCAAAAAGAATGAATTCCCACTAGTGCTTTTTCGATCATCAATACTTCCTGCCCAATCTGCATCAGTGTAAGTTGTCAAGGTAAGTGTTGTGCTCTTAGCATACCATAGTTCAAAATCCAGAGTGCCTTTCAAATATTTGAGGATTCTCTTTACAGCTAGCAAATGAGATTCCTTAGTACTTGATTGTAATCTTGCCACCATTCCTACTGCTTGGATAATGTCTGGTAATGAAGTTGGCAAATATAAGAGTGCTCCAATCATTGATCTATAAAGAGTATCATCTACCATAGGGGATTCATCAAATTTACTTAATCTGTAACCTGCAGTCATAGGTGTCCTCACAATAGCACATTCTTCCATCCCAAATCGCTTCAGCATATCTCTAGGATATTTTGCTTGTGATATGAACATACTGCTTTAGTTTGAGTAACTTGAAGTCTAAGGAAATAGGATAACTCACCAATCATTGACATCTCAAATTCCTTAGACATATTTTGGGCAAATTCATGACCCATCTCATCGTTGTTGCTGGCAAAAATCAGATCTGCAACATACACAAGTGTGATCAACAGGTTGTCTTTATCTATCTTCATGTAAAGGTTGCTTCAAGCTACTCCTCTTTTGAAGCCTTATTATTGGAGATAATGGTAAAGTCTAGCATATCAAACTCTTGGAGCTTGTTTTAATCCATACAAGACCATCTTTAATTTGCAAACAAAGTATTTTCCTTCTGCTAAATCGAAACCTTCATCTTTTAGATCACCATTTAGAAAGGCTGATTTCACGTCCATTTGATAAACTTTGAAACCTTTTGAATAAGAAAATGCTAAGAACATCCTTATAGTTTCCTATCGAGTTACAGGAGAAAAAGTTTCTTCAAAGCCAATTCCTTCAATTTGAGAGTACACTTTGTTGGAAATACTGAGAGGCGGGGTGAATTAATATTTCTTTTACAATTGTTATTTTACCGGTTTTTAGATCACTTATAACTAGAACACAAAATGAACAATATAGAATAAATGATCTTATTAATCAGAAATAACGAGGACTTCAATCCTCTTCTTTACAATAAATCAGGTACAATAATGCTTAGGGCTCCAACTCTAGATGAAGACACCAATCTCCAATCCACCAAGCTCCAATTTATACTTTTCCAAACACCGACTTGGACTTCACGAGGCTCCAACCCTATCTTCCCAAGGCTCCAACCTTGTCACTATGAGGTACCAACCTCTAGGGACCCAACCCTCTCACTGGTACAGGCTCCAACCTGATTTTCTTGAGGACTCTTATCCTCTAGCGCTCCAACCCACGGCTTCAATTCTTCAAGATAAGGTCAATGGTTCTTCAAGGCTCCCAATATCTTCAGCAACAAGCCCTGACAATATCTTCATCTTCAACAATGTCCTCAATCTCTCTCCAAATCACTTCATCAATGACAATTTTATTTTCTCAGAAGGTGTCTCCACCACTCTTCATGTCACCCAAACAAAATCTTCAAGGTTACCTCATGATAGTTTCAACAATGCATCATGCTCTCTAATAATGTCTCCAAAATTAGCTTCAAGATGACTTCACAAGGTCTTCAGTAATGCTCCAAGTTATCTTCAATAAGTTGCTCAAGTTCTGCACCAAATAATTCTTCAAGTGCTTCATAATGTGCTCTAGGATGATACTCCAAGATCTACTCAAGAATATCCGCAAGACAACTCCAAAACTACTTCAATATGTATATCAAATTTGCTCCAAGATACTTCAAAGAGTTGCTTCAATGTCTTGTCCAAGTTTTAGTCTTCGAACAAGCCTCATATTATGCTCAAAGTGCTGCTATAGGACTACTCATGGAGATCTTCAAATGATGCTTACCTACAGCTCTTCATGTCTGTAATACTCCGCTCACAAGTTTGTCTTGAGGTGATGTCAAAAACACTCTTCAAAAAACTTTGAATGATGCCCAAGAGACTACTCTTCAAAGATATCAAACAACTGCCTAGAAATCCTTTAATTTCTATCACATGGCTCCTCCAAGCTTGCTTTCAATCGATGCCAATGATGTGCCACAACTCAAAGCCTATTTAGAAGTTACAGCCACTCACAGATCCGAGGTACTGAGGCTCCACAGGCTGGTGTAGCTCTGAACCTCCCACAGAAGACTGTCCACACGTTTTTCATAAGGTCTGAGTTCTCCAAATGTCACTTCCGACAAGCCTTCCAACTGTCACTGGTCCGAGCTCTTTATAGGTGACTATCCAAGCCTCTCCACGAGCCTATGGTCTTCACCACAATCTAAGCTCCTCAAACACCACAAGTAACTGAGCCTCCACATAATTTAATTTATCATAGATCTGAGCCTGTAACAGCAAATCCGAGTTGTAATCTCTACACTGGCTAACAGTTCAGTTCCTCCACAGGAAACTGATCACAGGAATTTCCCAAGCCTTTAACAGGTCTATCCTTTGAGTCCGAGGGTGAAAGGTCCTTTGCAAATAATTTGAGCCTCTCGAAACTTGCAGGTCCGATGTATTTATGTCACTGTTTTGTAGTCGCCTTGTTCAACATTGAAATTTAGCCCAAACAATGACCACAGGTCCTAGACTGTAAGGTATATTATTCATCTGAGCTTCTTGTTGTTGATTTTTGTAGCAACGGATGTGCTCTAGCCACGAGATTTTGCACAGAGGCTAGGACACATGCATTCTCCAAAACCCAGAAATCGTTTTGGGAAATTCCATCAAGAGATGACTTAATTTAAAAAATTAATCATTTTTAATGTATTCCTAAGTCTAAACTCAGGAAATATGATTAATTAAAGTGTATTAATTAAGTCGGATGTGAATCTTCTAGATAAAGACGAGGATACACTCTAAATTAACCTTAGCCTTTGATTATGTTTTAATCTTGGTCGTTGATATGTCAACTAGAGATTATAAGAAGGAGCTCGATGGGCATTTGGAGAACACACCGAGTGAGAGAAATCTAGAGATCGAATTCTTAAGAGAGCAGCGCAATAGTTGTCGAAGAGGGATCGAGAGATTTCTTTGCAATGAGGGGCAAGGATAGTAGACCGAAGGAAGATTTCCAGATCTGAGGAGTACAAAGCAGAGAACACGTTGAGAGCCATAAAGAGACAGCGTAGTGTCATGCAGAGGCAGCGCAAGGTTTCAGAGGGAGTCCACAATTCTGTTGGGAAATAGTCGAGATCTAGTGCCGAAAGCTGGGGTGTGAGACCAAAGGGCCAAAGGGTCGATTTCCAATCAGGAGGAGATCAGTTGGAAGTGCGACATAGTCCCAGGAGCTGTGGCGCAGTGATTGTGTAGGCAGACGTAGTTACTGCGCAAAGACTGTAGAAATTTCTTTTTCCCACCCCGGTTTTCAGTCTCACCTTATTTCTCCATATAGTTAAATGCCCATGCCCATAGCCTTACATTCAACACTCTGAAAAAATAAATATTTCTGAAAACACAAATTCTAGAAATTTCCACAATGCTGGAAATGCAAAAATAAAACTCAGCAAAATAAAGCAGCCACACAGAAAATAGACATGTTGATTTTTGGTCAATGTGACCTTGGAAAAACCCCCTACAACTCTTGGGGAAAACTAGTTCGAAAGCTCCTTATTTTGGGAAAAAATGCCTTTTAGAGTGAGAGAAATACTCAAAAAAATCAGCGATTAATAAATACAACTTATCTCGTTTTCTGTGCTTAACCACTGCCTCGAAAAACGTGTACATAGCGAAAACAGAACAGCAATAAATGTTTTACGACCACCTCGATTTTCGTGCCTAGATTTACAGCATTAAACGCTGCTGTACGGACTGTCTCAATTTCTGTGTAAACAACATTAAATGTTGTTGTACGGCTTTCTCGAATTTCATGCGGAAAAACAACAAAGCTGCTGTATGGATTTCTGCCTCGTTTTCTATGCAAAATAACAGCCACTTGTTGTGCGGCCTGCCTCGAAAATTGTGCCAGAAATTCAGCAACTCAGCTCCTCGGAATCTATGCCAAACCCTGTTGTACGAACTCCCTGGAATGCGTGTCAAAACTGTTGTATGGTCTTCCTTGAAACTCGTGCCCACTGCCTCGAAATCTGTGCCTCTCCTTGCTGTACGAACTTGCTCAAATGCTGCCTCGTTGTGTGCCAAGTTTTGTCCTCCTCCTCACTATCCAGAAATCTCCTTTGCTCTCCTTCTCTCCCAATCTGCTCATGAAAGACTGAATGACCTTTTCCCTCCTTTTCCTCCTTTAACCTAACCCTAAGTGACTTTTGGGGAATCCCTAAATCTAATGGCTGAGATAGCTTTAGATCTAGGGTTGAGATTAAATGCTCATTTAAATCTCACTTTCTATTTTTTAATTCACCCCACTTTAATAAAGAGTCACTTAGTCATTTATTTCCAAAGTCACTTTTCCTTTCTAATTTCACATTGATTTTATTAAAGTCACTTTAAAATTAGACTTTAGTAGCTTTATCACTTAAAGTCACTTTTATATTAGATTTGACTTTATAACTTTATAAAGTAACTTTAGGAGAAAAATTATATTCTTTTGGACACTTTTCCCTAGGCCAAAGATCAAAGCCTTAGGGAACCACCTGTCCTCCGGTAACCAAATTTCAACACTCCCTCTTACCGAGGAAGGTGTTCCTCACCACACCCATCTTGTCTCTGAAGTACACATGCTTGCCCTGTGGTAAGGCTTTGGTAAGAATATCTGCAACCTACTCATCGTTGGGAACATACTCAAGCTTCACAGCTCCCTTCTGAACATAGTCTCTGATGAAATGATATTTGATCCCGAAATGCTGTGACCTGTCATGAAATATTGAATTCTCCGTGAGTTTAATGCAACTCTGATTATCACAGTGAATCACTTAAGGTCTCAACGGCTAACCAAATAAGCCAAACAACATCTTGAGAAGCCAGATGGCCTCACAACTAACTAGACTGGTTGCCATGTACTCTGCTTCCGCTGAACTCAATGCTACTGACAACTGCTTTTTGCTGAACCATGACACCACTGCCGAACCCAACCCAAAACAGCACCCTGAAGTGCTCTTCCTATCAGAAGCACAACCTGCCCAATCAGAATCAGTGTAACCTGCTAATCTCACTCCATACCCTTGCCTATAATCCAGACCATAATCCACTGTCCCCTGCAAGTACCGCAAAATGTGTTTTGCAGCAACCCAGTGCACCCTCCTGGGCTCACACATGAACTGGATCATCGTGTTGACTGCAAAACATATATCTGGTCTAGTGTTGACCAAATACATCAAGGAACCAATTAGTTGTCTATACAAAGTGGGATCCACCAACTCGGAATCTGAAGCGTGAAGCTTCTTCCAGTTGGTGATCATCGGTGTCGACATGGGCTTACAATCCTCCACGTGGAATCTGCCAAGGATGTCCACAATATACTTCACCTGCCCCAGGAAGAAATGCCCCTCCTACCGCCACACCTCCAAACCCAAAAAGTAATGCATCAAGCCAATGTCCTTCATCTCAAACTCCGACACAAGATCTCTCTTGCAGTGCTCTATGAGTCTCTCTGCACGTGTAATGACCATTCATCCACATACAGCACCAGAATGAGAGGCTCCTCACCTATCACAATAAAGTAAAGGTTCTGATCTGCCTCACTCTTTGTGAAACCCATCTCCTGCAAGTATGTATCTATCCTGTAGTACCAAGCTCTAGGAGCTTGCTTCAGGCCATAAAGGGCCTTCTTCAGTGTGCACACATGGGACTCCTTCCCATGCACCTCAAAGCCCTGTCGCTGTTCAATGTACACCTCCTCCTGTATGAAGCCATTGAAAAATGTGGTCTTCACATCCATCTGGTGGATCTTCCAACCCATCTTTGCTGCTATCGATATGATGGAGCGAATCGAAGTATATCAAGCCACGACAGCGAAGGTCTCCTCATAATCTACACCCTCTACTTGGGAGAACCCTCTAGCCACAAACCTTGCATTGAATTTCTCAATGTTGCCATCTACAGCATTCTTTACCTTGTAAATCCATCTAGAAGTAACCACGGATTTGCCCTCAGGCCTCGGCACCACCTCCCAAACATCATTCTTCGTGATAGAAGAATACTCCTCCTGCATGGCTTCTCTCTAGACCTGCTGGCTAGCTGCCTTCTCATAGCTAGAAGGCTCAAAGTCAAGGATGTTTGCAACCATTGCCATATAGCTACAGAACCTCTCAGGTGGTCTCCTCTCTCTGACCGACCATTTAGGCCTAGCAACAGATGTGGCCTCTCTCAAGGTATCCTGAAGCCACTTGGGCTTCCTCTTCCCTTAGCACACTTCTCCCACTAGAGAATGAAACTCCTCCTCATCACCAAGAGCATGAACTCCTGACTGTCTGTCTGTTGTCCTCCTGCCTGCACCTAAACTTGTAGATGTTGAAGTACCATGTGAACTGTCCATCAGTGGAATCCCTAGTGAGCTGCTCTCCATGCTACCCGAAGCACCACCCCCCTGACTCTGCGAGCCACTGCTCACTGATGGACCTGACACCGTAATCAATGTACCTCCGGATCCACTTGATCCCTGCCCACTGGATCCCTGCGACTGACTCAGCTGCTCCTGAGGGTTTGGCTGATCCAGATACTCTAACTCCCGTGACCTCCTGAAAGCCCTGTCCTCCTCGAACTTCACATCCCGCCTGACAACAACTCTCCTCTGTGCGGGAATATAAATCCGAAAGGCTTTCGAGGTCTCACTGTAGCCCACAAAGATACCCTTCTCTGCGGTGGGCTCTAGCTTGGACCTCTTCTCCTTGGGTACGTAAGAGTATGCAGTACACCCAAAATACGAAGATGACCAACATCAGGCTTCTTCCCAGAAAAAGCCTCCTCCAGAGTTACATGCCGCAAGGCATGATGTGGACTCCTGTTCTGCAAATATATAGCAGTGTTGCAAGCCTCTGCCCACAAAAACAATGGTAACCCCTGATCATGTAGCATGGCTTTGGCAGCCCCTCCGATCGATTTGTTCTTCCTCTCCGCAACCCCGTTTTGTTGGGGGTTGTAAGGAACTGTGAACTCCCTCCTAATGCCTGCCTCCGCACAATAATCAACAAACTCACCAAGGGTGTACTCACCTCCATTGTCCGACCTCAGGGACTTGATCTTCCGACCTGTCTAAGTCTCCATAAGAACTCTGAACTCCTGAAACCCCTTGAAGCCCTCATCCTTGGTCTTCAACAAATAAATCCAGGTTCTCCTCGAGTGATCATCAATGAATAAAAAATAATACTCATATCCACTCAAGGAAACATGAGACATCCGACCACTCACATCGGAATGAATCAAATCAAGTATCCCAGTCGCTCTGCTGTCACTGCTGGGAAAAGGGGATTTGGCAAACTTGCCCATCGCTCATCCTCTATAAGTATCAAAGTGATCAGTACTAAAATCTGGCACACCTGTAGTGATCTCCCGCAATGTCCTCAAGGCTCCATGATACATGTGCCCCATCCTGCGGTGCCAAATCTCACGCAGCTCTACACAGCTCTGAACTGCTAGCTCTGCTGTCGGTACTACTGCTCAATGCCAAAAGGGGCTGAAATGCAAACTTGTACACCTTTGCATGGCGTACACCTATCACTCTAGCTGAATCAGCTGGAGCTCCCCTGAGATATATCAGCACCTGTCCTCTCCTGAACAATATCTCATATCCTCTGTCCTCCAAAGCTGAGATGGATATGAGGTTCTTCCTCATCCCTAGCACATATAGAACATCTGACACCTTCAAGGGAGGTTTGGGTTCCCTATCAAATGTCAGTGTCCCCACACCAACTGCTCTAAAAACGCTGTCATCTCCGATTACTACCTCTATATCAGTGCCACTCTCTAAAAGCTCTAAGAAGTACTCACGAACTCCTGTCATATGATGTGAAGCCTCACTGTCAACATACCAGACACCTGAAGATGCTCCGCTAGTGGAGGGAAATGCACACTCCCTCTCAACCTCCATGGCAGGTGATCCTACACTAGTGGACTCACAAGCAATGAACCCAAACTCCCGGTCAAAGCGATCCGTGAAGTCCTCTACCTCTATTGATGTTTCATGTTCTGGTTCTTCTCCTTCTTCTTCTTCTCCGAACACACAACTACATAGTGTCCCATCTTCTGACAATTCCAACACTTCACCTTGGAATAGTCCTTCTGTGTGTTCCCTTGTTTACCTTTACCTTTGCCTTTGCCCCCACCACTGCTTGTGGAAGCTTGCTTCTTTCCCTTGCCTTTATTACCTCCTGCCACAATGCTACATCTTCATCTTGCTCAACTGGTTTGGCTGCCCCAAGCTGGCTCTTCCTCATTTTTGTCTGTATGCAATCATCCCAGAATCTCTCCCAAGTGGGAAGGGTCTGACGTGCACAAACCCCATCAGCAAAGTTCAACCATGAACTGGAGAGGCCATTCACTGCAATCTGCACCAACTCAGTGGGTGGAATGACCTCTCCAACTGCTGCCAACGCATCTCTCACATTAGTAATCTTTGTGAGATATCCAGCTGCACTATCAGTGTTACCCATCTTAATGGTCTTCAGTGTCTCCCTTAGGACAATTTTTCTGTTCTCCTTAGTACTTTGGTAGAAATTGGTCAATGTTGTCCACATCTCATGAGCATTTCTCTTTCCTCTCACATGAGGAATGCAATGGTCTTTGATTTCGTCTAGAATCGGTTTCTTACCCTTGTTATTCTTTTTATTATAAGTTGCCCACTAAACAGCATCAGTAGGCACATTAGCAGGGTGTTGTGCGGTATGCACCATGACATCCCAAACTTCTGTCTCTTCAAAGATGTTCTGCATTCACTCCTTCCAAACACTGTAGTTACTATGCCCATCCAACCTATCCTCCACCCTCAAGCCCAAAGACTTGCTTGCTATCCTAAATAAGCTGAAAATAACATTGTTGTAGTAAAGATAAAATTTCCTGTGTGAAAAAATCAGCTTGCTGTAATTTCTGAGTGAAAAGTCAGCGTGCTGTAATTTTTCCTTCTTGCTGTCCCAAACTGCCTTTTTAGCAAAATACCTCTGATACCACGTAGAAATTTCTTTTTCCCACCCGATTTTTAGTTTCACCTTATTTCTTCATATCGTTAAATGCCCATTCCCATAGCCTTACATTCAACAAGCTAAAAAAATAAATATTTTCTGAAAACACAAATTCTAGAAATTTCCACAATGCTGGAAATGCAGAAATAAAACTCAGCAAAATAAATCACCCACACAGAAAATAGACACGCTGATTTTTGGTCAATATGACCCTGGAAAAACCCCCTACAACTCTTGGGGAAAACCAGTTCGAAAGCTCCTTATTTAGGGAAAAAATGCCTTTTACAGTGAGAGAAAGGCTCAGAAAAATCAGCTAGTAATAAATACAACTTATCTCGTTTTTTGTGCTTAACCACCGCCTCGAAAAACGTGTACATAGCAAAAACAAAACAGCAATAAATGTTGTACAGCCACCTCGATTTTCGTGCCCAAATTTACAGCATTAAATGTTGTTGTACAGATTCTCTCGATTTCTGTGCAAACAACATTAAATGATGTTGTACGGCTTTCTCGATTTTCATGCAGAAAAACAACAAAGTTATTGTATGGATTTCTGCCTCGTTTTCTGTGCAAAAGGCCAGCGACTTGCATACAGCCTACCTCGAAAACTGTATCAGAAAATCAGCAACTCAGCTCCTCGAAATCTGTGCCAAGCCGTGTTGTACGGCCTCCTTAAAATGCATGCCAAAACTGTTGTACAGTCTGCCTTGAAACTCGTGCCCACTGGCCTCAAAATCTGTGTCTCTCCTTGCTGTACGAACTTGCTAAAACGCTGCCTCGATTTGTGTGCCAAGTTCTGTCCTCCTTCTCCTCACTGTCCAGAAATCTCCTTTGCTCTCCTTCTCTACCAATCTACTCATGAAAAAATGAATCACATTTTCCCTCCTTTTCCTCCTTTAACCTAACCCTAAGTGACTTTTGGGGAATCCCTAAATCTAATGGCTGAGATAGCTTTAGATCTAGGACTGAGATTAAATACTCATTTAAATCTCACCTTCTATTTTTTAATTCACCCCACTTTAATAAAGACCCACTTAGTCATTTATTTCCAAAGTCACTTTTCCTTTCTAATTTCACATTGACTTTATTAAAGACACTTTAAAATTAGACTTTAGTAACTTTATCACTTAAAGTCACTTTTAAATTGGATTTGACTTTATAACTTTATAAAGTCACTTTAGGAGAAAAATTAAATTCTTTTGGACACTTTTCCCTAGGCCAAAGATCAAAGCCTTAGGGAACCACCTGTCCTCCGGTAACCAAATTTCAACAAAGATAGCACAGAGCAACTTGTCTCCAATTCAAATTAGTGTCGGTTCTTTCATGTCAGTGTGAGAATTTCTCACTATCTTTTCAACAGTTATTTTCTCTGTATTGGATAGCAAGTCTGGCCATCCAATGATTTATACTCATATAACTACTGCGTATTATTGAAACCCCCAGTTGCTACACTAGTTTTCCCGCATTGGTTTTTTCTGGGAACATTTGTACAAATACAACGGTGTATTAGTGTGTTTTTCTATCTATCTTGGTCAGCATTTCATGTTGTAAAGGTTGCAGTAGATTTTATTTCGATATTTAATGTGTAACACCATAAATAACTTGATTCGGAAATTAACAAAAAGTAGAAATGTAATCAGTTGTTGCAGTCGGTATTCCGATTTGGGAATTTTCACATGGTATTAGAGCGTAGGTGAAGCAGGAAGAGCTCAGTTGCAGTCGGTATAGGTATTTCGAAAACACTGCATACGCCGCAGTTCAAAACCCCAGAGGAACTACGCAATCCATAGCCAAGAGGGCAAATTTTCGTAGAAAATTATTTCTTTGAATGAGTCGACAAAGAATAAGATTTTCCGGATGGAGATTTGGCAGTGGCAAGGGGAGCAACGTCGCAGTTTCCACACAGTGCAGATATTCAGTTGGGACAGTTTTTCTGCAGCAGTTTGCTAAAGTAGAAAAGCGTCAAAAGCGAAGAAGAGCACAAACTGAGGGAATTCCTTCCTCAGACAATTCCTAGCCAAAGAATTTGATTTCTCACTGCAAAGCAGCAATAGCCAAGAGTAGATCTACTTACTCCAGCAGGGAATGCGTAGAGCTAGTTAGCGGTAGTGCATAGGAGAGAGGAGGAAATTCAACATTTGGTTGGCGAGATGGCATCAGCTAGGATGAGAGATTAGGATTGGTTGGAGGGTACCTCCAACTATGTGATCTGGAAAACAAGGATCTCCTTCCTTCTAGATGAGCATGATCTTAAAACTTATATCGATAATGTGGTAACTCAACCCACATATACAGATCAACTTAATACTTTCAAGCAGGAGATGGTGAAGGCCAAGAGGTTGATCCTCGACGAAGTGAGAATCAAGTTGTATCTCACATAGCAGGCAAGGACACATCCAAAGAAATGTTGGATGCATTGGCCACATTATATCAGGGATCTTCCGAGCAGTGAAAGATGTACTTGGAAGAGAAGATGAGATACACAAGGATGTAGAATGGGGAGCGCATAGACCCCCTCTTTACGAGGCTTTGGGATGTCCGGGATCAGCTGGCAATTATAGGGTCAATGCCTCAACCTATGGAGTTTGTGAGATTAGCCCTAAACAGCATCTCAAAAGAATGGCAAGTTTTCGTCAAGAGCATTTTGGGCAGAGAGATTGCCGGATTGGGAGAGGATGTGGGTTGATCTCCAACAAGAAATGAGGCGTGATTTGATGAAGAGCATCATCAGTGGTAGTAGCGACAGCTATGGGAAGAAGGAGAAGGAAGAGGAGAATGCAGACCTCGTATCAAAGGGGCAGCAGGAGATGGAAGAGGAGAATGCCACTTTAGTTCTTATTCTCCTCTTCCGAAGAAGGACAAGGAGAAGGAGAAGGAGCAGGATCAACAAGCTACATCCGCAAAGATCGACAGGTTGTCCTCCAGATTGGAAGAAGAGTTTTCCATGATCATTGAGATACCTCCAAGGGTGAGGTGGGGTGATATGATTTTGTAGCCTCAGAGAGCTACAGGATGGGCAAGATCCTTGAGGAGTCCACCTCTTGGATCAATTCCTCGCTACAGGAGCCCATAGCAGCAGTAGCAGGATGGAGCAGTGACAATTAGTGCAGTCAAGGGCCAGAGTGACAGATGAAGTGGTTAGTAGTCATCTAAGACTGGGCAGAGCATAGAAGAGTTAGCAGCAGTGCAATTGGCATAGTACAGAGCTAGAAACAAAGCAGAGGCTTCAGTGACATCGCAAAGACTCGCAGCAGTCAAGAGTCAGGTGAAAGATGCATCAGAATGAACATAGTGGTTTTAGTACAATGGACATCTCTCAGTTGCAGCAGCCGCAGATGAAAGAGTTGCAGATGTTGCAGTGGCAGCAGCAAGAGAGTTGTAGTGCAGATGTAGTAGTTGACAGCAGTTTAGCAGGGTCAGCAGCAGCACGAATGCAGCGTAGAGTTAGAGCAGCGCAGCACTTCGTGGGCAACAGCACCCAGACATCAGCAATGATGCTTCAAGAGGTTGCAACACTATTGCACATTCCTTGCCAAGAGGGAGTGTTGATTTTCGTAGCATCGGATGTGCTCTAGCCTCAAGATTTTGCAGAGAGGCTAGGACACATGCATTCTCCAAAACCTGGAAATCGTTTTGGGAAATTCCATCCAAAGATGACTTAATTACAATAATTAATAATTTTTAATGTATTCATAAGTCTAAACTTCGGAAATGTGATTAATTAAAGTGTATTAATTAAGTTGGATGTGAATCTTCTAGATAAAGACGAGGATCGACTCCCAGTTAATCTTAGCCTTTGATTATGTTTTAATCTTAGTAGTGGATATATCAACGAGAGATTATAAGAAGGATCTCGAAGGGCATTTAGAGAACACACGGAGTAAGAGATATCAAGAGATCGAATTCTCAAGAGAGTAGCGCAATAGTTGTCGGAGAGAGATCAAGTGATTTCTTTGCAGTGAGGGGTAGGGGTAGTAGACCGGAGGAAGATTTCCAAATCCAAAGAGTACAAAGCAGAGAAGACATTGAGAGCCACAGAGAGGCAATGTAGTGCCACACAAAGGCAGCGCAGAGCTTAAGAGGGAGTCCGCAATTTTGCTGGGAAACAATCGAAATCTAGTGCTGGACGCCAGGGTGTGAGACCAAAGGGCCGGAGGGTCGACTTTCCAGTCAGCAAGAGATCAGCTGGAGGTGTGACACAGTGACTATGTAGGCAAACACAGTTACTGCACAAAGACAGCACAAAGCATCTTCTCTCCAGTTCAGATCAGTGTCGGTTCTTCCGTGTCAGTGAGATAATTTCCCACTATCTTTTCGTCAGTTATTTTCCCTATATCGAATAGCCAGTTTGGGCATCCAATGATTTCTACTCAAATTACTACTACATAATATTAAAACCCTCAGCTGTTGCACTGGTTTTCCTGCATTAGGTTTTTCTGGGGACATTTGTCCAAAAATAACGGTGTACTTGTGTGTGTTTCTATCTTTCCTACTCAGTATTTTCTTTCTGCAATATTTTATGTTGTGAAGGCTGCAGTAGATTTTATTTCGATATTTTCTATGTAACACCATAATAACTTGATTCAGAAATTATCAAGTAAGATAAATTTAATCAGTTGCTGCAGTAGGGATTCTAATTTAGGAATGTTCACACCTGTGACGATTCCACTAATCCAATGTATCACAGGCTTGCAAGTTTGATGCACCACCACAGGTTCGGCCCAATAGGTGACTATTCTTTCTAGTCTGAGCTCCTTGTCCAAACTTGAATGATAACCAACACTTAAATTTAGCCGAAATTGTAATCTTTTTAATCCCCTCGGCCTTGTTGCTCCTTTTGTCCTCTTAAGTATGTTGTTCACCGAGATGGATGCTTGAAATGAGGTGGTTAAACTCATATTGATACAATTTTTTGACCTTTAACGAAGAAACATGTCCCTTGGAGGTGAGGTCGACTTGCACAAGTAGGCTCATGTTGGCTAGGTTCAGAAATTATTATCTTCCGACTTGTAAAATAATTTTCTCTCAGCCTATGAGGAGTTAGAAGGTGTGTAATAGCCTGTTGGAAAGAGCTCAATGTCTTCTACGAGCCTATGCCAATTACATCATTAAATAAAGTCATTTTACCAACAAGAAAATTATATTTGTGAAATGTCATCATTATTTTATCCATGGCAACCTTTAGTATTTTATCTTTTGGACAATGGTAGGGCTCCTTAAATAGAGCTAGGGTTTCATGAACATTTTAGCAAGGTTAGGGCATCATGAAGCTAGGGCTTCTCATCAACGATTTCTTCAACTTTATTAATTTCCCTAGGGTTGACTTCATTAATGGCTTGACATCATATTGACTTAAGTGATTTTAAGGTTAGAGTATCATGGACATATGCACACAGGAATTTCACCTAGGGTTTGCATAAAGAGTCTTCAATGAGGTTAGGTCAAAACCACAAAAGGGTTATTCATCCATCACAAAGGTTACGACATTTTCCATCTCCAACAATGTCATATTGACATCAATGACAACTTTGACCAACACCCTTTGCACACTCACCTTGCCTTGATTATGATGATATGTCCATGTTCATTCATCTTGTTCTTGAACACCCACTTGGTTCCTATAACATTCTTGTATTTTGGATGAGGTACTAACTCCCAAATTTCATTCATTTTTATTTGATGCATCTCTTCTTCTATTGTTTTCATCTAATGAGCATCCTTACTAGCTTGAGCAAAGTTTTCTAGTTCTGTCATGGATAGTAGGGAAACATCATTCCTTTTTGGTGTATTGGTCATCCTTCAAATTTATATTCCATCTTCTACATCACCAATAATTTGATCTTCCGAATAATGCTTTTGTACGAACTTTACTTTTAATGGAGTTTGAGATCGTTATTTTTTATTGTTTTGCTCCTTTTCTTCTTCAAGCTCTCCAAAAATAGGATCTTCTTCATGTGAAAATTTCTGAATCTAAGTTACAGAAATCCTACTGCAGAAATCTTATTTACATTACCTACTTGTTTTCATTAATTTAACAAGTTATTTTTTGAATACATCAAGGAAATATTAATGTAAATATACTGCATCCTACGCAACTATACAGATCAAGTACTGAAAAATAAATGAAGTATTTAGAGAAAGGACACACTTATATTTGGACAATTGTCCCCGGAAAAACCCAATGCAGGAAAACCGGTGCAACAGTTCTGAGGGTTTATATTATTATGCAGATTTATGAATACAATCTAGGGTCCCAAAATATGGCTCACCCAACAGAGAAAATCCTCGACAGAAGTACCTCTATCCGGAGACAGATATTTCATCTGATCGAGCAGAAAAATGAAGAAACCCAAAGGTCACTGCGTTGTCCCCAATGCTGCGCAGCGATGGTTGCAGCAAGCTTTGTGTTGAAACTACGTCACCTCTAGTGGTTGTGTCACCCTCTTCGTGACCCTAGTGGTCAAGTGGAAATGTAGGAAAAGGAGCAGCATAAACAACGTGGGGCCAAGCCAGCGCAGAGTGAGTTGGACAGCGTAGGCCAAGGGGGACAGCGCAGAGATTGGTGGGGCCTAGGAGAGGGAAAGGCTCACCAAGCATAAAAGGAGGAAGGGTCTCCTCATTCTCATTCATTATGATTATGCATTTTCAGATTTGTCTTCTGATAATGAGCAAGCTTGCTGCTTAGCAAAGCCTGCACGTATCGTTCAGTACATCGGGTGTCTTCGTTCGAAGATCCCAACCTCAGCCCCGGGGGACTTCGAGTGCCTACTCGGGTGCGGAGTTTCATCCTTGTTTTGTCGGAGAGATTTGCAGCTACCACAGGAGGAGCATCCACTCAAAGAGAGCGCAATCAGTGAGAGGGAGGATGCAGTCTTGAGAGGAGGTGGTTCTGGATTAGGGGTTTGTTAGTGGATTCAGCCCATGATAGCGGGTGAGGGGCCAGCCCTTCCCTATTTCCAGCATTTTGGAGGAGTTAGGGGGCCTTTATTTGGAGTAGATCATTCAGAGCCAGCGTCCCTCCTTGAGGAATAGCATAGTGCCTCAAGGGAGTCATTTTCGGGGGCCGACCATTTATGAAAAGCTTTCTGGGCTTTTCTAGGTATTGGGAGTAGAGGCCATTCCCGAAGTTTCAGAATTTTCCGAGGTGGGGAGCAGCCCCAAAGATTCAGTTCATTCAAGCAATACCAGCAGCTTGGGAGATAACGCAGTCCAAAGAGAGCAGCCATTCCGGATCATTTCCTGAGAGACTTTCTACGCTTGCCTAGTGCAAGCCGAGGTGACATCATTGTGATCACCTCTGTAGTCATTTCCATTTCTCAGTATTAATAAAATGTCTCAGTGTTCTCCATATTGTTTGTTTTCCCTTATGATTTGTCTATAGTTGCTGCATGTCTTTGTTTATGTGCTTGTATTGTTGTTTATTTCCATTTGGGATATTACAGTGGTATCGAAGCTCATAGACTTGGCTCAGCCTGTGGAGCAGATTTTCTATGACACCAGCAGGGAAACCATACATCACTTACAGGGGAAGAAAATATAAAGACCAAGAGCAGAGGTTAGAGCTCACCTTCGGGAAAGGTGATAGCGTTCCAGTGGTGGACGTAGAGGAAGAGGAACCAATGGCAGAGGAAAGAAATGCCGATAAGGAGTTCGGGGAACTTCTCCTCAAATCAGTACAGGATTTGTCGAGACAGATAGAGGAGATGGGGCAGAGATTCACAGCAGAGTCTAGACAGCAAGAGACCCCAAGGGGTTTCCATGTTGGAGAAGGCTCAAGCACATCTCATTATTTACAGAAGCACCTCAGAGCGCAGCAGATGGCATCACACACACCCCCCCATTCCACAATGCCTACATTTCTTGCCGCAGACATTGGAGCAGGAGCAGGAGCTGGCACACATGGGAGATTACTTTGCTGAGTACCAGTCATACGGTCAAGAGTTCAAAGATGCCCTCACTTTCCATGATTTTGTTTGGCTCAAGCGGGACAGCAAACCCCGCAACCATCACAGGGGGAACAGGCATTCACATGATGGGGACTTGCAGCGCACGGTGGGCAGATTCCATTTACCGACATTTGATGGGTCATCCAAGTGTTCGGCAAAAGCTTGGGTGGAGAAGTTGTATATATATTTCTAGCTTAATCAAATGGCAGAGCTAGAGGCCATCAAAATGGCAGCACTGCACTTAGAGGACGAGGCCCAGGATTCGTGGTTTCACGGGATGGTTATTCTAGGGCACTCGAGAGTGACAGCATATGCTGAGTTTACGTGGAGGTTGGTAGAGCGTTTTGATCGAAAGGATCCAGAGGAGCATTTTGTTGAGCTAACAAAGCTCAAGCAGACCGAGAGGCCAGACACATACATATCAGAGTTTTTTATACTCTCCGTGATGGTACCGAATTTATCCATAGCCCGGACGATCTATATCTTCATAGATGGATTGGCACAGCCTCTACGGCGATTAGTTAGATCGACGAGGCCCGCGACACTCCATGATGCAATTGAGAGGACTCGGGATTTGCAGGATGCACTTCCCAGGACTAGAGCTCCCTTTCCCCAGAGATCGGCATTCCAGCCGAAGGAAAAGGACGAGAGGGTTCCACCCACCAAGGGGAACCAGGGCAGAGGGTTTGGAGATGATGAGGTCAAGAGAGACCTGAAGCGGAGGGGGTTATGCTTTCCGTCCCAGGAGCCATGAGCACCAAGACATCGTTGTGTCGCGGGGAAGGATATTACATCAAGGTCTTCCACGATAGTAGCAGGGAAGAAGTGGAGTATGAGGATATGGAGGCTGGAGGTAGCAGTACAGCACAGAGAGGGGATCATCTGCCACCTCCACCACCTGGAGCAGGAGGTGCAGCTTTTGCACCTACCGGGGGAGCCCTTGCAGCCTTGTGGGGAGTTCCCAAGTACTTGACACTGCGTGTCTGAGGTACAGTACGAGGGCAGCATGTGTCGGTGTTGGTAGACAGTGGAGCTACCCACAATTTCATTGATGCTCAGCTGGTAGAGTGGAGGGACATACAGATAGAGACTTTTGATGGATTTTCGGTACTGGTTCCAGGGGACCGGACCATGCAGTGTGCCAGGTATGTGCCAGCCTTGGCAGTGACAATGGGGACGTACAACCTGACAGATCATTTCTTCGTGGTGGACATTCCGGACACCAACATGATACTGGGGGTACGGTGGCTTATCACACTGGGGAAGGTCACCAATGGCTGGGAGACCTTGGAGATGGAGTGGACGGACAAGAAGACTAGGAGGCATGAGAAGATTCGGGGGATGCACACCTACCCACCACAAACAGTTTCAGCACACCGGATGGAGGCAGATTTCCGGAAGGGGGACATAGAGTGGGCAGTGGAGTTGCGTGTGTAGGAGGCAGGATCTACAGGGCAGGCTGTACACCCAGATGTACAGTCCATTCTCGACAGGTATGCTACGGTATTTGGGGAGATACCACCAGGACAGCCACCAGATCGGGGGTTTCAGCACACTATTGAGCTGGAGCAGGGTATCCAGGCTGTCATCACTACACCCTATAGGCACCCCAAAGCCTATCAAGATGAGATCGAGAGGGCTATCCATGAACTCTTAGCTCTTGGACACATCCGTCCTAGCACCAGCCCCTTTGCTTCTTCAGTAGTGATGTGAAGAAGAAGGACGACACGTTAAGGATGTGCATTGATTACAGGGCCATGAACAAGAAGACCATGAAGAACCGATACCCCATCCCACGGATTGATGAGTTGATGGATGAGCTGAGGGGGGCCAAGTTCTTCTCAAAGATTGATTTGAGATCCAGGTACCATCAGATTCGCGTGAGGGAGCAGGACATTCCCAAGACTGCTTTCCGGTGTCATTACGGCCATTTTGAGTTTTTGGTGATGCCCTTTGGGCTAACCAATACCCCGGCTACTTTTCAGTCATGCATGAATCACATCTTCCACAGTCACTTTAGGAAGTATGTGTTAGTGTTTTTTGACAACATATTGATCTACAGCAAGACATGGGAGGAGCACCTCCAACATATAGAGGTTGTATTGCGCATTTTGGAAGAGCATTAGTTTTATGCTAAGCTCTCCAAATGCGAGTTTGGGTTGACCGAGATGCTCTACTTGGGGCACATCATCGAGGTGGATGGAGTGAAGGTCCACAAGGAGAAGATCAGGGCCATCAGAGAATGGCCGGAGCCGAAGAATGTGATGGAACTTCGGGGATTTGTGGGGATTTGCACCTACTACCGAAAGTTCGTCAAGGGATTTCCCGACTTGCTGCACCCCTTACAAATCTCACCAAGAAGAGGGCATTCAGTTGGACGGATACAGCGCAGAGGGCTTTTGACAGGCTCAAGGAGGTGATGAGTAGTTGTCCAGTGTTAGCATTGCCAGATTTTACACAGCCCTTTGTCTTGGAGTGTGATGCATCAAGGGAAGGGATCGGCGCAGTTTTGATGCAAGGAAGCCACCCCATAGCTTTCCAAAGCCGGAAGCTATTGCCACATGAGAGGTTGTATGCTATATACGACAAGGAGATGTTGGCCATCATGCATGCATTGGCCAAGTTTCGATAGTACCTGGTAGGGAACAGATTCAGGGTGAGGACAGATCACAACAGCCTCCGATTCTTTTTAGAGTAGAAACAGTTGCAGGAGAGGCAGCAGAAGTGGGTCAGCAAGATCCAGGCTTATGACTTTGACATCGAGTATGTCAAGGGGACGAACAACGTTGTGGTAGATGCACTTTCCCGCAGACCGGCAGCGTTGTCGTTGATGAGTTTGGACGCGGACTGGAGGGCTAACTGTTGGTAGAGTACTCCAAGCACTGTTTTGCTTGTGAGATTTTGGATGGACAGGTGACAGATGATACGTACAGGGTGATGGACGAGGTGATCTATTATAGGGACAGGATCTTCTTGACTGAGGGTTCCTAGCTCAAGAAGAAGATATTGCACGCCTGACATGATTCTCCATTATCGGGCCACCGGGGGTTTACCAAAACCTATAGGGCCATCAGAGAGAGGTTCTCTTGGAAGGGCCTCAAGGAGGACGTGCTCCAACATGTCAGGGAGTGCAAGGTTTGCTAGCGTAACAAAGGAGAGATGAACCATCCGGCAGGATTATTGCAGCCTCTTCCCATACCTGAGGGGATATGGGAGAGTATTTCGATGGACTTCATTAAAGGGTTGCCCACGGTACAGGGCAAGGATTGCATATTTGTAGTCGTTGATCGGCTGACTAAATATGCTCATTTTTTCACCATATCGGCACATTACACTGCAGCACAGGTAGCAGAGTTGTTCTTCAGGGACATTTTCAGATTGCATGGTCTTCCGAAGACCATTGTCAGCGACAGGGACAGACGCTTCATGGGCGGATTTTGGCAGGAGCTTTTCCGTTTCGTGGGCACTGAGTTGACACCGAGTACTAGCTACCACCCCCAGACGGATGGACAGATCGAGATAGTGAACAAGTGGCTCGAGGGCTACTTGTGTAACTATGTCAACGGGCAACAGAAGGCATGGTTGAGATGGTTGCACTTGGGGGAGTACTGCTACAACAACACTCATCATATGTCCATTGGTATGTCTTCGTTTTATGCATTGTATGGATATCATGCTTTATCTTTTGCTGACATGATGTTTGGTACTAGCAAGGCTCCCAAGAGAGTCATGATATACTCCGAGCTCTCAAGGATAACATGGCTACAACGCAGACCCAGCAGAAGTTGTACACCGACAAGGGACGAGTTGAGAGGCAGTTTGAGATAGGGGACTTGGTCTACCTACGCTTGTAGCCATATCAACAATCCATGCTGAAGCAGAAGGGGGTTGAAAAGCTCAAGCCTCGCTTCTATGGACCTTACAGGGTGATACGAAGAGTGGGACAATTTGCATATGAGTTGGAGCTACCCAAGGGTAGCAAGATTCACAACGTTTTTCACGTATCATGCCTGAAGAAGGCACTGGGGCAGCAGGTGACTGCAACACAGGAGCTTTCGCCCACAAATGATGAGGGGCACTTGGCGCTACAGCCGGAGGCCATTATTGACACTAGGGACAGGCAGCTACGGAACAAGACAGTCAGGGAGTACCTAGTGAGATGGAGGAATTTACTGGATGAGGATGCCACCAGGGAGAGTGAGAAGATTCTGCAGCATCCATCATTACAGTTGCTTGAGGAAAAGCAATGTTTTGTCGAGGGAGACTGTAATATTCCCAATTAGCAATAGCTAATTGGAAATATTAATTTTGACTATTTTGCCTTCATAAAGTTAAAATATAAATAAAGTGGGTGGAGGAACACTTAGCTCACACTTAGGATAAAAAGTATTTCCTAAAGTCACTTAAGAGACAAGTCTATTTGGCAACGTGGGGCCTAGTGGTCAAGTGGCAGCGTAGGAAAAGGAGCAGGGTAGACAGCGTGGGGCCAAGCCAGCGCAGAGTGAGTTGGACAGCGTGGGCCAAGGGGGGTAGCGCAGAGATTGGTGGGGCCCAGGAGAGGGAAAGGCTCACCAAGCATAAAAGGAGGAAGGGTCTCCTCATTCTCATTCATTCTGATTATGCATTTTGAGATTTATCTTCTAACATTGAGCACGCTTGTTATTTAGCAAAGTCTGCACGTACTGTTCAGTACATCGGGTGTCTCCGTTCGGTGATCCCAACCTCAGCCCCGGGGGACTTCGAGTGCCTGCTCGGATGAGAAGTTTCATCCTTGTTTTGCCGGAGAGATTTGCAGCTACCACAGGAGGAGCATCCACTCAGACAGACAGCGCAGTCAATGAGAGGGAGGACGCAGTCTTGAGAGGAGGTGGTTCCGGATTGGGGGTTTGTTGGTGGATTCAGCTCGGGATAGTGGGTGAGGGGCCAACCCTTCCCTATTCCAGCATTTTGGAGGAGTTAGGGAGCATTATTTGGATCAGATCATTCAGAGCCAGCGTCCCTCCTTGAGGAATAGCGTAGAGCCTCAAGGGAGTAATTTGCGGGGGTAAGCCATTTCTGAAAATCTTTCTGGGCTTTTCTGGGTATTAGGAGTAGAGGCCATTCCCGAAGTTTTAGAATTTTCAAAGGTGGGGAGCAGCCCCAAAGATTCAGTTCATTCCAGCAGTAGCAGTAGCACAGTAACAGTATCAGCAGCTTGGGAGATAACGCAGTCCAAAGAGAGCAGCCATTCTGGATCATTTCCTGAGAGTCTTTCTACGCTTGCCTAGTGCAAGCCGAGCTGCCATCATTCTGATCACCTCTATACTCATTTCCATTTCCCAATATTAATAAAATGGCTCAGCGTTCTCCATATTGTTTGTTTTCCCTTATGATTTGTCTATAGTTGTTGTATGTCTTTGTTTATGTGCTTATATTGTTGCTTATTTCCATTTGGGATATTACAGTGGTATCGAAGCTCATAGACTTGGCTCAGCTTGTGGAACAAATTTTCTATGACACTAGCAGGAAATCTATACATCACTACCGGGGAAGAAAATATAAAGACCAAGAGCGAAGGTTAGATCTCACCTTCGGGAAAGGTGACAGCATTCCAATGGTGGACGTAGAGGAAGAGGAACCAATGGCGGAGGAAAGAAATGCCGATAAGGAGTTCGGGGAACTTCTCCTCAAATCAGTACAGGATTTGTCGAGACTGATAGAGGATATGGGGCAGAGATTCACAGTAAATTCTAGACAGCGCGAGACCCCAAGGGGTTTCCATGTTGGAGAAGGCTCAGGCACATCTCATCATTTACAGGAGAACCTCACAGCGCAGCAAATGGCATCACACACACCTCCCCATTCCACGATGCCTACATTTCTTACCGCGGACATTGGGGCAGATGCACAGCAAGAGCAGGAGCCGACACACATGGGAGATTACTTTGCTGAGTACCAGTCATATGGTCAAGAGTTCAGAGATGCCCTCACTTTCCATGATTTTTTTCAGCTCAAGCGGGACAGCAAACCCCGCAACCATCACAGGGGGAACAGGCATTCACATGATGGGGACTTGCAACGCACGGTGGGCGGATTCCATTTACCGACATTTGATGGGTCATCCAAGTGTTTGGCAAAAGCTTGGGTAGAGAAGTTGGATATATATTTCCAGCTTAATCAGATGGCAGAGCTAGAGGCCATCAAAGTGGCAGCGCTGCACTTAGAGGGCGAGGCCCAAGATTGGTGGTTTCACGGGATGGTTACGCTGGGGCACTCGAGAGTAACAGCATATGTCGAGTTTACGCGGAGGTTGGTAGAGCGTTTTGATCGGAGGGATCTAGAGGAGCATTTTGTTGAGCTAACAATGCTCAAGCAGACCGGGAGGCCGGACACATACATATCAAAGTTTTTGGGACTCTCCGTGATGGTACCGGATTTATCCACAGCCCGGATGATCTATATGTTCATAGAAGGATTGGCAAAGCCTCTACGGGGATTAGTCAGATCGACGAGGCCCGCGACACTCCATGACGCAGTTGAGAGGACTCGAGATTTGCAGGATGTACTTCCCAGGACTAGAGCTCATTTTCCCCAGAGATTGGCATTCCAACCGAAGGGAAAGGACGAGAGGGTTCCGCCCACCAAGGGAAACCAGGGCAAAGGGTTTGGAGATGATGAGGTCAGGAGAGACCTGAAGCGGAGGAGGTTATGCTTCACGTGCCAGGAGCCATGGGCACCAAGACACCATTGTGCCACGGGGAAGGCACATTACATCGAGATCTCATAAGAAGAGTCGGAATCATAATCCATTTGTTTAGCATCATATCATCCAGAATTCTCATATCGCAAGGCCTTGACTAATAGCTCTATCTCTCCACAAGATCATAGCACAATACTAGTGAGACCAATGATTTATAGACACCATCATCATTGTCTCTTAAGGTACATACCCCACTCGGGTGTTCACACAGTATGACCTTCCTTGGACCATTCTTATCTTGGATAGCTAGGCCTCAAAGAATATCGGTCCACGACTACTCTTATCTTGGATGCCCTACCTCATCCTCAATGAGTATCGGATGCTAGATGCTTACGCAATCCTCCACTTTGTCTTCCCACGTGAAGACAAGAATGATGTGCCTATCTCTCCCTCTCAACGAGGGAGGATATATCAACCAAACCTAGCTTGTCTCTCAAATACACAAGCTTCTTATTAGCAAGAGATTTTGTCCATATGTCAGCTACTTGCTCATCGATGGAGATATATTGTAGCTGCAACACACAATCTTCTATTTGCTTCCGAATGTAGTGATACTTGTTGTTGATATGCTTTATCTTTCCATGAAAGACTAGGTATTCAGACATATACTACTAGTGTTATCACAATGTATCACTATAGGGTCCATTGGTCCTTCAAATAGGTCGGATTGCAGCTTCCTTAACCCGACCGCTTCTTTGTTTACTTCATAACCTGCAATATACTCAGCCTCAACACTACTCAAAGCAAAAGTATCTTGTTTTCTGGTCATCCATAAGATCATAGAGGATCCCAAACTGAAACATCCTCCTGTAGCCCTCCTTCCATCCTGCTCACTGACTCCCCAGTCAGAATTTATATATCCAATCAAGTGGACATCATTCCTCCTATCATATTTTAGGCAGTAGCGGATAGTTCCTTGCAGATAGCTCAGTATATGTTTTGTTGCTACCCAGTGGATAGTTCCTTGCAGCTTCCTCAACTCGACCGCTTCTTTGCTTACTTCATAAGTTGCAATATACTTAGCCTCAGCACTACTCAAAGCAAAAGTATCTTGCTTTTTGGTCATCCATGAGATCATGGAGGATCCCAAACTAAAACATCCTCCTGTAGTCCTCCTGTAGTCCTGCTCAATTCCTCCCCAGTCATAATCTGTATATCCAGTCAAGTGGAAATCATTCCTCCTATCATATTTTAGGCAGTAGTGGATAACTCCTTGCAGATAGCTCAGTATATGTTTTTTTGCTATCCAGTGATCACATTTCGACTCCACCTAGAATTGACTAAGAACATTTACTGCAAAACATATGTTTGGTCGAGTATTCATTCAGTACATAAGTGAGCCAGTCAATTGTCTACCTGGTAGGATCCACTAGCTTAGATTCGGAACTCCTTAATCTCTCCAAGTTTGCGATCATCAGGGTTGTCATTGGTTTTCAATCCATCATGTCAAACTTCTTTAACATCTTGATCACATACTTTCCTTGACCAAGATAAATCTCATCAGGTCCTTTACAGACTTCCAGTCCCAAATAGTAGTGCATCAGCCCTAGTTCCTTCATGTCAAATTTTGTTGCTAGTTACTTCTTACATTCTTCAATTCGACCTTCCACACCTGTCAAGAGAAGATCATCCACATACAAAAGAATGATTACAGGTTCTCCATGTACAACCTAGATATAAAGGTTTGGATCAACATAACTTTTTGTGAAGCCTATTCTTTGTAGGTATGCATCCATTCTAGCATACCATGCCCTTGGTGCTTGTTTCATGCCATATAATGTTTTCTTCAATCTACAAACATATGTCTTCTCGTCTTTAACTTCAAATCCCAAGGGTTGTTCTATATAGACTTCCTCATCAATTGTGCCATTTAGGAATGCAATCTTGACATCCATTTGGTGGATGTTCCATCCCATCAATGTCGCCAAAGAGACCAACGAACAGATAGTTGTATACCATGTTGCTGGAGCAAATGTCTCTTCATAGTCGATGCCTTCTTGTCGAGAGAAGCTCCTAGCCCCAAATCTTGCCTTATATTTATCAATACTTTCATCTGCAACATGTTTGATCTTGAAGATCCACGTGGAGGTTACCACAGATTTGTCTTCGGGCCTAGGTACAATATCCCAAGCTCAATTCTTCATTAGAGATTTATATTCTTCATTCATGGCATCCTTCCATTCTTGGCGATTGACAACTTATTCAAAAGTGGATGGCTCTGATTCTATTAGTTTTTTCATGTAGGCTGCATACCCATAATATCGTTTGGGGTTCTTGCTTTCCCTGAATGTACCTTGAGCTGCTCCATGACCTTCTGCATCTAGAAGTGTAGACTTCAACCAGTTAAGTCTTTTTCTAGATTCAAGGATAGCCAAAGGTTGTATAGGTTCACAGGGACCTTCATCTTCATGGTTTGATTCTTTTTCATCCCTAGTAACTTCTTCAAATACAAGAAGTCTTCATCATCAGAGTCCATAGGGAGATCCTTTGATTTCTTGAATGCAATACTTTCATCAAATATCACATCTCCGCTGACTTCTATTTGGTGTCCTTCTTCATGTATTGATTCTTCTTCATTGTAAAGACCATAATTTTCACAATTAACAATCATTAACAGAATTTATACTACCATGTGTAAGGTCCTTAATTTTCACAATTAACCATGATTAACAGAATTTATACTACACAATCCAAAGTGGGATTTTTTTTTTGAAGCAGAATATATATCAATTGACTATTTAATACTTACTTGGAACTATGTTTGAAGATGTTCCTGATCCGCCATGGCTACAGCTCCCGTTACCAAACTGCCATTTTCCTCCCAGCCTATCTGAGGTCAACCTCTCCGGTCCCCAGATCCAGAAGACAAGTTGTCTTCTGGCCCCCGTGCAAAAAAACTCCAATAACAATCAAGATCACTCGATGACTCTGTTAGAACTCATTGCTCATATCTCACGCAGTTAGAACTCCTCTGACAGCATCCGGGTCAGTTTTCCCACCTCACTACCCATGCCCATCAAGTTCCTCCCCCCCCTTCTCCTTTTATACACAAACTCCTTTCAAGATATTTATTAAAATATCCTCTTTTAATAAATATCTTGGATTTCTAAAATATCTTTAGTTTTATTAAAATATTATTATTTAATAAATATCTTGGATTTCTAAGATATCTTAGATTTATTAAAATATTATTATTTAATAAATAACTTGGATTTCTAAAATATCTTTAGTTTTATTAAAATATTATTATTTAATAAATATCTTGGATTTCTAAAATATCTTAGATTTATTAAAATATTATTATTTAATAAATATCTTGGATTTCTAAAAAATCTTAGATTTATTAAAATATTATTATTTAATAAATATCTTGGTTTTATCAAATATATTGGATTTATTAAAATATCATCATTTATTTGCATAAGTCAATACTTTTACTTTTCTTTGAACAAAGTATTAGTTTATATTTATCATAGTGGTAGGTATAACTTTTACCTTACAATACATTCATTATATTCTGGTGAGTTAGGTATTTACTCAATACTTCCATAATTCACTCATTACTCTACACTGAGATTTTTCATAATTGATTAGGGCACGTACTAGTGCAGTACACGTGATACATGCATATGTAGCTATCATATGCAGGGCTCATATGCATGTTAATATTTTTATGTTCCCTATAACTCGAGTTGGGTCATTACATACACCCCTCGTTCAGAAAACTTCGTCCCGAAGTTAAAGTTTTATGTCGTATATCATTAATTATATAAGTGATTAGTATAATCACATAACGGTGGTGTACCATAATTGAATTTTTAATGTGTGAGAACACTTTAACATTAATGTTTTGATCGTTTATTCGTTTACAAATTTAGTAGTCACGTCTTGCCCCAACAGAGTTCCCAAGGTATTCTAAAATCATCCAATCCTCCCTAATCTCTTCCGCTCCCATCCTATCTGTCCTCTACAGGAATATGCCATGACATCAGTTTTACTGATCCAACCATCCATAGACCTTAAGGGTGCCAGCATCGATTACGTCGACCTGATTGACCAATAGGCATCCAGCAGTCATCATCACACGTCTAGGGAAGCGTGACTCGCACAGCCCTCCCATGACTCCAGGTTTTGGAGGATAAACGGTGGGCAACACCTCCACCCCTCCTAATAGGACCAGGATTAACACCCTATCATGGAATCTCGGTGCATCTCAATTGTTCTTGGAGTTTTGTCATCACGCAGTCAGTTTGGTAACGATATCGTCTGCCATGTAAAACACTTGTCCACAAATTATAACATATGTATCAATATGTTCAAAACAAATTGTTATCCATTAGAGGGAGAAACTATTATAGATGTCGCCTATGCCCATAAAGTACCCTATAATTGATCAACATTATTGTAGTTTCACTCTTTAATCTAATTTCATTGACTTCTTATATTGCTTTGTGAAATTTCCACTCACTCACCTTTGGTGCTATTTTGTCGATCTCAATATTCTAATTTGATTACGATACCTAACATTTATTATCATCATTATAATTTTTTTTTCAAGTGACTAACTATATCCATGGATTTTGTACATCGTGGAGTATGATTAGGAAAATATATCCCGTGATGCCTCAAAACCTGAAATGATAAGTAGATTACATTCAATATCAACGTTATTGAATTTATTTATAAGGTCTTACCCAAGTTGGAAATAGTAACGACATTTCCAAGTGTAATAATTATATGCATTAAGAGAAGAAAAGAAAATCATGATGACTAGAGGTGAGAAAACAAAGTGAATTTGATAATATGTTCTTTTTCAAATTGAAGTGGACATGGAATATTTGGTATAAGAAAGTGAAGGGATGTTTTCTATCAAGAAAAATTTTCTTAAGGATATAAGCAACATGATTGGTAAGAGTCAAAGCAATGACCTATAAAGAGTTGTGAACATTCCTAATTTGTTAAGAGTAACAAGTGATAAACTAGGAAAATGTTTAAAGGTAAATATTAAGGATAATAATTATACACCATTAGAAAATAAGATACATTTGGTGATAAGATGAGGCCTAAGGACTAATGAGAAAACGATTAATGTGAAGAATAAGGAGAGGGTATACCAATGACGTGTTATGTGTTTGGATTAAATGAGTCGATATAATAGAAATGAAACAATGGTTTAAGGAATGATGGCAAAGCTAGTAATATCCTAGCTAGAGTTAAGACTCTAAATGGTGAAACTTGCAAGTAAAGGGACTATATCAAAATTGTAACATACTAATAATGTGACTATACATATCTTGTAAATTGTGAATTTCTTATTAAAAGGAGGAAATTATATGTTTGTCAACCACTGACATCTTGTTGAAAACATGACACTCTTAGTAGACCAAGTATAATGCAAAGTGAATAATGCATTTTCAAGCAGTGACAATTCCTTCTATGAAAATAAACCTCTCACTAAGGGATCCTTAGAGTAGTCAATTAACTCTTCCTCCATCTCCAACATAACCCTAATGATTAACCCTGCAAAACCCTACTCCTTGGCTTCTAGATTTTAGGCTAAAGATGAGCTGAAATAACATGATAAAGAAGTTAATCTTATTATTATTTCTTGGGATCCAAATTACAGATCAAAGATAATTAGACTTAAAAGACAAATAAGTAACAAGAATTAAAAGATTGGCTGGATCCATATGTAGTTTTGTGTTTTAGAGTTCTTAATCAACCTGTCTCAAGAAATTAGATCATGCTTCGACTAAACAGTAAGTGTTTTGTGCTCTTGTTTCAATTCATTTCGTTTCTATATATGCAATCATAAAGGTTGGAGCATCCCTCCATTTAGATTTAGAGTCTCAACCTGTGACTTTTAAATTTAATCGGTTAATATAGTATAGAAAATAATGGCTACACCCTTGTTTGTATATCCGTGTCGATTATTCTATGTGACATTTATAACTGTAGGTTATATTTATAAGCATTTAAAAACTTATGTTGTATAATCTTACCTTATTTTGGATGGATGCTTAAGACTGTCATTTTGTACTATGAGATGTGAGAATATATTAATTGCTTAAACATTGTTGGTACATGGATACCAATATGAAGATAGTTTTGCTTAAACATTGTTGGTACAGGGACACTAATATAAATTATGAATTATGTTAAGGATATGGTATCTACAATTTTACATATCAACATAAATGATGAGATAGAAATAAAAGAGTGATTGCACTTGACTATTCAAGGTGAAAATGAATTTACAGACCTATTAGATAAACATAACCAAGTATGTTATATGAACTCAAGGATCAATATCGTAGATAGCAACCTATTTGAAATGTGTAGAAATTGTTATATGGGTAACAATTTGTTTTGAATATATTGATACATATGTTATAATTTGTGGACAAGTGTTTTACATCGCAGATGATATCGTTACCAAACCGACCGCGTCATGACAAACCACCAAGAACAATTGAGATGCACCGAGATTCCATGATAGGGTCTTAACCCTGGTCCTACTAGGAGGAGTGGAGGTGTTGCCCACTGTTTATCCTCCAAAACCTGGAGTCATGGGAGAACTATGCGAGTCACGCTCCCCTAGACGTGTGATGATGATTGTCGGATGCCTATTGGTCAATCAGGTCGACGTAATCGACGCTGACACCCTTAAGGTCTATGGATGGTTAGATCAGTAAAATTGATGCCATGGCATATTCCTGTAGAGAACGGATAGGATGGGAGTGGAAGAGATTAGGGAGGATAGGATGATTCTAGAATAGCTTGGAAACTCTGTTGGGGCAAGACGTGACTACTAAATTTGTAAACCAATAAACGATCAAAACATAAATGTTAAAGTGTTCTCACACATTAAAAATTCAATTATGGTACACCACCCTTATATGATTATACCAGTCACTTATATAATTAATGATATACGACATAAAACTTAACTTCGGGACGAAGTTTTCTGAAGGAGGGGTGTATGTAATGACCCAACTCGAGTTATAGGGAACATAGAAATATTAGCATGCATATCAGACCTGCATATGATAGCTATCATATGTATAGGTTCACAGGGACCTTTATCTTCATGGTTTGATTCTTCTTCATCCCTAGTAACTTCTTCGGATACAAGAAGTCTTCATCATCAGATTCCATAGGGAGATCCTTTGATTTCTTGAATGCAATAATTTCGTCAAATATCACATCTCGGCTGACTTCTATTTGGTGTCCCTCTTTATGTAGATCCTATAGGCCTTAGAAGAGTTGTTGTAGCCGACAAATGTTCCCTTCATACTTGATGGATCCAACCTCTTTCTCTTGTCCTTAGATATTAATATAGACAGCACAACAAAAAATTTGGAGAGGATCCACGGTTGGTTTCTTCCCAGTGAATACTTCTTCAAGAGTTTTGTTATCTAGTGGCCTATAGGCACTTCGATTTTGTATGTATACAGTTGTCTTTGTAGCTTCACTCCACAAAAATTTCGGTAAATCTTGATCATGTAACATTGCTTTTACACTTTCTTCAATGGATCAATTATTTTGATCTGCAACTCCATTTCGTTCAAAATTATATGGGACTATCAGCTCCCTCTTAATCCCAGAATCCTTACAGAAAGCGATGATTTACTTAGATGTGTATTCTCGTCCATTGTCAAATCCTAATATCTTCATTCTTCTTTCTGTAAGGTTCTCTACTTCAGCTTTAAATTCTTGAAATTTCGTAAATACTTCATCCTTGGATTTCATTAAGTAAACTCAAGTTTTCCTTGAATGGTCATCTATAAATGTGACATAGTATAGATGACCTCCAAGAGATTTAGTAGCCATTGGACCACGGACATCGGAATGAATAAGATCTAAGATTTCTTTTTGACCGCGAAGCACTGCTTCCAAATGATCTCTTGGTCTTCTTACCCAATGCACATCGCTTGTATACTCCTTCGTGATCTTCCTTTAGTTTAAGGATTCCATCTACTATTGAATTTAGGGTTGGAAGGATTTTTAAATGGAGACGACGGAATCTTTTATGCCAAAGTTCGGATGGGCTGATTTCAATGTGAACTAGAGCTTAGGAAGGGGAGATAGCAACCTGTAAAGTCTTCCTTCACGAACTCCAATCTCTAGCATTTTCTATACTTTAGTTTTTACCTCATACTACAAATTTTCCATCAATGAAGGCCACTCTATCACCTTTATCTTCTAGACTTGAAATGGAAAGTAAGTTCTTATGCAAACCTAGAACAAATAAGATGTTGTTGAGATGCACATTGCCTCCATTATCCAACTCTATCGAGGTTGATCCAATTCCCCTCAAGGGATAGCTCTTATTATCACCAAGTTCTATGGAGTAAGAAGACTTTCCTTCTGACAATGTTTTTAGTTGCTTGTGATGACCAGTCATGTGTCTTGACGCTCCACTATCGATCACCCAAATACTCTCATCTTGAAATGTGCCAGTGAGTGCTGAGAAGGGTCCTTCGTACTTTGTCTTAGTTACTTCCTTCTTTAGAGAAAATAGGAGATTCCATACTTCTTTGATACCCTTCTTGGGATGACTTGCCACTTTTGAACACTTCTTGAGAAACTTCTTCAATGTAGTAGAGATCCTTATAATGCCCTCAAACAACCTTAGCTTTGATTCCATGTTGAAAATTCTATAGGGCAATGATTGATTTCTCTTTCAATGATAACTGCTTGTGATGGATTTTTACTGTTTCTTACTTATTAGCTTCTTCAGTTATTATTATGTTTGTATATCATGAAACAACTACCAAAAACAGAACAAGAACACCAAATACAGGCTGCAAGCCAAGGCTAAAACCTCTCCACTTGAGATGAAAACCCGTAAATCTCCTCTTTCTTATAGATCCTTCAATTGACGAATTCCAAGACCTCAAGACCAAAACCAATACCCTCCAAGACCAAGTCCAACCTTTCTGAATAATGTTCTTTCCTTGTCCAATTCAAACCCAGTCAAATCTTTTCCAGTAGCAGAACTTCGACCCCTAGCTACAGAACTTCGGCCTCCACTACATACCTGAAATTTTTGGCACTCCTGCAATTGTTGCTGCGAAACGTGTGAACTTAGTTTATCCTTCCAAGATTTCCTCAAACCTTCGCTTGGATTTCTCTCTTTACTGGAGCTTGTGGATGGCTTCTAGTGACCTTCGCTTGACCTTCATTCCTTCCCTTCTTCAAGATCAAACTTGTAGAAGAAAACCCTAGATCTGTTGCAAAAACCCTAGCCTTCCTTCGCACGTGTGAGAGAGAAATAGCCCAAAACAAGTCTTCTTCGTCCTCTTCCTTCTTCGTTGCCTTATTCTTCCTTCCTCGCTTGGATGACTGAGAGATTGATGTGCTTCAAGGAGATTGAATTTCCTCCTTTATATAGGCTTCTAAAGGGTGGACGTGGCTCCTCAAATTAGGTTGACTTGATCTTGAAGGGTATTTTGACACTTTCAATGACAAAAATAATTTTCTTTACAAGTTATAATGTGCCCAATGGAGTCTTCAACTTATGACAATCACTCTTTTGACTTCTTCACCTAGGACAAACACTAGAAGCACTCAATGGGTGCTTGAACTATAAAATAAAAGACCTTAAGCATGAAACCCATGCTTCAAAAAATAATATTAATATTTTTTCATTTTACAATATTCAATAATCAAAAGTACATTTCATATGTATGAAGACCGAACCTAGTTACACATTTTTCAACACACATGATGTTCAAAAACTAATCCAAAAACACAAAAAGGTATAAAGAGAAATCGATCACATCATCAAAGTCAAATCAGGGTCAGACCCTATCAACATCAAGTCGTATAGGTATCCACACCACCAAAAAACTGAAATCGAAAGATTAGTCCAAGATCTTTTAAAGTGTGGAATCATTACAAAAAGTAGAAGCCCGTATGTTGCTCCAGTGGTTTTAGTCTGAAAGAAGTAAGATTCCTTTAGAATGTGTAGATTATCGGTGACTGAACAAGGTAACAATTAAGATAGGTTCTTGACCCTGTTTATAGAGGAAATGCTAGATCAACTTCATGGAGCATAATACTGTTCAAATTTGGACTTGAGATCAAGATACTACCAGATCATAATAAGGATAGAGGACATAGCGAAGATTGTTTTTCGAACACACAAAGGTCATTATCAATTTAAGGTAATGCCCTTTGGATTCACTAATGTTCTAACAACCTTCCAAGCCACCATGAAAAAGGTATTTCGTCTGTATCTAAGGAAGCTTCTAATCTATAGTAAAACATGGAAAGCGCATCTACAACATCTGAAGCAAGTTCTCACTATATTTGAAGAACATCAGTTCTATGCAAAGATGTCCAAGTGCACCTTCGGAAAAGAAAAATTAGAGTACCTCGAACACATAATATCCAAGGAGGGAGTAAAAGTAGATCCTAATAAGATCAAGGCTATAAAAGAATGAACCAAATCAATTAACATCTCCAAGTTAAGAGGGTTCTTAGGGTTGACTAGGTATTATCGAAGGTTTATTAAAAACTATTCCCATGCAACTGCACCCCTAACGAACCTTATAAAGAAGAACCCATTTCAATGGGATGATGAAGCAGAAAAGTGTTTTGAAGACTTGAAGGGTATTATGTCTAATGCACTTGTATTAGCAACTCCAGATTTTTCCCAGTCATTAGTAATTGAATGTGACACTTCAGGTTTTAGCATAGGAACAGTCTTAATGCAGGATGGTCACCCAATCGCGTTTGAAAGCAGGAAGCTCAACAAGCGAGAACGTCTCAAGTCTACATACAACAACGAAATGCTCACAATTATGCACACATTAGCCAAATGGAGACAATATCTATTGAGAAGTAAATTCTTAATACGAACAGACCATAACAATTTTCAGCATCTCCTCCAGCAAAAAACACTCTCTACAGAACAACAAAAATGGATCAAAAAAATTGTTGCCTTCGACATCAATATATTACATAATAAAGGGAAAGACAATGTAATAGCAAATGTTATGTCCAGGAAATACCAAGAATCATCATTACTTGCAATTTCAGTTGTTGTCCCAGAATGGCTTAATGAAATTCAAAGTGAATATGCAAAGGATCCAAAAACAAGTGCAATAATCAATAGCCCTCCTCATAATTCAAAATTTGGATGAAAAAACGATATTTTGTGGTAAAGGGGAGAATTTACCTAAGTCCAAACTCTAAATTTAAAGCCAAAATTCTCTTAGTGTCCCATGATTCACTGTCAACCGGATATGTAAGTTTCTTTAAAACCTACTATAATGCACGACAATCATTTTTTTGGAAGGGAATGAATAATAATATTCAAAAATATGTAGCAGAATGCAATAAATGCCAGAGAAATAAAAATGAGAACATTATGACACCCAGGTTACTCCATCCCTTAAATATTCCAAATCAGAAGTGGGAGGAAATATCAATGGACTTTATTGAAGGGTTACCAGTCGCTGATGGCTAGTTCAAAATTCTCGTAGTAGTCGACAAACTCACCAAGTATGCACACTTCATTAGAATGAGGAAATCAGACTCAGCAAAACAAATCGCCATGATATTTTGCAAGAATTTCGACAAATTACATGGGTTTCCCAAGGTCATTGTTAGCAATAGAGATGCCAAATTCAAAGGTAATTCCTAGAAGGAATTTTCAAACTTATAGGGACCTACCTCAACATGAGTTCAACATACCATCCTCAATCAGATGGCCAAACAGAAGTTATCAACAAATGTTTAGAATCCTACCTACGTTGTTATGCGACAGACAAACAAAATAAATGGGCTCAGTGGTTACATATTGCTGAATGGTGGTACAATTCCACTTACCACACTTTAGCAAAAATGACTCATTTTCAAGCTCTGTATGGCTATGAACCTCCTAAATGGAAAGACCTTGCCATTATCAAAACAAAAATTCTAGCGATTAAAGATCAGTTAGAAGAAACACAAAAATTCTTCCAAGCACTAAAGGAAAATCTAAATATTGCAAGAAATAGTATGAAGCAGTAGGCTGACCGAAACAAAACCGAAAGAGAATTTGAAGTTGGAGAATGGGTATTTGTTAAACTCTACAAAGTTTGTTTTCCCATATTAAAAAAAAAAAAAAAAAATATGTAAAGAGGGTAAAAGTCCTAAAAGAAAAATCAAAGGACTTGAAAGAAAAAGAAAAAATCAAAAAAGAATAAAAAAGAACCCCAAACAAAAAAGAGATAAAAATAAAACATGAAAGTGATGCAAATTCAAATGCCACTACTTATTACTTCACTTTGCAAAATAATATTGTGTGCAACTTGTTAAAAATGCCACAATACATGAAAGTCAAACTTCTTAATCTTGACTTTTCATGCTTTAAATTTCATATTGATAGATAGAGAATAAAGATCTAGCCAAACTATTTAATCTTGGCAGATCATTAGTTAGGTAGAGAATAATAAAGAGCTCAACAGTTTAATCTGAGAACTTGGAAGAAATAAGGATAGAATTAGTTAGTTTGTTGTTTAAAAGAAAAATGAAAAAGGGCATGCAAGCTCAAATGCACCCATGTAAATGAAAAAAAAAAAAAAAAATTAGGGTACCAGATGGCTAGGCAGAAGCAGTTTTCACAAGGCATGGATAGCACAAAATTGGTCATTTCATTTACTAACTTCCTTTCAAAATCATTCCCCTTGTAAAAATACACCATCCCCATCATTTTTATTCTTTCCCCTTATTTCACTTATTTCCCCTTGCAAAAAATCCATTTTCCCAAGTCAAAACACACTTAAACTTTGGAAAAGTAAAACCCCTTTACTAATTTCCCTTTTTATTCAAAAAAACACCAAAAACCCCTAAAAATACTTTATCCTAAGTATAAATGCTTAAATTTTATGTCGGGCCCCAATGTGAAAATATGTATCCCCAATATTAGTTTTAACACTATACTTAGTGTGTTTAACATCCCGCATTACATTTCATTATTAACATATTAACCTTATGTATTAATTCCCTTAAATACACGTAAACCCGTATTTTATTAATTCCTTCATTATAAATTCCCAACCCACAATTTTATTTATAACATATGGTTTTAATTTCCCACACATTTTGATTTATTTCAGGCCCACTTATTATTATTCCCGCCAATTATAAAGCCCCACTTACCTTAACCTTATTGGTTATATCGTATAAACCTTGACCATATTACATATATAACCACTCACATCAAAGTCCTGACCCCATGTGTATTAAACCATAGTTTATATGCATATTAACCAATCGCATAACCAAATATCCCGGGCCCCGCACCTTTTAAAACTCGACGACTCCATCGCATTATCCAAACCGTCGGATCTTAACCAATCAAATCCGACGACCATTATCGCATATCGCACATTTTATTGCCCGATCATTAGCATAACCCCAACCATGCGATATTTGCGGTTTTTGCAGCCCAGCGCCTGGCTACGTGGCCAATTCCCATTCGATCGCATCGATCAGAACTTTACCGCTTACCACCTTTGGCTATTGTGAAAACCACTGAGCGGTTTTCTCCTAACTGTTGTCAAACCACCTGCCCATTTGAATTGACCGCGCATTAATGTTAAAACATTGTTTGATTAAAAATGCATATTAACCGCCCTTTGCTGCCTTTTTCACCACTTCTGTTACATCTTTGCGCAAAAGGAGCATTGTTGACCTTTTCTCGAGCCAAAGATCACTCTGCGAATTTTATTCCAAATCTTTTTCACCAGAATTCAAGACCATTACCGCTGCAGGACATTGCAGAACCGAATTGAAGCTTATAAAGATCAGCAGAGACTTAGAAACCCTCCTGCTGCCTCAGAAACCCTTTGTAGACAAAAATCTTTGTTTTTCCCAGGTATTCCTCAAAGAAAAGGCATGTTTCTTGATACAAAGAAAAAATAATCAATAATTGAATCAAAAAAGAAGCCTTTGCAGAGTATAGGAAACCTTTTGTGCCTTTCAATCCTTTCCTACAGACCCTAGGCATCCTTTTACAGAAATTTGAGGTCCTGAGATTGTTTTTAATCACAGACAATACAATTTGATTGATCTAAACCTTTGCAGACCCAAATAAAACCCTCTTGGCCTCCAAATCCTTTTCTGCAAACCCTGAACCTATTTTTACAGAAGTCAAAGATACTGAGATTGCTTTTTAATCACAAAGATTACAGTTTGATTAATTTGAACAAGTTTATACCTTTGCAAACCATAAAAAACCCATGTTTCATCCTAAATAGTCTGCAAACTGTTATAATCTGTCATAGGTGCTCCTAAAGGCCTAAATCAGTTTTTCTAAGCCAAAAGATTAATCAACTGAAGAAATTTAACAAGACAATGGCTTCAAAAGTAGTACTCACTGTTAATCCTCTACAACCCCCTGTTGTAGATGTAGAACACATTCCCTTGGCTGACAAAGACTTCAATATTAATGACATAGTCACTGAATTTAACCATCTTGAGCTCCACTGCTAGAGCCATGAAAAATCTATAGATCAGGCTTATGAAGTTTTTATTTGGGAGTCTGAGTTGCCTAAATATGTTGTCCCACAGACCTTCCAGTGCCCAGAAGTGATTAGACTATGTTAATCCTGCTATTTCCCTGATCAGAGAGCCATAATAAACTATGAAAAAAAAATCTTGTTTACCATTACTACTGATTCAATCAATCAAATGCTCCAGATCCAATCCAGACCAGATGAAGTTCCTTTGTCCATTGAAGCTCTCACACAATTATACCTGAATTTGGACTTCCCTAAGAGGTTCCAGATATTTCAAACTTTCATGCCTTCTTCTGTAGAATTTCCCAAGATAAATCCTCCTTGCCCATTTGCAAAATTTTCTGAAAGGACCAGACATATCATCTCCATGTTGTCTTTTCTTCTTGGTTATTTAACAAATGAACATGTTGATGTTGCAGTGCTAGGTTTTTTGTCTACTTTCACACCTAGTCAGCCTCCTGCTACCATTTTTAATTTTGCCCAATACCTTGCTGGTAATATCCATGAACAGTTGATCAAAATGCCTTCTGAAGGTGTTTTCAAGTATTCCTCAGTCCTATTCCACATGTTTTTATACTTTCAGTCTGAGAAGTTTGCCATAAACCTTCAGAATCTTGATGTTGAAGGAAACCCACGGTCAGTCATATTTTGGACTCCTTTAATCAAAAAATATTCACACAGTCCACCTATACAGAGTTTATTGATTCCTTCATTCATCCTATAGTCAATTTGCTGAACAACAGCATGCAACCAAGAATCAGTGAGGAAATTAAAAAAGTCTTGCAGTTGTATAATAGGACAGGAGATTGGTACTTGTACCAAAACCATACTGAGATAAGAGTATATGGATCAAAGCTCACTCATTCCATATAGGCTGCCCAAACACATCCCAATGAGGTTATTTGCCCTTGAGTACATAAGACAGATTATTAATTCTGATGCAATCAATTTCCTGGCAACTAAGAAAAAGACACAGTTCAAAATCAAGAATCAGGTTGGCCCTTTCATTTGTAACAGCAGAGATGCAGGTGCAGAAGCTGAAAAGTGTTTGCAGGAGTTTAAATTCAGTAAGAGTTTTCTATGGTATTATGATCCTCTAGGAGTAATAAGTAAATTGAGAGTTAAAGGCAAACTAACTCCTTATGTACATCAGAAGAAACTAGATATTGAGAAATACTCTAACCAGTTTGAATGGTTGGAAAACACCTTGATAGAGGCAAAGAAGCAAGGTCATACTAGTCAAACCTTGCAGACTCCAGCCCAAGAAGATAAAAGCTCAAAGAGAATCAGAGAAGAAGGATCATATACTGCAGAGACTACAAATGAAACCAAATTTAAATTGATGTATAGGAAGAAGCCTAAATTAAATCCTGTCAATGAAGGAGTAGAAACAATAGAAGTGATTGATATAGATATAGCAGCAAAGGATAATGACCTCCTACAGTGACTGAAGAAGAACATCAGCCTTCAACTTCTAAAACTCAGCTTATTCAGAAGCAGCACAGTGTTGAAATGTCATCTTCCAGTAAACCAGCAGAGAAGGAGATGGATATCATGCAGAAATACAGAGAAATAAAGATGAAAAATGAAGCTTTGAACACTGATACATACAATCAGTATTGGAAACAGTCACCCAGTGACCAAAGCAAATTGCTTTCTGCTTTTGACTATAAGACTAGGAAAATGCAGATGACCTTCCTGCAGTCTAAAGTAAAGCATCCTAAAACACCAGCAGATTACAAAAAATCATCATATGAAGTTCAAGCAGATGACCTTCATCCCATTGATCAAATAGAATTTCACAAATAGGTTGGTGAAATGCTTTACTAAACCATGACAAAGAAGGCAATGAGTATAGAGAAGCTTCGAAACACTCTTACAAACATCAAAGATCAACTCAAGTTGGAAAAAGCATCCTCACAGGCAAAAGATAACAGAATAAAATCTCTGGAAGATTTGGTTATTGAAGTAGGATTTGACCTAGTAATATCAAAGTTGCAGATGAATTGATTAAGAAGAAAAATGCAGACATTGTTGCATTAAAGAAACAACTTAAGTTGCCTCCTACTGAACATCCTCAAGCAAAGGAAGTACTACAAGATGCAAATCAGAAAGATGAGATGATGAATCTCATACTACAGTTGACTGCCCAAATAAAGGAAATGGAGAATGAAATGGACAAGTTGGTCCAGGAGAAAAAGGATAGAGCAGAAGAAGTCCCAGTGACTGTCATCCCTGTAGTCACTACTGATGTACCTTCCACATTGGCAGAATCATTAGCTCCTACAATCCCAATGGCTACAGCACTTCTAATCACCTCATCAACAACTTCAGCAACAGAGTCTTCAACAACAGCAACCCAGCCTACAGATGAAGCAAGTAAACTAATCAAAGCAATGCAGGACATGTCTATTCAGACAAATGAAATTAACAACTTAAAGAACAGCTGAAAAATCTGGAAGATGAAAAGAAACTTGCTAAGATAATGCACAAGAATGAAGAACAAAAAGCTAACAGGTTGAATGAGCAATGGAAGAAGTTAGAGAAAGATTTAACACTAAAAGAACCCATGGCACAAGCCAAACAGCAGCTTTGGGCCAATATCATTGAATCTGTCAATGATATTTGGCCATCCATACAGGTTATCTATGAACAGAAAGACTTAGTCAAATCAACAAGAGAAGTTATTCAAAAGATAAAAGAAGAACTTGGTAAGAAACCTAAAGAAGCCCTTGAAATCATCAACTTTCTTAATTCCAAAAATAGGCAAGAACTTGAAGAGATTGGAATTAATGACAAAACAGAAACCATCCTAAAAGATAAGAAAGATAAGAAGGTAATTTCTAAAAAGAATTTGATGATACAGTTAGAAGAGAAATGTCAGAATATGGAAATTGCTATCACAAGGTTCATGATGAAATTTGATGTCCTAAGGCAGAAAGGCCTTCCCAATCCTCTAGTTATTCATGATAAATTAATGAAGCAGGATGATTATGATAAGAAGATGAGAGAAGTGGCCAAGGAGCAAGCCAATAACTCAGCGATGCAAGGTATTCCAACAGGGAAGGTACTTTACAAAAACTTTGAGAATCTTTTCTACCTATAGCATGAGGTGAAACACATATTTCTTAATAAGCCTACATTCTCAAATATATTGAAGCAGATGAAATATTCAGGAGGATGATGAAAATCAAATTACCAGAGACGGAATTCTGGGAAAAGATGACTGATTTACTGTGAAGAAAATAGCAGTAAAAACAGAGCAGTAAAGATAAAATAGGGCAGTCACAGTTTACAGTAAAAATATCACAGTGAAAGAGTATCAGTTTAAAGTTAAAAGTCAAATCAGAAATTACAAAGCAGAGTTTAAAGTGTATCAGTTGGAAGGTCAGAGTGAAAATCAAAACAGAGATAAAGTTGTCAGCATAGAGGACACTCCACTGCATAACAAACAGCCCTCGTTGAGCAACAGCAAAGAAAGAAATCAGCAACAAATTGAAGACAGCAAACAGTAATTTCAATTAAAACAGGGAAAGCTAGCATTAGTTAGAAAGTCGTCACTATCTTCTTGCATGAACATATTTCTTTTTCCATAAATAATTCCAAAGTTTGTTTTAGGATATTTTGTAAAGAGTTTTTGTATAAATACTTCTCATTTGGAAGAATTGAATGTGGATGAATTGTTGAACATTTCTATAGTTGTATTATTCTAGAACCTAAGGGTGATTGTACCAATTTCAAGTCAGCAGACTGGATTAAAGCAATAAAGCATCATATTACAGGATTTATGTGTTGGGCCACTACAGTGAATTACTTTTTACTTGTTTAATTGTTTCTTTCTAAAGTTTTCACCAATACTCATATGTCTTTCTAAATCTAAATGATATATCGGGAACGTTATTTCAGAATATGTTAAAAACACTCTGTGTTGAACAGTGTATCATTTATATGTTTTTCTTCTAATATCCAGATAAAGGAATTCTTAATTGCTCCCTTATTTCGATTGACCTCTGTCTTTTCATTCATTATCCGGATTTGAGAACCCTCAATTGCTCCCTTACCCCGATTAAAACCATTTTCACCATCAACCTTGAAGATCTGAAGTAACTCAGCTATCTTGCCCTATAAACATTTCTCTTTAGACCTTGATCCTGATATGACTGCTTGACACATTGACTCCATTAGCCCAATGGAATACAGACCTACATCTATCCATTTGAGTAAGTGATTTCACCACCAAACCAAATCAAAATTAAAATCCCAAGCAATCCTACATAACTAGCCTAAAATCAACTACAATTAACAAAGATAAATCATATAGAGGGAGCCCTTTGAGCATTAGGAAGGCTAGATCCTAAGGCTTAAAAGTAGGTTTGTGGTTACTTCTAATATTCTTTAAACCAAAAAATAATAACAACCCTTGAAAATTATTGGAGTGATAACATCGTCAACAACACTCCTCGTTACATATGCTTTGACCACAAAGCATCTTTTCAACAGGAAGGCAATGTTATGTAAAAAAATTAATAATTTTGTAATTATAGGTTAATTAGGCAAAAGGGCACGATCAGAAGACCATGCCCTTTCCGCATGAGACAACTAAGGTGGTATATAAGCCAGGGGCACCTTCTTAAATTTAGAAAACAGTGGTATGTTCTATATTTAGCACAATTCACTTCAATATTCCTTTAGCAGCCCAATGACAATTTCCAATAAAAATCACATTAACCATTAATCACATTGATAATAAATGTAGGTAGAACATAAAACAATATGCAAAAAACAAGCCAAGACAAGAGAACACCGAATTTGGAGAATGCCAGGGAAAAACATCAAATGTGGGGAAAACCCTTTGATCAATTCTTCTTATTATTATTCAAAAGTTCAACAGAGAGAGAGGGAGAGAGAGTACAAAATCAAATTGACTTGCCCAAATCAAAGTCAAATCAGCCCTGTCAAAATCTACAGTCAAACTTCAACCCTAACCAGAAAGTCAACGTTGGTCAAAATAGCAGCAATCCTTCCTCAAAGAAGCTCAGTCTTACTTGGTCAAACTCGGCTTGATCACAAGATCAATTTCAGCCCAAAACAACTCAGTCGAACTTGGTCAAAGGAGAGAGAAAACATGATGTAATTTTCTGCAGTCAAACAGTAGTCAACTCTGAAGCCAACGCAGGTCAACTAGCCCATAAATCCTCGATTTTTATGCCTAACAATGCGGCCTAGTAAAATCGAACTTCTACCCCAAAAACCGCAGTCAAACTTGGTCAAAAGCACCTCGATCAACGTTGGTCAAACCTATCCTTGAAGTCTGAAATTCGGCCTGCAAGTTCTGCTCAAAAAATTTCATCCTCCTTGCCACATGTGTGAGAGAAAGACGCTGCCCAATAGTTGTACGAACCAATCTGATGAAGAGAGAGAAGAATGTGTGAGTGATGATGATGAACAATTTGCACATGTGGGCATAAATTCAAAATCACATTTCTTCTCGTCCGAATGAGATATCTTTAGATCAATTCTGGTCCTCTCGAAAAAAGGAATTTAATGCAATCACTATCTCCATCAAATTAGTTGTCCCAAGGAGGAATTTGGCCCTAGTTTCCAATTTTAATACCCCTTACTATGTAACATCATCTTTCATTCATTAATAAAATATGTGTATTTTTGTTAATTATTGAGTTATTACGCTCCACCCAAATAGTACTCTAGATGAAATCTAATAGATCGTGTTTTATGCAAAGGAAACCAAGCACTGACTCGTGTAGACACATGATGATTAACAATTTTGTCTTTGCGACACCAACCTCTCTGAGTCTATGGAATAAAGCAATGTTGATAATATCGGTAACGTCAAAATATCGGCGAGGTTCCAGAAAAGGCCTTATCGGGAATATCAGCGAAAATATCGGCAAGCATAAAAAATGCATAATATATTCATTTTTTTCAAATTTTTAAACATATAAAGGCAATAACAACATGAAATAAACACATTGGCACATAAATATGAAGAAAGCTCTGATATATATGTAGTGGATATAAAATAAAAATGATACATCAAAGGCAATACCAAATCCTGTTGATCCCTGATAATTGTCCAATCAAGGACTCAAATGTGGAGAACCAATACAAAATAACATCACATATAAAAGTGTCTCATCATCATGAGTTATATGTAGCAAAACAAATAAAAATAGCAGTTATCTATCTGAAATCAGTGCCCTCTCTCCCTTTTATGAGAAAACATGAGGGGTTGTTTGTCAGGCCTGCCTCTAGCAGTAGAAGGCCCTGACCCTGCACCTAATGTCAAATATTGACTCCTGGGTGTGGAGCTCTGCTCTCCTATATCTATAGCAAATGGTGCAGATGTTGATGCTCCCACATTATCCTCCTCCTCTTCCTCCTCCTGCTCCGAGTGTTGCTCTTCCTCTGAGTCCTCCTCCTCTTGTTGCCCCTGTTCTCATGGTTCCTCCGGCTCTTAACCATGCAGGTGACTCCTCCAAGACAGGATGCTCAGTCTCCACCCTCCACTAAGACAATACATCAATATTGTCCAAGGAAATGGCATCTGGATCCATTGGTGCTTGCATTTGCTTCACTCGAAGGTGGATATTGTAATGGACATACACTAAATCATTGAGACGTGCGAACTCCAACCTGTAAGAGTGTCAAAAACACTAACGAGTCTTCCCTCTTGACACTTGAGGGTCATAAATTAAAATTACAATAAATGTAATTGCTCAACTGAAGGATGAAGATCAAAGTTATACCTGTTGCGCTTTTTTGAGTGTATTTTCTCAAATACACTCCAATTGCGCTCACACCCTAAAGAACTACATGTTTGACTCAGGATTCTTCTGGCCAATTTCTGCAAATTTGGTGCCCTTGCACCACAGGTTCGCCACCAAATATCTACAACAAAATAAAGAAATAAAAATTCAAAAACATAAAACATAATTAAACTTTCAAATGCAAGTTACATAATTTAATTTTAAAAATCTAGAATTATAAATAAGTAAATTCTAAATTGAAAATTCTAATGAGTGATGGCTTGTCACTTACGTGGCATGAAGAGGGTCCTTTCCCTAATAGCATCATCAAAGCCAAATAGGCCAACACAATCCTGATAAAACTGTATCTCGAGGTTGATTTTGCTAAGAAGCTTGGGATCGGATACCAACCTCTGAATACAAGAATGGAGTCGTTCCAACACCTCACCATCAAAATCAAAAGCGCATTTATATGAAAATGCAGGGTTGAAGAAGAGTGTTGCTGATTGAATGGGTCGATAAAGCATCCCTGTCCATCGATTATCAATCACATCCCATAACATCATATGTTTATCATGCCCTGCAGAACCCTTGTCTGCATAATAAGAACGAATGGCCTCCTTGGCCCTATCCATGGCCTCATACACATAAGCCATTGCAGGCTCCTCTCCATCTACCAATCTCAGAACTTTTACTATAAGTTCACTAATTGAGCACACTTCTTCTACTCCCTGCCAAAATGTCTCAGTGTAAACCATTTTTATAATGGCTCTCTCGTCCTGTCTCCTGTTGTATCTACAATCATGCCACTCATCAGAAACAAAAATTTGCTTCAACTCAAACCGACATCGAAGCAAAGACTGACCTTTGAAGAGTAATAAAGTTGGTGGCAAAACATGTGATTGCAGGACATTGCAACTCCTTGTTTCTGGTGAATCTCCTCACGAGGCTAAGAACAAAAGCATGGTTATATATAAACTTGGGGACACTCCTAGCCATATCAATCACCTCCTTCATGAAGGAGAGTTTTCCCATATCCTCGAGCAACAAATCGATACAATGTGCTGCACATGGAGTCCAAAACAATGTGCAATGCCTCTCCACAAGCATCTTGTCGGCAGCCACATAATTAGCTGCATTATCTGTTATGACTTGCACCACATTTTGCACACCAATCTCCCTGATGAAGCCATCTAATAGCTCACATATCATTGTTGCATCTTTCATGTGTGTTGATGCATCCACTGATTTAATAAACATGGTACCTTTAGGACAACGTGCCAAGAAATTTAGAAGGGTCCTACCCTTCCTATCTGTCCAACCATCAAACATCACTGTGCATCCAGACACTTCCCATGTCTTTTTCAACTCTGTCAATCTAGAGTTGATGCCCTGCTTTTCTGCTTTAAGGATTGGCCCCCGCAACTCCTCATATGTAGCACTTTTGTAACATGGGCCCACAATAGCAATAGCATCACACATTGGCTGCCAATATGGATTGGTTTTGGTGATGCTAAGAGGCAAGTCACTCCAAAAAAGACACTTCCCCATAAGTCTATCTGCTTCTAGGTTCTCTTTTTTTTAACAACTCATGTTATGGAAGGTTGTGTTCCATGTCTTGTTTGTGGAACAAAAAATGATCACCTCCCACTAGCTGTTGCAGGTGATGTTGTGGAGCCCCTCCCACTACCCTCAGCCTCAAAATCAGAAGAAGATATGCCGAACGATCTACCTGCACGTTCAGCCTTCTCTCTTCCTGCCTCTTCCTTCTTTCTGTCCTTTTCATCAATAGCTTCAAGAGCTTTTTGTATAAGATCCGTACTAGAAACTGTACAAAGGGCAACATCATGTCCAGAGAGTCTAGCAAAATGGTATTTCAATCTCGTAAACCCTCCTGTCATTTTTTTCCCACACAATTTGCATGATAAATATGCCTGATTTGTCCCACCATTAGGCTCCTCATACTCCCAAAATGGGTCCAAGGCTTTTGGCATATTTGACTTTTGTAGTGAACTAATTCAAACCTAGGGCACAAAAATCAAAAAATTGGCATTAAAAACCCACGCATAAAAATTTAAAAAATAATAAGTAATAAGCATGTCATTTAAAAAAAAATTACAAGAATACAAATACATTATTTGGCATTTGCAACGTGAATAACAAATTGGCAATAAGAGGGTGCATAACAATGTTTGAAAAAAAATGAAGCTTGCTGTCCAAATATGGTCAAAACCCTTACATTGGTTCATGGGCATGAAAATCATAGTAAATAGAAGAAAAACAAAGTAGCACAATGTTGGTAGGCAAAGAGGCAAGGATGCATAGCCCTAAATCTATAAAAAAATTCATTAAAATATAAGTTTGGAAGAACATACCTATTAATGGAAGAGATGGATTTTGTCTCACTGTTCTTCAATCTTTGATGATGAAAAACTTCTTAGGTGCTAGTGATAATAGTTGTTCGATCACCAATTCCTCTTTGACAACCTCCACAACACTTTAGCCTTCCTTCTTAGACACTCACAAACAGAAATGAAAAAGAAAAAAAAAAAGTTTTTTCCCTTTTCTATCCGTGGCCAGGAGATGCCCGGCAATATTTTCACTCATCACGCAATATTTTCTGAAATATCACCGACATTTCGGAAATATCGCGATATTATCGGGAGAGAAAATATCGCGATATTTTCTCGGCAATATTTCATTTCCCTGAAAATATCGCGATATTTCGGCGATATTGTCAGCACTAGAATAAAGCCAGCCTTAAAACAAAATCAGAAGCATTTTGAAAGTTCACAAAATTGTAATACACTTTTGCAGAGCAATGATCTACTTTTTCGATGATGGCCCTAAGTGTAAGGATGTGATCGATAGTATTATGCTCATGTCAAAATCCAACCTACCCTCTAGCTCTAAGATGTCGCCACTAAATCTCCAAAAAAGCTTCAAATGGAGAGTTGTAGCATAGAGCGTCGAGAACATGTGGCCTACCATGGTCATCTTGTAAATATTGGGATCAAATTTGGAGCCCAATTTGTGTATTGGGTGAATGGTGTGATGTGATCATGTGAAAGGAAAACCTATACAGACCACATGACTGAGGAGATCAACCAAGGAAGGAAACAGATGGCAAATATTGTGCTTAAAGAACTCTGACTACAAGCAATCCCCTTATGTTGCTTTGCTACTAGTCATCACCTAAGCAACCTCTTCAATCTCCCTATCTAAGAATAAGAAGCTTGAAGAGGGTCGAGAGGTAACTTGAATCTGGGGCTACCAAAGAATATCAATGGGACATGACATGTAAGAAAACATGGATCTGAAATTAAGGTCGGCTCAAAGGGTGCTTTGGCAGTAGAAGACAATGCACCAGAAATTTTTAGGAGAGTAAGTAAAAGAGGTACACAAGTCTTGTATCCTCTAAGAAAAAAAGATGTATCTCTTGCAACTAAGAAGACGACGAAAGGAGGCTTTGATGTCACGGTGAGACGGGTAACCATGGGTGAATATGTGTTAAAGCTGGCAATGGAGAGACTTGCATTCATCAATTCATGGGTCAGGAGCTAGTTTTTTGGGAGGTGACAGTGGATTAGGTGGAGTGACTTGGGACCTAAGGGCTTCATCCCAAATAATAGATGAGGGGCAATTGTACTTGGTCTAAGAAGAGTCCAGAAAGAAGAGTTAGGTCTCAAAGGGGAACATCTAGCAAAGGTGCGTAGTAAAGGTGTGTAGGTACCCCTCGTCAAAATGAAAAATACTATAGGGTGGGCGCTTTGTGGCAGGGGCGTGGTCAACCCAGACAAAGAAGGAAAGAATAGCATGATCTAAGAAGGGGATAGGACAAACATATAAGTGGTGAATGAAGTGGAGTAAGTTTTGGCTAGAGAGGATATAATCAACAACACTCGCCCCTCTGCATTGACGACAACACGTGAAAAAGCGAGAATATGGGAAATAAGGGAGCCCATTCAGAATCAACAACTCCTGAGATTCCCCTAGTTGTACAAGGTGCCAACCATAAGCTATGGAAGGCCCTATTGCTGAAAAATATACAAGCACTAGTGCAAAGTGTTGAGAATTTGGAGGGCTAGTGATTAATTCAAAATTCTCTTCTTGATAATTACTTGTAAGGTTACTTGAGTTACTTATGTCTTCCCTTCGTTACCAAATTAAATCGTTCATCAAGTCAATTATTAAAAGACACAAGACACAAGAATCAGGCTCCTGGAGCCAGGGCAAAAACCTCTCCCTCTTGGAGAGGAAAACCCACGAGAAATTCTTCCTATAGATCTTCAAATGACAAGTACCATGACCAAGACTTAGACCCTTAAACTATGGATTCTTCCAAGATCTTGTTATTTCTTCTTTGTCGATCTTCAACGCTGACCTTTCTTTCTTGCACCAACCTGTACTATCTTGCACGAATACAAGAGAACTCGACTTCTAACTTGTACCAATTCAGATATTGGGCCAAGTCACTCGGGACTTATTTTCTTCTTATTACCTTGAAGTTACTTCACTTGGGATATGCATTCTTTCCTTTATGATTTGGGAAAGAAAAGGGCACGATCAGAAGACCATGCCCTTTCAGCATGAGACAACTAAGGCGGTATATAAGCCAGGGGCACCTTGTTAAATTTAGAAAACAATGGTATGTTCTATATTTAGCACAATTCACTTCAATATTCCTTTAGCAGCCCAATGACAATTTCCAATTATTTCCAATAAAAATCACATTAACCATTAATCACATTGATAATAAATGTAGGTAGAACATAAAACAATATGCAGAAAACAAGCCAAGACAAGAGAACACCGAATTTGGCGAATGCCAGGGAAAAACCCCAATGTGGGGAAAACCCTTTGATCAATTCTTCTTATTATTATTCAAAAGTTCAACAGAGAGAGAGGGAGAGAGAGTACAAAATCAAATTGACTTGCCCAAATCAAAGTCAAATCAGCCCTGTCAAATTCTGCAATCAAACTTCATCCCTAACTAGAAAGTCAACGTTGGTCAAAATAGCAGCAATCCTTCCTCAAAGCAGCTCAGTCTTACTTGGTCAAACTCGGCTTGATCACGAGATCAATTTCAGCCCAAAACAACTCAGTCGAACTTGGTCAAAGGAGAAAGAAAACATGTTGTAATTTTCTGCAGTCAAACAGTAGTCAACTCTGAAGCCAACGCAGGTCAACTAGCCCAGAAATCCTCGATTTTTATGCCTAACAATGCGGCCTAGTAAAATCGAAATTCTACCCCAAAAACCGCAGTTAAACTTGGTCAAAAGCACCTCGATCAACGTTGGTCAAACCCATCCTTGAAGTTTGAAATTCGGCCTACAAGTTCTGCTCAGAAAAATTCATCCTCCTTGCCACATGTGTGAGAGAAAGACGCTGCCCAATAGTTGTACGAACCAATCTGATGAAGAGAGAAGAATGTGTGAGTGATGATGATGAACAATTTGCACATGTGGGCATAAATTCAAAATCACATTTCTTCTCATCCGAATGAGATATCTTTAGATCAATTCTGGTCCTCTCGAAAAGAGGAATTTAATGCAATCACCATCTCCATCAAATGAGTTGTCCCAAGGAGGAATTTGGCCCTAGTTTCCAATTTTAATACCCCTTACTATGTAACATCATCTTTCATTTATTAATAAAATATATGTGTATTTTTGTTAATTATTGAGTTACCCAAATAGTACTCTAGATGAAATCTAATAGATCGTGTTTTATGCAAAGGAAACCAAGCACTGACTCGTGTAGACACATGATGATTAACAATTTTGTCTTTGCGACACCAACATCTCTGAGTCTATGGAATAAAGCAATGTTGATAATATCGGTAACGGAAAAATATCGGCGAGGTTCCAGAAAAGGCCTTATCGGGAATATCAATGAAAATATCAGCAAAATATCGGCAAATATCAGCAAGCATAAAAAATGCATAATATATTCATTTTTTTTAGATTTTTAAACATATAAAGCAATAACAACATGAAATAAACACATTGGCACATAAATATGAAGAAAGCACTGATATATATGTAGTGGATATAAAATAAAAATGATACATCAAAGGCAATACCAAATCATGTTGATCCCTGATAATTGTCCAATCAAGGACTCAAATGTGGAGAACCAATACAAAATAACATCACTTATAAAAGTGTCTCATCATCATGAGTTATATGTAGCAAAACAAATAAAAATAGCAGCTATCTATCTGAAATCAGTGCCCTCCCCCCCTTTTACGGGAAAACATGAGGGGTTGTTTGTCAGGCCTGCCTCTAGCAGTAGAATGCCCTGACCCTGCACCTAATGTCAAATATTGACTCCTGGGTGTGGAGCTCTGCTCTCCTATATCTATAGCAAATGGTGCAGACACTGATGCTCCCACATTATCCTCCTCCTCTTCCTCCCCCTACTCCGAGTGTTGCTCTTCCTCCGAGTCCTAGAAAGATATTCTAATGCTAAGGCACAAAGTGATAAATAAAGGTCTACTATTGGATAGCGTACTAATAAGATCAAAGATGGCCTAGGTATTTTATATTTGGGTTCAAATACTCTATACCTAAACCAATAAATGAGTTGTTATTAGTTAGGGCTTGGAAGATAGGAAATGATGAGCCATTTAATGCCATATAGCATCCCAAGAAAAGATCTTCGAATGATATTCAACAACAAAAGTTCAAGATGTTCCAATAGGGGCTAGGTTTAGACTAGAGAAAGTATTTCTATGAATGTTAGGTCTAAATAAACAACAATAAAGAGAGTGACGTCATCTCTGATTAAGAGGTATAGACCATGCATTATGCGAGATTTTGCCTTCTAATGCTACGGCACAAGGTGATCAATAAAGGTCTACTATTGGATAGCATATCGGTTAGACCAAAGATGGCCTAGGAATTTTATAAAGGGGTTCAAATACTCTATGCCTAGACCAATAAATGGGATACTATAAGTTAGGGCTTGGAAGATAAGCAATGATGAGACGTTTAATGCTTTATAGCATCCCAAGAAAATATCTTAGAATGATATTCAACAACAAAGGTTCAAAATGTTCTAACAAGGACTAGGTTTAGAGTAAGGAAATTATTTCTACAGTTGTTAGGTCTACATAAACAACAAGAAAGAGACTAATGTCATCTCTGATAAAGACGTATAGACCATGCACTATGCAAGATTTTGCCTTCAAAGAATCTATAGGTGCAATTACTAAATTATGAGCCACAAACATTCACATAAACTTCACTTTGATGCATAAATATGTCATAGTAACCCTAGCAGTTACCCTAGCTTACTAGGAGAGAGAAAAAGGAGACAAGTTTAATGGGATTTATGGGTGAGCAACACACTAACGATCAATGCCTTACCCTACTAGGGTTTAATGGAGTCTTTAACAAATTTCAAGGGAAGGAACTTGATAAAATAAGGAGGGGTGCCTAGGGCATGCACTTTTAAAAGCCTAACAATTATGCTTGTGAGGGGAGAAATTAAATATAGGGTTTTTGCATTAAGAGTTTCCTTATAGGCCTTAGAAAGAACAATTTTACATGCAAAAATGAAGCAAAATTTCAGCAATAATTAAGAATTTCGTCATGCAATAATAGAAACCCTGCTTTAAACATTAAACATGCAAAATATCAATGACAAAACAATAAACATACAAATTCTCCACAAAAGGCACATCTTTCAATCCCATAACAATGTCTCGATGCAAAAAACTCATCACAAGAAATTTGCACCAATAAAGATCACATCTTGCCCACTGTAGCAAAAAAGACTAGCTCGAATTGTCTTGTAGAGGAAAAGAATAGTGTGTGATGGTGAACAAATGAGGGGAGTCCTTATTTATATGAGATCTATCCCACTAATTTCTAATACAACTAAAGAAGCTCGTTTGACAAGTTTAATTTAAGCATTCTAGAAGATAGAGGTTACAAGCCAACCTCATAGCTCAAATGACAAAAACATAACAAAGATGCCAAAAATGCTCACATGTGTGGCAGAAAATCCTCCTCAAGCATGACACCATCCTCCAAACGAGCGTTAAATGCCACATATAAGTGTCATGTGGAATAATGATTGCTCCATACTCTAAGATGTAGCTCTTAGATCATGGGCATGCCTCTAAAGCACCTCTATGCCAAGACATCATATCCAGCGTGCCCAACGTCTCCCTCCAAAGGGCAAGACAGGTGGTGTGGCACTCTCTCACTCAGGTGTTAGGGCTCAAAAGTGATGTGCAAGCCCTCCCTTATCATTAGAAGGATGACCATCAACATCTGAACCTCTGAATCAAGTGATGCCTATCAAACAGTGTCAAGGCCATCCTGTGGGCATCCTAGGTCCATTGGGCACATCATCAATAACTCCAACAACAAGCTTCACGAGCTCAGCATTTTAGCATCTAGGGCACAACTCATAGTGTCAAGCATCATGCGGGGTCATTAAGTAGCTCAACACTCTGCTCTAGATAATGCAACATTACATCAACAAGGTCATACTCTCTTTCTAGATTGGATAAAATGGCCTTTGCAATATTGATGGGAAAGTAGGGAAATCATCTCAAGAGGCCTCTGCTATTGTGACGAAAACTACATGACAAAATCCTCTCAAGATCAAGCGGAAATCAACAATCATTACGTAAAAAAACCATAGATGCATCATAGAGGACCATGCTAAATGTTGGAGGCACAAATCAATACTTCACACAAAGCTCACCTTGGAATATCTAACTATATCGAGTCTCGTAAACAAGTTACTTCCTCATACTAGGGATGGTTTGAAGGATAACCCTATTAGGTGTTTCCAGCCTCCCAAGGGAAGTGATAGGACTCAAATTTGCCCATCAAACCATAAGTGTAAGTGAAAATGGTGGAAACAGAGTGGGTATGACTTCAGGGCAAGGTACCATAGCCAAGTGATAAGCTAATGGTGGTCCAACATCCTTACTATATAGATGTAAGGAGGGAACAATTGTTGAGGCATGAGTTACCCTTTTCCTTGCCCTGCTTTTTCCTGCCCTCTGGTGCGCCTTTTACTTCTTTATGATTTGCTTTGATTTGGGTCCCAAATTAGCCCATCAAACCATAGGTGTGAGTGAAAATGGCGGAAACAAAGTGGGTATGACTTCAGGGCAAGGTCCCATAGCCAAGTGACAAGCTAATGGTGGTCCAACATCCTTACTGTATAGATGTAAGGAAGGAACAATCGTTGAGGCATGAGTTACCCCTTTCCTTGCCCTACTTTTTCCTGCCCTCAGGTGCGCCTTTTACTTCTTTATGATTTGCTTTGATTTGGGTGAATAGCTCAAGAGCCCAAGCTTGCTTTTTGAGATTTAGCATTTAATACCCCTTGTTGATGAGTCAATTTATTGCTCATGAAGGTTAGGACAATACAAGAGTTCCTTTTATAGATGAAGCATCATGTGCTCGAGGAACTAGGTGATGTCTAATGAGAGTAGAATTCATGTTAGGCTTTTGCTCAGGCACTAATCAAATGTCCAAGCCATATTTTTCATTTTATCTTTTTCTTTCATTATGGATTTCTTATGCTTTTAACTTTCAGGCAAACTTTTCTGGCATGTTACAGCTCAATATAACGGGGGTCCTAGGAGGAGTTCCAAAGGGGCAACTACTAGACCAAGTGGCAACAATGGGACAAAGACCCACTGTCACTTCAGTCAATGTCCCCTGCCCTTTACGAACTTTCACCATTGGGAGGAGTCTCGATATAAGTGAAATCCCTAATGATGGTATATCAATGATTGAAACGTAGTGATTTCAAAATCCCATTCATAGGAGAGACTTAAATGAAAAGGATTACTTACTCAAGAAGCAAGGTGCAGCGCTCTCCGAGAGAACCTTTAGAGGAAACCTATACCTAGCGATGGGGATATTCCTTGATAGGGGATTGTTAAAATTGGACAACTAGGTCCAAATTCCGGGTTGTGATGCTCAGATGACGATCCCAATATTTTTATTGGATTCCTCTTTCGGAGAGGTGTAAGATTGATCTAAAGATCATCTCGATCGGATGAGCAAAACATGTACATTGAATTTATTCCACTTATGTGCTAGGTCGGCCTGGAATAAAATATATACTTAAATGTCTTAAAGGACGTGTCACACAACCCCAAAGATTCCTATATATTGGAGAGACTTAAAGTTCATTTGACACACATGGTGTGGAGGAATTCTCTCTCTCTGGATAGCGTTGGAGCTGTGATATATATAGACTATTCTTTGTTTGGGTTGTTCTGGGTTATGTGTGACACGCTTGGCTGAATGACCTATTGAAGACTTTGCTAGTAGAAGCATCTTGCTGATCGCCATAACGCCACCATTTATTATCTCTGTTTTGGCTTGTCTTCTATCGATCTATTAGCATGTTCTATCTTATTCAGTATTGTGCCCTAATCTGAAAAGGCATAGAACATCTGCAAAAATTAACATGGTATCAGAGCCTGGAGAAGACTAAGCCCAAATTTAATTGAGAAATTGTTTTTTTTCTGGTGTCCGAGCTATTGAAGGGAGCAAGGTATTAAATAAAAATTTTGACAGGTGACTATATAAGGCTGGGAAACTCTTGTTGTTCTTCCCCGGTAATTGAAGTCTAATACGGGACAAACCCGCATTCTGCCTAAATGGCAGGCCTGTCTGTAATCCGCAAATCAATTATGGCGAAAACAGAAACCCGGCCAAAGCAGGAAAAATTCAGCATAGAAAATTCCGAGAGGAGATCAACAGAGCGATTCTTACTGTCATTCGTTCCATTTTAAAGAGAAATTGCGTGTGAGGGTTTAGGGTGGACGCAGATCATCTACGCTCACTGTGTCTGAATGCTATATATATATCAATTTGCTACAGCCCTTTTGGCGAAACAAGTTGCGAATGATAACGACAACATAAACTGATCGAAAATTGCGAGTTCTGTATATATGCGAGCGAGGGTGAAGAAAAATGATCGTAATCGTCTGCGTTATGCGATTGACAAATCAAACTTGCAGTTGCAGATTTCGATTCCCTTAAGGACTATCGTGATCCAGCCACGTCGTCAGAGTTGAATAACGCGAATGAGGATCAGACGCTTAAATATCTGGGATTTTTTTTTCGGGTTTCCGCTCAGAAGGTTACGACCTGCCTCTCTGTTACTTACGATTATGCAAAATAGAATTTAGGGCCTCTAAAACAAGGGTTGGATGCAATGAAGGAAACTATGAAGCTTATGATCGGGTCTGTTTTCCGTAAGATCGAGGGAAAGCCCTTCGACGTTTTGCGTCAACTGTAGCGTATAGGATTTCAAATAGTGGCTGTGGTCGTTCACAAATATCATTGGCGTAAGATAAAGGGACACCAGGGGCGGCATCGTGGAAGGACATCAAATCGAAATGGAATTCTGAAGGAGCGGCAATCAGATTGACGTCAATTTCAAATGCCTGTAGAATGCGATTTGGTAAAGCACCATATCTAGTGCAGATTGAACGCTATAGCACCGACTACCCGCATATGGAAGAAACATGGTCGAATTATTTAATTCGAGCGAACATATCTGTGGAAAAGCCCACCGAATCTGGACTGTTCTGGAAACACATCGGACGCCTTTGACATCAAAGGACGTCACATAAATTTTGATACAAAATATTTTTCTTTGAATGTTTGGTCGTAAAATACTTTAGTGTGAAGACTTTTGGTGCATTTTACTGATGATTCATATCATTTTAAGGGCTTAGATGTTGACCTCTGCTAAGAATGTGTTTGGTAAACCATTCCAGCCAAGGCAGTTTATCGCACATTTGAGGCGATCCAAGCTGGCTTGTCATCCATCGAAATTCCTGGACATTCATTGAAACTGCGGCGTTTAGGGAAGCTGGCTGTATTGCGCTAGCCATGAGCAACAGGGACCCTTTGATCATGGAACCCTCGGAGATCTCATCAAATCCGCCACATGTTGTAAATATACCGGTCACTGCAAACCCTCTAGCAATGACATCTGAGAGAAAGGGAAACTATCAGAGCCTTGTCTCAAATCATCATTCATTGCCTCCATCTGAATGCGATGTTGCAATTACAGTGACTTCACTTGGCAAGACATTATCAACTATAGAAGTACAGTCTCGGCTGCCACCATCATCATACTCACTAAGAAAACCAATTTTTTTCAGAACTGATGACTTTAGTGGCTATGAGGGACGGAAAAGAACAAGTCAGTTAAACTCAGGTCTCTGGATATCGATGGAGCCTACCATAACAATTAGCCTGATAATAGCTTCTATCATTGTTTTTTTTTTCACTATCTAGGCGTGAAAAGCCGCAAGCACCATTACATGTTTGGGTTTTGGGCTAAGCTGCAGGTTGATTTGCTACTCTTCCTCTCCTATATTGGTGTTATACACATCGGTACACCTATTTGCCAGATCAGACCAAGGCCTCATCATTTTTCTCAAGAAGATGACGCTAATGGTACATTCCGGTCATCCGGGAGCAGCCATGATGCAGCTGCAACTGATACTAGAGCCAAGAGGGCAGGTGTGTACGGGTCACCTTGAAGAGGAGAAATCAAGCTGAGGTATGTTCAGAGGCGATAATCAAGAGTGATTGATGTGCACTTATGATTGTGCTGGATCTATATGGATTGACATAAAGAAAGGACATCTGTGTGATTGGAACAACTAGATGATTGGTTCCTAGATCTATGCAATTTAAGAAACAAATTGCTGATTTGAGATCTGAAGATTTGAAGCCCTAGATCAATCAACTATTAACTGTAGTTGGGCAGATGTGAAAATAAGAAGAAGTGCAGAATTATGAGAGAAGGAATCATGATTGGATTCCTAGTTCTGTGGGTTGCAGTAAAGAAAATCTTAGAGGTTTGTTTGAGGAAGCTACAGCAGATTTCCACAAAACATCAGGTAATTGCTGTAAGCTTGAAATCTTCAGTACTGTTAATGATGAAGAAAACAGTGATGCAAGTTCTGTAACCGCCATTTGAGGAGCTAAATCTGTGATTCTATATCATTGTCATTGTGACAGTGACATAGACAGACACCCATGTTTACAAGATTCATAATAGCAGTAAGCTTCTGACAATATCAGTCTTGCATTACAGCGTAATGATAAACTTGAAGTGTAAACTGGGAAGTTTTTTGCAGCCCTCGTCACGTTGTTGGAGTCCTGAACCTTGATCAGCAAACCCTGGTTGGATAGCTTTGACTGTGGGAGAATAAGTCCTCCTTTCCAAGTTGGTGTCTGGGATGCACTCATTTGACATAAATGTCTTCTCTTGAAAGAGAAGCTGGCATTAAGAGGGAGAATATATCTGTATATGCTCTTGAGCGGATACCTTTGTTGAACGAAAGAAGATCCTCATGGCTCAGGGTCATATGGCTTCAGAGGGGGAAATTCTGAAGGAAAACCAAGAAGTCATATAAATACCAGGGTATCTAGCAGCCATGAGTACTATTGTACAATCTGACCTTGGATCCTTTGAGGAAGCCGTAAAGCATCAAGTTTGGAAGGATGCTATGCACGAAGAGTATGAGTCCATTATGAAGAATGATGTCTAGGATGTGGTTACAAGACCATAGGACAAAGCAGTTGTCACCTCGAAATGGCTCTACAAGATCAAGCATGGATCTGATGGAAGTGCTGGAAAGTTCAAGGCAAGATTCGTTGCCCGTGGCTTCTCTCAAAAGGAAGGCATAAATTATGATGACATATTTGCACCTGTGGCCCGATACACCACCATTCGATCTATTATAGCCCTTGCTGCTACAGGATGGAGTCTTCATCAGATGATGTGAAGACCGCATTTTCTGCATGGTGTGATAAAGGAAGAGATATATGTGGAGCAACCTCTGGGGTTGGAAGTCCAGGATCGGGACACCCATGTCTGCAGGTTGAAGAAAGCCCTCTCTGGGCTGAAACAAGCACCCTGAGCTTGGTACGAGAGGATAGATAGCCACCTGATGAAGCTGGGCTTCACTCGTAGTATTGCTGATCTGAACCTTCACTGCAAGGTTAATAGAAAGAAGCCTCTCACTCTGGTGCTATATGTGGATGACCTCTTCCTGACAGGTGCTGACCCTCTCATTCATCAGTGCAAGAGGGAGCTCGCTGCTGAGTTCGAGATGAAGGACCTAGGACGAATGTCTAGGCCAGAAGGTCTAGCAGAGACCTGGTGAGATTTTCCTTTCTCAAGGAAAATACATTATGAAGTTTCTAGTATGATGGACTGTAAGTCCATGGAACTCAACTTTAAGAAGTTGAGTAGCAGCACTGTTGGGCCCGTCCTGCCCAGCAAGTTACGGCGGGATGACGCACGATGTTGGATTGCACTAGTGAACGGAGTTCTCCCTAGTTGAGAGGGAGTGTTAAAATTGGACAACTAGGTCCAAATTCTGGGTTGTGCTGCTCAGATGAAGATCCCAATATTTTTATTGGATTCCTCTTTCGGAGAGGTGTAAGATTGATCTAAAGATCATCTCGATCGGATGAGCAGAACATGTACTTTGAATTTATTCCACTTATGTGCTAGGTCAGCCTGGAATAAAATATAGACTTAAATGTCTTAAAGGACGTGTCACACAACCCCAAAGATTCCTATATATTGGAGAGACTTAGAGTTCATTTGACACACATGGGTGTGGAGGAATTCTCTCTCTCTGGATAGCGTTGGAGCTGTGATATATATAGACTGTTCTTTGTTTGGGTTGTTCTGGGTTATGTGTGACACGCTTGGCTGAATGACCTATTGAAGACTTTGCTAGTAGAAGCATCCTGCTGATCGCCGTAACGCCACCATTTATTATCTTTGTTTTGGCTTGTCTTCTATCGATCTATTAGCATGTTCTATCTTCTTCAGTATTGTGCCCTAATCTGAAATGGCTTAGAACATCTGCAAAAATTAACAGGGATGCCCCAGACCTAAGATTCCTATGACAGAGGGTTACTAAGGTAATCCTTGTGAAATTGGAGTGATAACAGGTGTGGAACCACAAAGAAACCCAAGTGGACCCAAGCAAGGTCAAGGGCATTGGGTGAAACTTCAAACAAATGATCTTGACCAAGTTCGAGAGGGGAAAAGTATCAAAAGGATTAGATTTGACTTGTGTCTTTCAATACAATGATCCTTGATGAAGCCACTAACCAAGGAAAGCTTAGGGACATAAACGAAATCAGAGCTAGGGCTTGAGATATTTCCAAATCTAGTTGTCAGAAATTCTTCAAAATTTGAGAGGGCCTAGAGGAAACCCCAGCGCAATTGTAAGTCAAATTTCACTCAAAATGGATGGCTACAAAGGATTTTGTGTGATGCCCTAGGAGATACTGGGGTAAGGGCTTAGAAAGAGGGAGGAAAGGTGAAGAAAACCATTCGTTGAGGTGATCACCAAGGATAAGATCAGTGCCTTAGCCTATTGGGAGAATGGAGTCAATAATGACATTTGATTTAGGGTTTTTCCCAATCAAGGAGCCCAATTGCAGCTTCGCATGCCCTAAAAAGCAGCTACCCAACTATAACAAGGATTTACACTTCGACTTGTCAATGAATGGAATTTCGAGGTTGAATCGTCAAAGATAACCCCTAGGAACATTCGATTTTCTTGCCTAATGAATAACGCATGCAATAGATCAAGACTATTAAGCGATTCAATATTTTCGCATAATTTAGAGCACAAGGAGCATCATGATGCAGTATTCCATACATTAATGATTAGACATATAATGAAAATTATGCGAAAAGAGAAACTTACATGGCAGAAAAATTATATCCATCCATCACATTTGCAAGAAAGAAGCTCCAAGATTGAAAAGCAATAATCCAAACAACAAAATGCATTAAAGATCCTCCAATTCGTACATCAATAGTTATAGTGAAGTTCTCAAGAGAGAGAGATACAAATCCAAGTGATGATGAGAATTACAAATGAGGTCTCTTGTATTTATATGAGCCTCTAATAGTTCAAAGGGGTCTAATTAGCCTAACAAACCTCTAAAAGTGTCTCTAATGTGCAAAACAACACCCTAATTTTTGACAAGCCCACCAAATAGCTCCATAACATTTAAAACAAGCCTCTCAAGAGAGCCAAAGTGATAAATAAATAGCCAAGAGGGCCATTTGAAGGCCCAGTGGAGTCCAATATGTGCCAAAAAGAGCAAAAGGGCTCCAAATATAGTGATAAAGGGGGTGGCCCCTAATCTCCAAGCAAATGACTTGTGGTGCTCCCAAGTGGTTGTGGGGGTATAAAACATCCTCATGGGTCTCCAAATGGATCGTACTAGTATGTATCCCATCTGTAATGGTTGGAAGAATGATGCAAGTCGTATCTTTGTCTCCCATGACACAACCTCATATGGGCCCTGAATCAGTTGCCAAGTGTGTGGTTCAGGTGCATCATCATCATCATCAAATAAGCAGAACAAGTGCGAGCAATGGATCGTATTGATGGATCCCATAGGGTGGAAATCTGCTCTCTTCTATAGTAGAGGCACATGGCTCTCAACACTCACCCTACAATTGCCAATATTACCCTCTCGAGGGCTTGCAAACCGTATAGGGAGACCAAACCCCAGATGAAGACCCACCTGCAATCATATATAAGATCCAATGTGTATCCTTATCTTCCAATACAACCAATCATCAGTTTAATTGAGTAAATAAGCTTACAAATCATGAAACCAAGTGGACACTTCATAGTGGCATGCCCTCCCATAATGGGCTTTAGAGTGTACAGGTGTTTCCAAGTTCAAGAAGAAGGTTAACCAAGGACCCTATTAGGTGGTGTCAACCTTCAAGTGAGTGACAGGTCCATGGTACATTCGTCATATAGCAGGTGTCATGTGATATAATGATGGAACGGAGTGGGGAATCAGGGGAAGACTCTAGCCACATGTCGTGGTACAAGGGTAACTCTAATGAGGGAGGTCCACACTGGGCTGTATAGATGTAAGAAGGAGCAATTGTGGTACATGAGTTACCTCGACCTTTGTTTTTCCACCCTTCTTCATATGCCTTTTGCCTTTAATTGATTTTTCTTTTAAAACCGCTCGGGGCTCCAGGGGATGAGAGCATAATGTGAATGATATAGCAGTTTATCGCTCACGAGAGATTGGGAAAATGATGGATTCCTTAGTGATGCAAGGGGGGCAATATAGGGGCCCTAGGAACCAAGGTGATGGCCATGATGATAGTGGGGTAGAGATCATGTTGGATTTTTCCCATGTGCTAAATTTGTATATCCCAGCCATCTTTTGCATTTTATGGTACATTCCCTGTTGAGAGTGGCCAAATTATGCTTTTTACTTTCCTCTTAGCTGCATCAACCTCTGAGGCATCGTTCCAGTCTCAACCGAAAGTGTGGACAAGGAGAGGGGGAGGTTAGAGACTAAGTCCTTGTGGACCTTGTTACTCCTCAAACTACCAGGGGTCCTAGGGGTGGGATCCTATAGAGTAGCTACTAGGTCAAGGGGAAACAATGGAGTGATAGCCCACTCTCACCTCAACTAAGCCTCCCTACCCTTTACGAGCTTTCACCAATGGAAGGAGACCCAGTATAAGAGGAATCACAATGATGAATAGACCAACGATCGGACAAGGAGTGATTCCCAAAGCCTATTCACAAAAGTGGCTCAAATAAATGGCTTACTTACTTGAGAAACAAGGTGATGGGCTCTCTAGGAAGGGTTAAGAGGACACTTGAGCCTAGGTTTGGAGGATACCTCTTGATAATAAGTTTCCTAGACCTAAGAATGCTTGTGGAGGAATGGCTTCTATGTAATCCGTGTGAACTTTGAGCTATAAAGTTGTGGGACCACAAGGAACCCAAGTGGACCCAAACTTAGTTAAGGGTATGGAGTTAACCAACCAAGTTGACCAACCAAGGAGGGACTTGACCTAACTAAGGGAGAGAGTAGGATCAGAGGACTAATTTTCTTTGAGATTTTGAATGTAATGATCCAAATGAGGACACTACCCAAATCAACCTAGTGCAAGAACTGGTCTTGTGGTTAGGGCTTGCTATATCTCGGCATTCCACCATTGGATTTGCCTCAATCTTGGGGGAACTCTAGAGCAAACCTCGGCACAATAATGGACCAAATCTTTAAGGGTCTTGAATGGCTAGAATGAATTTATCTTGATGCCTTAGGTGACCCTGTAGGGTTAGGCCTAGAATTTGGAAAAGTGGACAAAAGAGAGGTAAATTTGACCACCAAAGGGATAGGAGGATCAGTCCCTTATTGCTTAGGCTTAATGGAGTCAAGATACACATATATCAAGAATTTTCGTGAGCTAAGGAGCCCTAATTGAGCTTCGCTAGCTTCTCCAAGGGCAACAACTAGGTCAATAGGAATTTACACTTCAAATTTGCGAAGGAGACAAAGTTTTGAGGTCTTCAACGTAAGAGGTGCCTCTAGGAATATTCACCCAATCCCTCAAAGATTAACTCATGCATTTAATCACTTATTCCAGGTCCCAAAATAATTTCACACTACATTAACCCATACAAGAACAATGATAACAAAATACATGCATTTGACAAGTAAGATAAGAAGAATAGCATCAAAAATTCGACTTACATGAGAGGGAGAGTATATCCATTTATAAATTTTGCATTAGAAAGAAGCTCCAAAGACAATGGCGAAAATCCATAAATCATAGTGCATCGACAAAGCTCCAAAAAGTTCATCCCAACAAAAAGAGTGAAAATGTCTCAAGAGATACTAAACAAATCTAAGTGATGATGAGAGTTTAGAATGAGCCTCTCTCATATCTATACGACTCTAGAGGGAATTCACTTTGCCTAATTGGCCTAATTTAGCCCCAAATAATAAAAATAATGCATAATAATGACATCACTTGGTGACATGCCCACCAAGATAGCTCAATAATACAAATAATAGCCTCTCAAGAGGGCAAAATAATGAATACGATGAGTCATTGGACCATTGAGGAGGCCTAACTGAGTCCAAATGTGCCAAGTTGAGTAAAAGGCTCCAAACATAGTGGACGAGGGGTTGGCCCCTTGTATTCCAAGCAAGTCACATGTGGTGCTCCCAACTATATGTGGGGGCACAATGACATGCTCATGGGTCTACAAGTGGATCGATAATGAATGTAAACCATCTGTAAGGGCTAAGATGATGACATAAGCCCTCCCTTTGTCTCCTGCAGTGAGACACATCTTCATTTGGACCCTAGAACATCTGCCAAGTGTATGGTGCAAGTGTGAAGTCGGTTGGGCATGGTGAACCAGGTGCATCATCCTCATCCAAAAGACAAGACACAAGCAATCACAAAATGGTGCTAGGGATCCATGAAGTGTTGTATGCTATGGTGGAGCCCCATGGCTCTTTACACTCACTCTACAAGTGCCAATGTGGCCCTCTGGAGGGCTTCAACCGCATTTAGGGAGACCAAACCCTAAACGGAGACCTGCATGCAATCCTACATAAGATCCAATGTGTCCCCTAGCCTTCCAGTACAACAAATCATTAGAGTAATCAAGTAAAAGAGCTTACAAATCATGGAATCAATCAGGCACTTAATGGTGGCATGCCCTTCCATAGTGGACTTTGGCATGTACAGGTGTCTCCAAGCTCAATAAGCAGGTTAACCAAGGACCCTATTAGGTGGTTTCAACCTTTAAAGGGGGTGACATGTCGAAGGTACATCCATCAATGGGTAGGTGGCAAGTGATATAGTGATGGAACAGAGTGGGAATCAGGAGAAGGCTCCAAGCCACATGTCATGGTACAAGGGTAGCTATGATGAGGGAAGCCCACACTTGGGTATATGAGTGTAGGAGGGACCAAATCGTGGTACATGAGTTACCCCTTCCTTTGTTTTTCAACCCTTCTTCATATCCCTTTTTCCTTTTATTGATTTTTTTTTATAACTACTTGGGGCTCCAGGGGATGAGAGAATGAAGTGTAGGATATAGCAGTAGATACCCCCCTTTTAATGCCCACTAAGGGTTGGGACAATCATGGATTCCTTACTATGAAGGGGGGCTCATCTGAGGCCCATAGGAACCAGGGTGACGGCCATGAATGAGGGGTAGAGCTCTTGTTTTGCTTTGCCCACGTTCTAAATTTGTATGGCCCGACCATATTTTGCATTTTATGGTACATATCCTGTTGTAAGTGGCCTAATTATGCTTTTTCTTTTTTTTAGTTGCATCAACCTCCGGGCATCGTTATAGACCTGACCCAAAGTGTGGACAAGGGGAGGGGGAGGCTAAACCTACGTCAACATAGTGGACACATGTGGATCCAGATGGGAAAAGTGATGAATAGGGTTAAAAAGAGTGGAAGAGAGTGATGTGTATGCTGTCAAGAAGCGGGACCACGCAATCAATATCGTGCTTTCCCATGTAGTGCCAACCCTAAAGCTAATGGCCAGTAAAGGAGATCCCACGGGACTAGGATACAAGGCTAACCACCAAATCGGGTATAGGAGACAAGAGTACAAACCTAGCCCATCTTTCCGTCGAATCCCCCCATCAATCCATGCACAAAAGAGTCCATGATAAGTAAACAAAATTACTCAACTAAACCAATGAAAATTCATACCTTTGGGGTCAGGAGGTCCACTTTCAAACATACGATCATAACATATGGGCGAGGGACCACATGGCTAACTCAAGTGGGGCGATAAAGGCACATTGAGTTATCTGGTGGCTACAAGGGGCTGATGGATGTCAGTTGAGGACCGTCTTGGAGAAAAAATTTCTCCTAGGGATATCACCCAACAAGTGGTGGGTAACAAACCCAATGGAAAAATGTGGACTTGGATGGGAAATAAGTGAAAAGGGGTTATAATGAGCGGAAGGGAGTGATGTATGTGGTGTTGAGAAGCGGGACCACGCAACCAAAATTGGGATATCCCCGTGTAGTGACACTCCTAAAGCTAGTAGCCAATAAAGGAGATCCCACGAGACTAGGATACAAGGCTAGCCACCAAATTGGACAAGGGGACAAGAGTACAAACCAAGCCCAATCCATGTCCAAAATTGTCCATGATAAGTAAGCAAAAATACCCAACTACATAATGAAAGCCATACCTTCGGGGTTGGAAGACCCACCTTCAAACATACGATCATAACAGACGGGCGAGGAAGCATAATGGCTGGCTAAAGTGGCGGAGGTGGTGGCACATCGAGCTCTCTGGTGGCTGCAAGGGGTTGTTGGTTGTCGGCTGAGGACCATCTAGGAGAAAATTTTCTCCTGTGGGTGTCACCCAAAGGTTGTGGGTAACACAGAACAAACTCAAGCATGAGATTGAAAAGTTGCCAATCCCCATGGCCAATGGCCACCATCCTGAAGGATGGAGATGGAAAAATGGAAAAGATGAAAAGTGGTAAGTATGGAACATCATGGACACGCTACTTCAACCAAAGCCTCCCCAGTAATGTCCTTCATAAAACCGTAATGCCTTAGAGGATTTCCATTGGACTAGAGTCAAAGACTAACCTCCCAGGTGAAGTGAGGTAACAAGGATACAGTCAAAGATCAATCAATCATTCAAATCACCCTTTGATCCATATTAGTATGCATAAAACATTAAGTGAAAGCACATTGTTACAAAAAGGTTCAAATATTTTTCGATGGATGACACACCTTCTCCTTCGAGAACAAATGTTAGATGGAAGAGATAAATCTAACCAGAATGAGAAGTGGAGCATCCTGGTATCATGTCATGTGTTGATCATAGTTTTCTCCTATGGGTTACCCACTTTTTGGTGGGTAACAAGCCCCAACATTTTGGTGGATATATAATGCATCTTCTAACCGATTATGGAGAGAAATTTGGAAGGCTCTTATGTGGGCATTGAAGTCACCTAGAAGAATAACTTCCACAACCATTGAACACTGAGTAATACCATCATACGAATCTATGAAGTGTTCCTGCTTAGCGCCATGAGTAGCATACGACAAAGAAGTTGGAGGGAAGCAACATACTACAATGTAAAGGAGCCTAAGAACAGGGGAAACACTTCCAATCCAAACCCACATAAGCCTAGCAAAATCATCCACAGCCACCAAAGTAATCTTGTTCTAATGATGGTCACTAGAATTCTTCATAGGGTTTACAAGATAGGATCTATAAAAAGAGAATGATCCCTAACCAACAGATAAGCACATTTGCACAAAATACATTCAACAAATAAATCCACTACTTAGAGAGGCCACTTACTCAAGAAACCATTGTTCATCCATAAACCCTAACCATGTATCAACAAGACATTGCAAGAATTCATCCACAAATCATTTCCTAACTGAGACACATTACTCTTCCATCAATAGCACTAAATCCATGACAAAAAAACTCCAACAAATTTCAGAAATTTTAGACTTGCTAAGGGATTTATCCCCCAATCCAACCATGAGAAAATTAGAGGAAGTGTAACTCCATTTCTAAGGATATGCTCAACTTCCTAAAACAATAAAATATTAATTTTTTGAGCAAAACAACCAAATCTAACCTCTGGGGTAACTAAACAGCCTCTTCTCTAATTAATTATTCTAAAATCCATAAATATGGACTTCTCATGTCAATTGTACAAAAATCAAGGTAAACAAGCCCTCAAAGTGACCCATCTCCATAAATGAGGGGAACCAGGGGACTTCAACGTGCAACATCCAACCTTCAAAGGCCCTTCAAGATTGCTTGCACCAGGAAACATGTCATTCCACCCTCCAAAGGTGGGCAAGTGTGCTTCAAAATGCAATGCCCTCAAGTATATGCCTCCTCCGTAGGTAATGATAGCCAAACACAAGTCTTCTTTCAATGGGGAATATAAGGCATTCAAAGTGGGCACTCGAAGCTTCAAAAGGCCTCCAAAGGTAAATTCCATCCACAAAACAAGAAACCCATTCCAAGTCTTCCTCCACATGTGGATATATGAACCAAGCAACATCTCAAAACACTCCAAGGTTGTAAAATCCCTTCTCATCCATACCAATGAGTCTTCTAGGTATGATGAAGGGCTTCGATGGTGAGTCTCTTTTCGCTTCAACCAAATTTGGTCCTGACAAAGGTTGACCCAATGTTATCGGAACCAAGCTATAGTGATCAAACCAAAAAAACCCTCTAAACAGAGAACCAATCGGAACTGGACCGAAACCAACAAACAAGCCAAACCAAGAAACCAGTCAACCAAAAACATATAAGGTATTCAAATTTAAAAAAAAAACATATATATCCATGTGCATCCATATGAATCTAAACCATTTATCCACAAATAACCAAAAGTTTTCATTTATATAGCATGTAAGCATGCACATAACCAAAATACCCTCGAGTGCAATCCATCTCTAGACCAAAAATACATCAACAAACAGGCTCTAGATGGCTTCTAGTGCCCAAAAAATACATGCTAAAACAAATACCTAGATATCATCAAAATAATTGCCTATATTGGGATCTTCATCATCAATATCACGCTCTAAGCATTAAAATAATGGTTGAATAGTGTTGCCATTCATGCCAATGTTCATTAATAAACGCTCTTAATATTTTTTTGGATTACATTAGTTGGAAGCTCCAATGGAAGGATGGATCGAAACCCCAGCTCTAGGGTTTGGAATTCCTGGACGATGGACATACCCCACACTTGTTGCAGGATTTTGAAGAAGCAAATCATTGAATTCACCTTCAAGATCCTTGCCATTGGATTCTCCTTGTCAAGCCAATTCCAGTGGTATGTGGCATACCACAAGAGGCCTCACAGTTTCAGAGATATCCTTGTTTGAAGATGAAGGACCCAATCGGTGGGTAAAAACCCCAAAGGGTGTTGAGATGGCAGCATCTCTTTGGTCAAGACACATGCACAAGCAACAAAGATATTCTCCAAAGATTAAAATAATCTTATCTATGGCAAAAGTCTATTTCAGAGAGTTTTCAAATCTATTGTGAAAATCAAAAAATCAAAAAGGGGATTCTGGGGTCTTAACGACATTAAATTTCAAAAATTTTAAACCCTCAAGGAGTTTTTCCATCCACACATTCAATTTCAAATTCAAATGTCCCCTCTAATAGGAATTCGGATGTCTTTTTGCACCACTCCAAATTCTATAAAAGGCATTGATCTCTCTCCTAAAGTAGACACACAATACTTGTTTTTTCAGAAAACAATTTCTGAAATCAAACTCGACCCTGTAGAGAAATTGTTGCATCATACAAGTGGCTAGGGTTTTGTTTTTGAATTGGTTTCTTGCATTCGTTAGGGAAAGTTCAATTGCAAGTGGAAGATCGAACTTTTATGGCATATCTGGGACATTTTTTATTCATTAAGAGTTGCATTTTGGGTAACTTTTATCTCTGTGATTCGATCCTTATCTAGGGTGCAAATTATGAACATAAAATATATCATCTCTAAGATAGCGAAAGATTGTTTGAAGCAGCGAAATTCAATTGTTACAGGATTTAGTGAGGCATAAGGGTTACCTTCGTTAAGTCCTAAATATGTTATTGTTTTAAGCCTCATCTTTGCAGCAGATTCAAATGGTTGTTGCAATGTTTTATCAATAAATGTTGCCAAACAGTGTAGCATTACAGTTACATATATATCTACAGTTTGCAACCAAATGTATCCTGTTATCAAGAATCTTCTTTGGCCTTAAATAATGCTCATTGTACAAGGCAATAACTCAGTTATAGATTATCAAAAGTGATTTGTTGAAGCAACTTTGAATTTTCGTTCAAGGAGTATCCTAATGCCCTAATTGATTCTTGAAGCTTGATCCAAATTGGAAGCAGTTGTGATCTATACTCTGCGTTGATACCACCTTTAAACTTTGCAGTCATCTTTGCTAAAACAATGCTCTGACCTACTTCTTATAAAAGTAGACACAAGTATACATATATATCTGCTCCAGCATTTGCAACAGGGAGGTAATTCAAAGGATGTGTGGATGATAACAACCTTCTTCTCATACAATGATTTGAATGTACATAGCAAGTAACCAGACCATCATTACTTGTATTTATATGGTTTAGGATTAGATGTCATATCGAGTTGTTGAGAGACATAATTTATGATCCATACTACCCTAATGAATTGATCAAGCACCTGGAGTATAAATAGCTCTGGCAACAGAGACAATAACAACCTTGATTACGACAAGTTGCAGATAGCTTGATTTGACAATTACGCATGGCTTGATATAACATATGTTGACCAAACAATAGTAAACTTGTTTGTTATGTATAGTTGCACTCTGGATACAACAGTTGTTGAAGAATGTAACTAATGTCAGTCTTCATAATTGTATTTGAGTCATGATATAATATATTTTGTCAAAATAAAGAAAAAGAAATTTTATTGTAAAAAAAATTGACTTATTAAAGCATGTGTTTCATGCTTGGGTCAATTATTTCTAGGTTAAAGAGGCCATTGTAGGCTTCTAGGGTTTATGTCAAGCGTCCTTGTCCTTGTCATCATGTAAAAGACCCTTCTTGGGTTTTATCAGCCAAGAGAGAAATTTATTTAGTGGCAAATAAGTCATTTAGGCCTCCTCCAACAAGTCGACCTCAACCTGGACAAGTCAACCTAATTAAGAGGCAGGACACACTATATAAAGGCAGCAACTCGACCTCATTTGGAGCACATCTCAAGCAAGTTCAATCTGTAGTAGCTGAAGGAAGAAAAGAAAGTGAAATCCCTACAGAGGAGAAAAACCTAGAGAAGTAGAAGGAAGTCTTTGTCAAGCAAAAGAAGTCGAATTTTCTCTCTCTACCACCACATATGCAAAGTTTATGGGTTGTTGGGGAGGCCGAAATTTCAAATCTGTAGTAAGGGCGAAATTCCAGAAGCTGGGGGCCAAGATTCTAGAAGCTGGGGGCCAAAAATTTTGTGTTATTATTGGGTTGAAGTTGGGAGGCAAAGGAATACTACTAAAGTTTGCAAAATCATCTTGGAAGGCTGATTTGGTAGAGGAAGAAGGTATTTTGGTCAGGTTTAAGGTCTTGGTTTGTCTCGAATTGATTTGAATTTGCTAGTGGAAGAGTTTGACTAGGTTTTCTCCTATAGAGGGGTTTTAGCCTTGGTTGAGTGCCTATATCTGGTGTCATAGATCTTCATGTTTTTTGTTGATATTTGCTTGATGAAAAGAAAAAAAGAAGAACATAAAGAAAAGTTAATAAGACTATAAGAATATCACAACTAATTATCAATATAAGAGAATCCTTCTACCTTTTTTATTTTCTAACATGGTATCAGAGCTAAGGTGAAGGAGGAAAGAAAAAGGCAGCTTAAAGGCCCATTGAAAGAAGAGTTAAGAAGGAAGGAACAAAAGAAGATCATTAAGGAAAGAATCATATGAGAAGAAAAGTCTACTATCTACATCAAGTGAAGGAGATATTATAAAGTCTATGGCAACCCCAATGAAGACAGAAAATAAGCTAGAAGGAGCCTCCAACTGTAGGGCATGGAAGAAGAGGATGGATCTTATTCTTGTTAAGCATAAAGTTTTGGATTTTGCTCAAGGAAGAGTTAAGGAACCGACAAATGATGCAGAAAAGGAGAAGTGCGGGGATAGTGACATCTTAACCATGAATCTAATAGTAGATGGAGTGAAGGATAATCTAATCCCATACATATCCAATATAGACTTTGCACAAGAAATGTTTGAAGCCCTCTCCAAGTTGTTTACCATCAAGAACATTGGTCAAATAGCTAGTCTCGAGAATGAACTAAGAACAATAAAGATGATATAGTGTCTGCATATTTTGTAAGGATCTCTAGAATAAGAGATGAACTCCAAACTATTCATGAAGTTGTACCAAAGAAAAACCTCATGATTGTTGCACGACTAGGTCTACCAAAATATTGGAGCTCTTTGCATCAGGAATTAGCAGTTGGAAGGATAGACCAACCTTTGAACAAATGCAGAATGCATGCAGTCAAGAAGAAGCCTACATCTCATTAGTAAGTGACAAAAAGGAGAATGAGAAAACAACACTTCAAATGCCTACTTTGCTCATCACAAGAAGGAGGAGTATACAAGAAGTTCAAAGGATCAAAGAAGAAGGTTGATCTATCAAATATTGAATGCTACAATTGTCATAAGATGGGACACTACAAAAGTCAATGTCCTGAAAATACAAGAAATAAGAAGAGAGAAAGAGAACATGCAAATATTGTCGATGAAGCTCCACCCAAGAAAAAGACTGAAGAATCCAAAGTCAAAGATTTATTTGCTAAAGTCTCTACTTTAAGTTTTGCAATGTTTTCTTTTATGTTTTGATTTCTATAGTTTGTAGAACTAATATTTCTTGTTAGAACTTTTTTGGATTGTTTAAGTTGTAAGTATCCCTCAAAAAGACTAGATTAAGAGGGCGCTTTCACCATTTTACCAAAAGATAAGTATATTGTTCTTTGTTTCATCTTTCATATTTGGTTTCCTCCTCACATTGAGATTTGTTTGTATTGTATACTCGTAACCTTTTTCTTTATATTTTCGTTGGTAGGAAAGCTTGTACAATACAAGAAGGTTATGGAGGAAACCTCAAAGGATAGACTTGAGTCATGAAAGTAGCTTTGTTCCCTTGCGAGGTTTGTTAAAGAAAAACTCAAGGTATGTCTTAAAACACAAGTTTTGTTGCAAAGTTTTCTTCATACTACAGGTATGATCTTTCTCACTTGAAATTTGCTTTATATTACTAACATCTTCATGTATAGGTTTTGAATCATTAAGATTCTTGATAGGGTGACTAATCTTTAGATTGAATCTACCCTTATCACTTTATCTCTTGTTGTTTGCTCATTTTTGTGAAACCCTAACCTTTAGGGTTCACTATAAAACCATAGCCTCTTGATGCTAAGGGTATGTCAAATGAAACGCTAGTTTACTTGAGGGTGGTTGATAAAATCTAGAACATATAATGAAATCTTATTCTTTTGAAGTTTAGGGTTTTGATAATGTCATGATAAAAACCCTAGTGTACTTAATGGCGGTTGATAAAATCTGGAACATCTAATGAAATCTTATTCTTTTGATGTTTAGGGTTTTGATAATGTCATGATAAAAACCCTAGTTCTGTAGAAATTTCAACCCATACTCCGGTTATCAGTTTTCCTTATCACTCCACGCATATAGTTTTAAATCTGAACATGACATAAATACTAAAATCTGGTAATGACATGAATTTCTAAAAACACAAACTTGGAGATTTTTGCAACTGTTGAAAATGCAGAAATAAAACACAGGAAAATATAACAGCCACACACTGAAAATAACACAGTGATTTTTGGTCAATGTGACCCTGGAAAACCCCCTATAACTCTTGGGGAAAACCAGTTTGACAGCTCTTCTTTATTTCTGAAAATGCTTTTACAGAGAAACTGAAAAAACATAGTAAAAATTCCAACAACCACAAATACAAACTTATCTCGATTTCTGTGCTTGAACTCTGCCTCAGAAAATGTGCCAATCAGCAAACTTACAAAACAGAAATTTTATAGCAAGAAATACCAACATTAAATGATGTACGGTCTCCTCAAAATCCATGCCCAAAAATTCCATACTGATGTACGAACTATATGGAATTTACAGCAATCAAGATTCAATTCAGCCTCAAAATCCATGCCCACTCAGCCTCGGAATGTGTGATGCCTGATGTTGTTCATTTCCCTCGAAATCTGTGTTGTACAGAATTCGAAATTCATGCCCACTATTGTTGTACAAAATCTGCCTTGGTAAATGTGCTCAACAAATGCTGATGTACGAAATGTTGAAATAGCTCCTTGGGATGCATGCCAAAGATGCTGCTCTCCTTCAACTTCTCACTGTTCAGAAAAATTTTCATTGCTCTCTTCTTCTCTTCTCTCAATGCCTCATGAAAGACTAAAGTGATCATTTCCTCTTCTCCTCTCCTTTTACCCTAAATGACCTTTTGGGTAAACCTAAGATCCAATGGCTGAGATTTATTTAGATCTAGGGATGAGAATAAATGTGCATTTAATTCTCACTTTCTATTTTTTAACTCACCCACTTAAATAAAGACCCACTTAGCCTTTTATTTCCATAGTCACTTTTTCACTTTCAAATTTTTCATTGACTTTAATAAAGTCACTTTAAAATTAGAATGTAACTTTACCACTTATAAAGTCACTTTAAAATTTGATTTGAATTTACCACTTATAAAGTTACTTTAGGAGATAAGTACAAATAAATTTGGAGACTTTTCCCTAGAACAAAGATCAAAGCCTTAGGGAACCACTTGTCCTCTGGTACCCTAATTTTAACACTCCCTCTTACCGAGGAAAGTGTTCCTCACCACTCCCATCTTGTCTTTGAAATAAACATGTTTTCCCCGTGGTAAGGCTTTGGTCAAAATGTTCGCTACCTGCTTATCTGTGGAAACATTTTGAAGCTTGATTGCTCCCTTTTGGACATAATCTCGAATGAAATGATATTTGATCCCGATATGCTTTGACCAGTCATGAAAAACTGGATTCACCGTGAGTTTTATGCAACTCTGATTATCGCAATAAATCACTAAAGGTCTCAATGCCTAACCAAATAGACCAAACAACATCTTGCGAAGCCATATGGCCTCACAACTAGCCAAACTAGCAACCAGATACTCTGCCTCAGCTGAGCTCAATGCAACTCACTGTTGTTTCCCGCTGAACCACGACACAACTGTCGAACCCAACCCAAAACAACACCCTGAAGTGCTCTTCCTCTCACAAGCACAACCTGCCCAATCTGAATCAGTGTACCTTGCCAGTCTCACTCCATCTCCTTGTCTATAATCCAGACCAAAATCCATTGTCCCCTGCAAGCTATGTCACAGGGTTCGCCGAACCTGAAGCTTGAGGTTCGAAATTCGGCGAACCTAAAAAAAAAAATTCGAATTCAATCAGGTTCGCCGAACCTGAATGCCGAACCTAATGCCGAACCTAATCGAACCTAATCAAACCTAAAGGCGAATTTATGATTTTTTTTTTCCATGAAATTCGATTTTAATAAATTTTATGACTTTTTTAACATAAATTATCATTTCTATATTTAACAAAGTCCATTTTACTAATAAAAATTTGTTATTCATAGTTTTTACTAATCAAAATTCGTACTCATAGTTTTATAATTTATTAATTTATTTTGATTTATTTTATTTTATGCCATATATATATATATATATATATATATATATATATATATAGAAACCTAATGTCGAACCTCATTACGAACCTCATTGGAAAATTCGAATTCGAATCGAACTTAATCGTTGCCGAACTCGAATTCGAACCCGAACTGTGTGACATAGCCTGCAAGTAACGAAGAATGTGTTTTGCAGCCACCCAGTGCACTCTCCTGGGCCCACACATGAATTGACTCATCGTGTTAACTACAAAACATATATCTGGTCGAGTATTGACCAAATACATCAATGAACCAATCAGCTGTCTATACAAAGTCGGATCCACCAACTCAGAATCTGAAGCGTGAAACTTCTTCCAGTTAGTGATCATGGTGTAGACATGGGATTGCAATCCTCCATGTAAAATCTGCTAAGAATGTCCACAATATACTTCCCCTGTCACAAGAAGAAAAGCCCCTCCTCCTGCCACACCTCCAATCCCAGAAAATAATGCATCAAGCCGATATCCTTCATCTCAAACTTTGAAGCAAGATCTCTCTTGCAACCCTGAATGAGTCTCTCTACACCTATAATGACCAAGTCATCCACATACAACACCAGGATGAGGGGCTCCAGGCCTACCACAATGAAGTATAGGTTCGGATTAGCCTCACTCTTTGTGAAACCCAACCGCTGCAAGTATGTATCAATCCTCGAGTACCAAGCTCTAGGAGCTTGCTTCAGGCCATAGAGTGCCTTCTTCAATCTGCATACATGGGACTACTTCCTATGCACCTCAAAGCCCTGCGGTTGCTCAATATAAACCTCCTCCTGGATGAAGCCATTGACAAATGCAGTCTTCACATCCCTCTGGTGGATCTTCCAACCCATCTATGTTGTTATTGATATAATGCAGCGAATGGATGTATACCGAACTACGAGACCGAAGGTCTCCTCATAGTCAACTCCCTCTACCTATGAGAACCCTCTCGCCACAAACCGAGCCTTGAACTTCTCGATGCTGCCATATGCAGCATACTTTATCTTGTAAAACCATCTAGAAGTTGATTTACCTTCAGGCCTCGGCACTACCTCCCAAACATCGTTCTTCATAATAGAAGAATACTCCTCCTGCATGGCCTCTCTCCAGACCTGTTGGCTAGCTGTCTCCTCCTGTCTCCTCATAACTAGAAGGCTCAGTATCAACGATGCTAGTGACAAATTCCATATAACTACAGAATCGCTCAGGTGTTTTTCTCTCTCTAACCTGTCTCTTTGGCCCAGCAACAGATGTGGCCTGACGCAAGGTGTCCTGAAGCCACTTGGGCTTCCTCTTCCCTGAGCACACTTCTCCTACCGGAGTGAAAGAATCCTCATCAGCGTCAGATGCCTGAACTCCTGAAGGCCTGCCAACTGACCTCATGCCTGAACTTGTGCCAGTAGATGTTGAAGTACCATGCGAACTGTCCATCAGTGGACTACCCTGTGAACTGCTCTGCGGACTACACTACATGCTGCCCGAAGCACCACCCACCTGACTCTGAGAGCCATTGCTCACTCAAGGACCTGACATTGTAATCGATGTACCTCCTGATCCCTGACCACTATATCCTTCTTACTGACTCAGTGGCTCCTGAGAGTCTGGTGAATCTAGATACTCTTACTCTCGTGACCTCCTGAAAGCCCTCTCCTCCTCGAACTTCACATCCCACCTAACAACAACTTTCCTCTTCGCGGGAATATAAATCCGATAAGCTTTCGAGGTCTCACTAATACCCACAAAGATGCCCTTGTCTGCAGTGGGCTCTAGCTTGGTCCTCTTCTCCTTGGGAACATAAGAGTATGTAATGCACCCAAAGATACGAAAGTGACCAACATCAGGGTTCTTCCCAGTAAAAGCCTCCTCCGGAGTCACATTGCCCAAGGCACAATGTGGACTCCTGTTTTGCAAGTACACAGCAGTGTTGCAAGCCTCTGCCCACAAAAACAAAGGTAACCCCTAATCATGAAGCATGGCTTTGGCAACCCAAACGATGGATCTGTTCTTCCTCTCCGCAACCCCGTTCTGTTGGGGGTTGTAAGGAACTGTGAACTCCCTCCTAATGCCTGCCTCAGCACAATAATCAACAAACACACCAAGGGTATACTCCATTGTCCGACCTGAGGACCTTGATCTTCCTACCTGTCTGGGTCTCCACAAGAGCTTTGAACTCTTGAAACCGCTTGAAGACCTCACTCTTGGTCTTCAAGAAATAAATCCAGGCATTCCAGGAGTGGTCATCAACGAATAAAACATAATACTCATAGCCACTCAAGGATACATGAGACATTCGACCACTCACATCGGTATGAATCAAGTCAAGAATCCTTGTCGCTCTGTTCTCACTGCTGGGAAAACGGAATTTGGCAAACTTCCCCATAACACATCCTCTACATACATCAAGGTGATCAGAACTGAAATTTGGCACACTAGTGGTGATCTCCCGCAATGTCCTCAAGGCCCCATGATACATGTGCCCCATCCCGCGGTGCCAAATCTCACACAACTTTGAACTGCTAGATCTGTTGTCGGTACTACTAGGCTGGAATGAGAACTTGTACACCTTGGCATGGCACACACTAATCACTCTAGCTAAAGAAGCTGGAGTTCCCCTAGGATATATAAGCCCCTGCCCTCTCCTGAACAACACCTCATACCCTTTGTCCTCCAGTGCTAAGACGAATATCAGGTTCTTCTTCATTCCAGGCATATATAGAACATCTGACACTTTCAAGGGAGGTTTGGGTTCCCTATCAAAAGTCAATGTCCCCACACCGACTGCTCTAACAATGATGTCATCTTCGAGTACTACCACAATATCAGTGCCTCTCTGAAAGCTCTGAGAAGTACTCTCGGACTCCTGTCATATGACGAGAAGCCCCACTGTAAACATACCAAATACCAAAAGATGCTCTGCTAGTGGAGGGAAGTGCACACTCCCTCTGAACCTATGTGGCAGGTGATCCTACACTAGTGGACTCACAAGCTATGAACCCAAACTCTCGATCAAAGCAACCCGAGAAGCCCTCTATCTCTGTAGAGGTTGCCATGGTTTTCTCCTTTCCCTTCTTGTTCTTCTTCACTGGACACACAACTTCATAGTGTCCCAACTTTTGACAATTCCAACACTTACATTGGAATAGTCTTTCTCCTTGTTATGTTGCTTACCTTTACCTTTGCCTTTGCCTCCACCTCCACTGGTGGAAACTTGCTTCTTTCCTTTGCCCTTCTTGCCTCTTGCTAACAATGCCACATTGTCATCCTCCTCCACCTGTTTGGCTGCCCCAAGATGGTTCTTTCTAATCTCATTCTGAATGAAATCATCCCACAACCTCTCCCATCCGAGAAGGTTCTCCTGTGCAACAATGCCATCCACAAAACTCTTCCAAGTCTTGGGAAGACCATTCAAGGCAATCCCCACGACCTCAGTGGGTGATATGGTCTCTCCAATGACTGCCAACTCATCTCTCACAGAAGTGATCTTTGTGAGGTATGTTGTAGCACTATCAGTCTTAGCCATTTTAATGGCCTTCAGTTTCACCCTTAGGACCATTTTTCTGTTTTCATTTGAGCTCTGGTAAAGACTGGTCAAGGTTGTCCACATTTCATGTGCATAAGTCTTTCCTCTCACATGAGGAATGACATGATCTTTAACTCCATCCAGAATCAGCCTTTTTGAGTTAGCATTTTTTTTGTTAAACTCTGTGAACTGTACATGGTAAGCAGTTGGTGTGAACCATAATGCTCCAGACTTCTGCTTCCTCAAAGATGCTCTGGATTCTCTCTCTCCATGCACTGTAGTTGTTTTGTCCATCCAACCATTCTTCCACACTCAAACCCAAAGACATGCTTGTTGTCCTAACAAACTGAAATTTTCAAATATGTGGTAAAGGTTCGGTTTTCTTTGTAAAAATCAACTTGCTGTGATTTTCACATTGTTGTCCCAAACTGCACTTTTCCACCAACCAAGCTATGATACCATGTTGAAATTTCAACCCCCACTCCGATTATCAGTTTTCCTTGTCACTCCATGCATATAGTTTTAAATCTAAACATGACATAAATACTAAAATCTGGAAATGACAGAAATTTCTGAAAATACAAATTTGGAGATTTTTGCAACTGCTGAAAATGCAGAAATAAAACACAGGAAAATATAACAGCCACACATATAAAATAACACAATGATTTTTGGTCAATGTGACCCTGGAAAAACCCCCTACAACTTTTGGAGAAAACCAGTTTGAGAGCTCTTCTTTATTTCTGAAAATTATTTTACAGAGAAACTGAAAAACACAGTAAAAATTCCAGCAACCACAAATACAGACTTATCTCGATTTTGGTGCTTGAACTCCGCCTCAGAAAATGTGTCAATCAACAAACTTACAAAACATAAATTTACAATAAGAGATACCAGCATTAAATGTTGTACAGTCTCCTCGAAATCCATGCCCAAAAATTATGTATTGTTGTACAGACTGTACGGAATTTACAGCAGTCACTTCAGCCTCGAAATCTGTGCCCACTCAGCCTCGGAATGTGTGTTTCCTACTGTTGTTCCTTCCCTTCGAAATTTGCGATGTACTAACCTCGAAATTTGCGTTGTACGAGCCTCGAAATTTGTGCCCACTGCTGCTGTACAGAATTTGCCTTGGTAAATGTGCCCAATAAATGTCGTATAGAATGTTGAAATAGCTCCTTGGGATGTGTGCCAAAGATGTTGCTCTCCTTCAACTTCTCACTACTTGGAAAAATTATCCTTGCTCTCCTCTTCTCTCAATAGCTCATCAAACAATGAAGTGATTTTTTCCTCTTCTCCTCTCCTTTTACCCTAAATGACCTTTTGGGCAACCCTAAGATCTAATAGTTGAGATTCATTTGGATCTAGGGATGAAAATAAATGTGCATTTAATTCACACTCTCTATTTTTTAACTCACCCACTTAAATAAAGACCCACTTAGCCTTTTATTTCCATATTCACTTTTTCACTTTCTAATTTTTCATTGACTTTAATAAAGTCACTTTAAAATTAGAATGTAACTTTACCACTTATAAAGTCACTTTAAAATTAGAATTGAATTTACCACTTATAAAGTCACTTTAGGAGAAAAGTACAAATAAATTTGGACACTTTTCTCTAGGCCAAAGATCAAAGCCTTAGGGAACCACTTGTCCTCTAGTACCCAAATTTTAACAGTATGATCATTTTCACTTGAAATTTGCTTTATATTACTAACATCTTTATGTCTAGGTTTTGAATCATAGAGATTCTTGTTAGTGTGATTAATCTTTAGATTGAATCTACCCTTATCACTTTATCTCTTGTTGTTTGCTCATTTTGGCGAAACCTTAACCTTTAGGGTTTACTATAAAACCATAGTTTCTTGATGCTAAGGGTATGTCAAATGAAACCCTAGTTTACTTAAGGGTGGTTGATAAAATCTAGAACATATAATGAAATCTTATTCTTTTGATGTTTAGGGTTTTGATAATGTCATGATAAAAGCCCTAGTTTACTTAAGGGCAGTTGATAAAATATAGAACATAAAATGAAATCTTATTCTTTTCATGTTTAGGGTTTTGATAGTGTCATGATAAAAACCCTAGTTCTTTAGGGCTTGTTGTTAATGTCTAGGTTATATAATGAAACCCTTGATTTTTAGGGTTTGTTGATTTAGGGTTTATGTACAAAACCCTTGTAATAACTAAAGAAAAGTCCTAGGAACAAAACCTAGGTCTATCTTCTTCCATATTATTGAAACCCTGGTCTGGTCAAAACAGTTATCTAATTTAGGAGTTGTAGTTTACATCTAGGGTTTACATCATAGAAAGAAATTGATATAAGGAAACAACAATGAAACCCTAGAGATGAAATGTTGGTATGGTAACTTGATTGTTGATATTCATGTTTTAGTTTTTGAAATCTACGATTTGTAAAACCCTAGTAAAGATTGATATTCTAGGACATGATAATGAAAACCCTAGAAGTATTTTGTTTTCGATTATTGATATAATTTAGTTTTGATGATGAAATATAGGGTTTACAACAAATCCTAGCAAAGTTTGACATGTAATTCTAAGAACATATTGTTGAAACATTAGATGTATAGTACTAGCACATGTAATTCTAATGATTAGATTGATATCTTGATTGAGTAGTTGATATCTAAGGCTTTATGTCTCGAAGACAGAGACTAGGGTCTATGACAAAACCCTAGCAAGATGTTGAAGTCTAATATATAAAAGATAAGACCCTTGTTAATTATGAACCTAACTATGTTTAGGTATTTGATGTCTAAAGCTTGAAGGTTTTGATGCTTCCATTGTAATGACATGATTTTGATATAGTTGACTTCATGCTTCTGTATATTTGTATTTGGTTGTACTTGCTATTAAAAGTTTTGCAGGTATATAATATTCAAGATTTTGAAGATGCTCATGATAATAATGATGAGCATGATGAACGAAGCTATAAAATTGATGATGATCAAGATGACCTTGATGCCATAAAGCCTTGAAAGGTTGAAGTCTCTCCAATGTTATAAAAGAAGGAAGTTGTTGAGTTGAGAGGGAGATTGAATAGAAGAAAGGGTATGTCTCCCCAGTTAAGAGGGAGGACATATTATGACAATCGTAGGAATTACCTTAAAGAAAGAATGAATGAAAGTACTACAGATGGATTTGCAAACAAAAAAGTTAAAAACTTGAGAAGTATTGAGGATCTATTTGGTGCTACTGAGAAGTGAAAGAAGAAAGCTTCCGACAAGTTGTATTTGGATAACTTGATGGTGATATAAGTAGCATCAGAATGATTGAGAACCTCGAAGGTTTGTGTTTACTTATATATATATTTGAAGGTTTATCACTGATTGGGGTTGTGATTGTGCAGGATCTCTCTGTAAAAATATTGAATGTTTGAACCATGCTTGGATTGGTGGATATATCTAGTTTAGCAGACACGGAGAGATGAAGCATCTTGGGGCAACAAGATGCTTGGGAGGGCATTGAGCCCGCCTATGTGTTGATGTCTACAGCCCGAAGTAGGTAGGGTGGCGTTGGACTTGAACCTCCGACCTTGGATACACACCTAGATCCCTGGGTTGGTATTAGATCTTAAAATCTTGATAGTGCCTAGAGTGGCTAAAGCTTGAGTACACCTTACTCCCACCCAATTAGAGTACCTTTGTCAAGTATCTAATATATAGCATTGTGTGTGCTATGACTCTTCATAGCGCATATCATTTTAAGATCTTCCATGTACCTTTGTATATATGTAATTATGAATAACTAGTGTTTGTCTTGAAGAATGTAACTGGTGTTTGTCTTTGTAATTGTATTCGAGTCATGATATAATATATTTGTTAAAAGAAATTTTATTGTAAAAGAAATTGACTTATTAAAGCATGGGTTTCATGCTTGAATCATTGATTTTTAGGTTTAAAGCCTCCATTGTAGGCCCCTAGGGTTTATGTAAAGAGTCATTGTCCTTGACATCATGTAAAAGACCCTTCTTCGCCTTTACCAGTCAAGAAAGAAACTTATTTTAGTGTCAAATAAGTCATTTAGGCCCCCTCCACCAAATCGTCCTAATTAAGAGGCAAAATCCACTATATAAAGGCAGAAACTCGACCTCATTTGGAGCAATTCTCAAGCAAGCTCGATCTACAATAGCTGGAGGAAGAAAAGAAAGCAAAATCCCCAAGGAGGAGGAGAAAAACCTAGTGAAGGAGAAGGAAGTCTTTGTCAAGCAAAATAGTCGAATTTTCTCTCTACTTCCACACATGCACAGTTTTTGGGTTCTTGGGGAGGCCGAAATTTCAGATCTGCAGTAAGGCCGAAATTCTGGAAACTGGGGGCTGTAAATTTTGTGTTGTTGCTCGGTTGAAGGTGGGAGACAAGACGAGACCACTGAAGTTTGTAGAATCATCTTGGAAGGTTGACTTCGTGGAGTAGGAAGGTCTTTTGGTCAAGTCTAAGGTCTTGGTTTGTCTCAACTTGATTTGATCTGCTAGTCGAAGAGTTTTACTGGCTTTTCCCCTATAGAGGGGTTTTAGCCCTGGCTAAGTGCCTATATGTGGGTCATAGATCTTCATATTTTTTATGTAATGATTGTTTGATGAAAAGAAGATAAAAGAAGAACAAAAATAAAATTTAATCACACTACAAAAATATCACAAGTAATTATTAATATAAGAGAATCTTTCTGCCTCTCTGATTTTCTAACAATGACCGTGTTGACATATTCGAATGTAACCCTCAATGTGTGGCATCTACAGTAATGCTATGGCAATCCACCGACCTAATTATACAATAGTAACCTATGACATATGTAGTGAATATCTTTGATGATTAATGGGTGTACTTATGACAAAATTGGATGGCTATGATTCTTTTTTGATAGTGACCTATATTACAGCATCCTTGAGATGTGATGTATTTGAATGTGACAGTGACGGTGATCTTCATGAGAATGGTCTTGACAGTTCATATGACAAGTAAGCCTTGGTGTGGAAGTGACCTTGTAAAAGTGACCTATAGCAAAGATTTGATATATACCAGTGTAACAATGATGCTTGACTTGACTTCAGCTTAACAATGTATATGCTACTACTGGATTATATGCAATTGTTGTATAATTTGGAAAATTGTTGGTCTAGTATATGGTATAGGGTTATATTGATAGTTGATCCATATGTGAGCAAGGGTCGTTGGCACACATTGGTTCGTGCATATCATGTAACAACAAGACATTGATTGTGATTGAGAAGATCTAGGGTTTGACAGTGATATATAGAAGCGGCAGAGATTGCATTGTAGTTTCCTATATTGATTTTGAGCACAGGTAAATTCAGTCTGAAAATTGTGAAACATAGTCTGCCAACTGATTACGGTGGTTGGGCGATGTAAGCCCTAGAAGGAAGATCCTTTTCCCGATATTAGAGGCAAGATATAGGCGTTGGTGTAGCGTTCAGCATCCAAATGCCCTTCAATAGCATAGCTTGTCCAAGAAGTCTTCCAATCCAACCAACAAAAACCCCTACAATGGACATACAACCCCAAAAATTCTCCTACAAGGTGGGTGCAAGGGCCCCCAATCCATGCTTCAACGTCCATAATCTTCAACTAGCCTTTTGACCCCTGCCAAGAAACCCTTAAGGAGGTCACACAAGCCTAAGAGGTTCCTCTAGTGTGGGTGCACAGGCACCCCAAGTAGCTTCGATGAATGGCTCCCAAAGAGTGTAGGTCCTTAAGCCATGCATAAGATAAGATAAGAAGATTTTATTAATGTCCAACAAATGACCACAAAAGTAGGTGAATGGGACTAAAGGATACATCCAACACGAGTACAATGTGGGAGTGCAAACACAACTCCCAGAAAATGTCAAAGTTAAATCTAGGATAAACTGAATTAAAAAAGGATACAACAATAGGAAAGCCTTGTAAACATGTATATAACCGAATCAAAGACCCCCAGTGATGTAGAATACAAAGTGAACAAGTCCTAGGTTGGAGGTTGATGATGTCAAGAATGCCAAACTCTAATAGTTAACGACAAGGGGGGAGACAACAACATTGTCTTGTTGAAATTTGGGTAATAGAGGACAAGTGGTTCCCTAAGGCTTTGATCTTTGGCCTAGGGAAAAGTGTCCAAATGTATTTAAATTTTTCTCCTAATGTGACTTTATATGTGATAAAGTCAAATCTAATTTAAAAGTGACTTTATAAGTGATAAAGTTACTAAGTTTAATTTTAAAGTGACTTTAATAAAGTCAATGTGAAATTAGAAAGTGAAAAGTGACTTTGGATATAAAAGATGGAGTGTAAAAACTCTGGTAAACTTTATAAGTATATATTATTATTGATAAAAGATGAAAGATGATTACAATGGGAAATCACCGAGGCTTGAAATATAGTCTCATGGTGTCCCTTGGTGAAGAGGCATGATCTTTGATCATGCCCTTTCACTTAATAAAACCTAAGATAACTATATCTAACTAATAATTAATAAATATACATAACATTGCCCCTCTCTTAAGATGCTTTGTCCTCAAAGCATACGTAATGATGGACAATGTTGACGAAAGCCTGGGTTTCTTGAGAGGCGAGCTCTTGCTTCCCACATTTTAAAAAGATCGTGGAGCAACTTCTCGAGTTCAATCTTTTGTTGATGTGGATAGTGACAAGATTTGATATTGACAGGGTCGGATCCTGTCTTGACTTCTATTGGATGTTTGATTTTCCTATCAAGAGGCACTTTTATGGGTAGATCCTGGAATACTTTTTCGTGTGTCCGAACTAGTCCTTGTTCTTCTGGTGACTCTCCGTGGCTCCCTTTTGAAGATAACATTTCTAACTGATGACATTGTACTATAGATGCTGGTGCTCCTGTTTGAATCATCTTCATCATCAGAGAGGAAGATACGACTGGATCTTCTGGGGCTTGGAATCGATACAACCTGTGTTTCTGCCCTTTCCACTTAAAACTAATAAACTGCTTCTGATGGTTGGTAGAATAAGTACCTAAAGTTTGTAGCCATTGAATTCCTAAGACCACATCTACTCCTCGTAATGGAACAGTGTAGAATGGGGATTCTAAATGAAAGTTTTTTATCTGTAGTTTGACTTTATGGCATTTCCCTACTTGCTCAATCTTCTTACCATCGGCCACCATTACCTTCATATTAGGCATGGGGAAGGTAAAGATGTTAAGTCTTTTTGTCGTGGTTGAGTCTAGAAAATTGTGGGTACTGCCAGTGTCGACGAGAACCATTACGTTGTTGTTCTTGATATGTCCTCTTAACTTTAGGGTTTGAGGTTGTGATATGCCTGTCATAGCTGATAATGACACTTGCGGAATAGTTTCGCCATCCACTTCTGGAGAGAACTCTAAGTTGTCTTCTAATCCTTCTATATATGAATCATTATTGTTAGCATCATTAGTTGCTTCACAACTGTATAGATTTTTCGCTTTTCCAGTAGCACATCTGTGCTTATGGTCCCAGTTTTCACCGCAACGCTTGCACTTGCCCTCTCTCATTCTTTGTTTTTCCACATTAGATTTTTCTTCTTCACGAACATGGGGTGGGACATATTTTGTGTCATCTATATTTTCAGTTTGAGGAAATCTTTGTCTCGAATATACTTTTTCTGGTTTTGATAACCTTTCAAATTTCTTTTCAGCAGCTTTTGCTTTTTGCCTTGCTACTTCTACTGATGTAATTTCATGAAGTTCGAGCTCTTCTTGTATATGGATTTTAAGTCCTGAGATGTAAGACTGGATTAGACGAGATTCTAACAATCCCGGTACGCGTGTTGCCAAGGTCTCCCATTCTCGAGTGTACTCATCCACATCTCCTTTTTGGCGTAATTTGATAAACGTTGAAAAAAACTTTTCTTCTTTTATGCCTTGAAACCTTTTGAAGAATGCATCCTCAAATTTCCTCCAACTGATAGCAAGCGTCGTCTTTTTCCACCACATATACCAATTATATGTTTCTCCTTCCATTTTCATGGGAGCATGCTTAATTTTTTCGTCATCACTAGTAATGTCATAAATCTCAAAATATTCTTTCGCTTTATTAAGCCATGCAACGCTATTTTTTTCATTACCATCAAACTTGGGTAGCTCGATTTTGACTTTTCGTTGATATGCTAATGGTGGAACAAGAAGAGGATATTGATTAGCAAATGCATTCTAGAGCTGCTTATTTTGAAAATCTGCATTACTATCTTCTTAATGATGTGGGGAATCGGTTTTTTCCTGATGCTCTTCTGAGTTCCCTGAATCTGCGAAATTGTTTTGTTGATTTTGTTCCATGTTAGGAAATATTGGGGATTGTGTCTGACTTAACTTATCTATCTTATCATCTAGCTTATTGAAGAGTTCTGTCATCGTGTTCATTGCTTCGCTATGCTTTGTCATCTTTTCTGTGGTCTCATGATGATTTAGCCACATTTGTCTTTCTATTCGATTTGTAGTGTCATAAACCTTTTTGATGTCGTCGGAGTGTCCTGCAACTGTACCTTCAAGATCGACTAATCTTTTTCCGAATTCTTCAAAATTATTATTGATATGTTTCTCGAGATCCACCAATTTCTTCTGGAATTCGGCCATCGACATCGATGAAAACATTAAACGTGTATGAGGTGGGGAATATTTTTCTGCCAGTTTTTCCCTTTTTTTTAAACTAATTAATTAATTAATTAAATTTTTTTTTTTTTGAAATAATAATAATAATTTTTTATTATTATTATTATTATTATATATATTTTAAATAATAATTATTATTATTATTATTATTTTATTATGTGAATTATATATATATATATATATAATTATGGGGAAAAAATTTTGTTAACTTTGAAAAGTCACGTTGTTTTTAAAAGGGTGAATGGGTTTTAATACCATGGGCAATTACCATGGGCTCCAAAACCACGAGCTTGTAAACCACGAGCAATTACTCTTCATTATTTCTTTTTACTTCTTTATATATATCTCTTTTTTCTTTTTCTTTTTTTCTTTTTTTTAATTTATTTCCCCCTTTATGTTGACTTTCCTTCTCTCTTTTGATTTTTTTTAATAATATATATTTCTTCCTTTTTTTTTAAACAAATGTTGTTGCCCACAAGCACTTGGTTTTAAAAAAATCTGCAATTCTGGAATTTCTTGTAATTCCTTAATTCTGGGTGATCACACAGAGATCCCGAAGAGCGATGGCTCTGATACCAATGGAGTGTAAAAACTCTGGTAAACTTTATAAGTATATATTATTATTGATAAAAGATGAAAGATGATTACAATGGGAAATCACCGAGGCTTTAAATATAGCCTCATGGTGTCCCTTGGTGAAGAGGCATGATCTTTGACCATGCTTTTTCACTTAATAAAACCTAAGATAACTATATCTAACTAATAATTAATAAATATACATAACAAAAGACTAAGAGGGCCTTTATTAAAGTGGGGTGAATTAAATACAAAGTGAGATTTAAATGCACATTTAATCTCAGCCCTAGATTTAAAGCTAACTCAGCCATTGGATTTAGGGATTCCCCAAAGGTCACTTAGGGTTAGGTTAAAGGAGGAAAAGAAGGGAAAAGATTATTCAGTCTTTCATAAGCAGATTGAGAGAAGAATGAGATGAGAGCAAGGAGAGTTTTTGAGTAGTGAGGTGAAGGAGAGCATAACCTTGGCACGCATACCGAGGCAACATTCAGCAAATCCATACAACAAGGTTGGCACACAGTTCAAGGCAGATTTGGGCACGTTTTTCAAGACATTTTCCATACAGCAGCTTGGGCATGCATTCCTAGGCAACCATACAGTATTCTAGCACAGATTTCAAGGAGAGGAGATTGTTGTTTTATGGCAACCATTTCAAGGCAGACTATACAGTCTGTTGCTATCCCTGTGCACAAAAAACGAGGCAGATTTTGTACAGCGTTTATTGTTGTTCCTCTGCACGCATTTTGAGGAGGCTGTATAGCAACATTTCTTGTTGTTCTGCACGCAAATCGAGGAGACCGTATAACAACATTTATTGATGTGTTTCTGGGCACAAAAAACAAGTCTGTCTGTATAACGTTTATTGTTGTTCTTGTTTTACTATTTGCACAATTTCTGAGGCGGTGGTTAAGCACAAAAAACGAGATAAGTTGTATTTGTTTGGTTGCTGAAATTTTTTGTCTATTTCTATCTCATTGTAAAAGCAATATTCAGAAATAAAGAGGAGCTTTCAAATTGGTTTTCCCCAAGAGTTGTAGGGGGTTTTTCCAGGGTCATATTGACCAAAAATCAGCGTGTCACTTTCTGTGTGTGGCTGAAATTATTTCTGAGTTTTATTTCTGCATTTTCTAGCACTTTGAAATTTCCAGAATTTTTGTTTTCAGAAATATTTATTGTTTCCAACTTGTTGAATGTATGTTTATGGGAATGGGCATTTAATTACATGGGAGTAATAAGGAGAAACTGATAACCGGGGTTGGGTCAAAATTTCTACATGGTAGCAAATCTTAGGTGGCTGAAAACTGCAGTTTGGGACAACAAGTGAAAAATAACAGCAAGCGGATTTTTCACACAGAAAACTGAACCTTTACCACAGCAGTGAAATTTTCAGTTTGTTAGAACAGCAAGCGTGTCTTTGGGCTTGAGGGTGGAAGATAGGTTGGATGGACACAGCAACTATAGTACATGGAAGGAAAGAATGTAGAGCATCTTTGAGGAGGCAGAAGTTTGGGGTATAATGGTGCATACACAACAGCACTATGTTAATGTGCTTGTTGACCCTGTTCAACTGGCAGACTTTAATAAGAAGAATAACAAGGGTAAGAGACTGATTCTGGATAGTATTGAAGACCATTGCATTCCTCATGTGAGAGGAAAGAGACTTGCTCATGAGATGTGGACAGCCTTGACCAATCTCTACCACAGTACCAATGAAAATAGAAAAACGGTCCTAAGGGAGAAGTTGAAGGCCATTAAGATGACAAAGACTGATAGTGTTACTGCATACCTCACAAAGATCACTAATGTGAGAGATGAGTTGGCATCAATTGGAGAGGTCATTCCACCCACTGAGTTGGTGTGAATTACAGTGAATGGCCTTCCCAGTACATGGTTGAACTTTGTTGATGGGATTGTTGCACGGGAGGCCCTTCCCACTTGGGAGAGGTTGTGGGATGATTGCATACAGAATGAAATCAGAAAGAACCAGCTTGGGGCAGCCAAACCAGTTAGTAGGAGGCAAGAAAGGCAAGGGAAAGAAGCAAGCTTCCACAAGTGGTGGTGGAGGCAATGGCAAAGGTAAAGGTAAACAGGTGAACACACAGAAGGACTATTCCAAGGTGAAGTGTTGGAATTGTCAGAAGATGGGACACTTGCAGTTGTGTGTCTGGAGAAAAAGAAGAAGGGAAAGAACAAGACCATGGCAGCATCAACAGAGATAGAGGACTTTTCGGAGAGCTTTGCCCGAGAGTTTGGATTCATTGCTTGTGAGTCCACTAGTGCAAGATCACCTGCCACGGAGGTTGAGAGGGAGTGTGCATTTCCCTCCACTAGCAGACCATCTTCAGGTATGTGGTATGTTGACAGTGAGGCTTCACGTCATATGACAGAAGTCTGTGAGTATTTCTCAGAGCTTTCAGAGAGTGGCACTGATATAGAGGTATTACTCGGAGATGATAGCAATGTTAGAGCAATTGGTGTGGGGACATTGACATTTGATAGGGAACTCAAACCTCCCTTGAAAGTGTCGGATGTTCTATATGTGCCAGGGATGAAGAAGAACCTTATATCTGTCTCAGCATTGGAGGACAAAGGGTATGAGGTATTGTTCAGGAGAGGACAAGTGTTTATATATCCTAGGGGCACTCCAGCTGATTCAGCTAGAGTGATTGGTGTATGCCATGCCAAGGTGTACAACTTTGTGTTTCAGCCCCTTTTGGCATTGAGCAGTAGTACCGGCAACAGAGCTAGCAGTTCAGAGCTATGCGAGATTTGGCACCACAGGATGGGGCACATGTATCATGGGGCCTTGAGGACATTGCAGGAGATCACTACAGGTGTGCCAAATTTTAGTTCTGATCACATTGATACATGAAGAGGATGTGCTATGGGGAAGTTTGCCAAATCCCCTTTTCCCAATAATGGCAGCAGATCGACTAGGATTCTTGATTTGATTCATACCGATGTGAGCGATCGGATGTCACATGTTTCCTTGAGTGGATATGAGTATTATGTTTTATTCATTGATGATCACTCCAAGAAGACCTATATTTATTTCTTGAAGACCAAGAGTGAGGTCTTCAAGCGGTTTCAGGAGTTCAGAGCTCTTGTGGAGACTCAAACAAGTCAGAAGATCAAGTCCCTCAGGTCGGACAATGGAGGGGAGTACACCCTTGGTGAGTTTGTTGATTATTGTGCGGAGGCAGGCATCAGGAGGGAGTTCACAATTCCTTACAACCCCCAGCAGAATGGGGTTGCGGAGAGGAAGAACATATCCATCGTTGGGGTTACCAAAGCCATGCTACATGATCAAGGGTTACGATTGTTTTTGTGGGCAGAGGCCTGCAACACTGCTATGTATTTGCATAACAGGAGTCCACATCGTGCCTTGGGGCATGTGACTCTGGAGGAGGCATTTTCTAGGAAGAAGCCTGATGTTGGTCATTTTCGTCTCTTTAGGTGTATTGCATACTCCTATGTACTCAAGGAGAAGAGGACCAAACTAGAGCCCACTGTAGAGAAGGGTATCTTTGTGGGCTACAGTGAGACCTTGAAAAACTTTCGGATTTATATTCCTGCACGGAGGAGAGTTGTTGTTAGACGGGATGTGAAGTTCAAGGAGGACAGGGCTTTCAAGAGGTCACGGGAGTTAGAGTAGTTGGATCAGCCATACCCTCAGGAGCAGCTGATCCAGTCACAGGGATCCAGTAGGCAGGGATCAGGAGGTACATCGATTACGGTGTCAGGTCCGTCAGTGAGCAGTGGCTCGCAAAGTCAGATGGGTGGTGCTTCGGGCAGCATGCAGAGAAATCCGCAAAGCAGTTCACTAGGTAGTCCACTGATGGACAGTTCACACGGTACTTCAGCATCTACAGGTACAGGTTCAGGCAGGAGGACAGCAGACAGACATTCAGGAGTTCAGGCTTCTGATGAGGATGAGAAGTTTCACTCTCTGGTGGGAGAAGTGTGCTCAGGGAAGAGGAAGCCCAAGTGGCTTCAGGATACCTTGAGAGAGGCCACATCTGTTGCTGGGCCAAAGAGACCGGTCAGAGAGAGCAGACCACCTGAGCGGTTCTGTAGCTATATGGCAATGGTTGCCAGCATCATTGACTATGAGCCTTCTATCTATGAGGAGGCAGCTAGCCAGCAGGTCTGGAGAGAGACCATACAGGAGGAGTATTCTTCTATCATGAAGAATGATGTTTGGGAGGTGGTGTCGAGGCCTGAGGGCAAATCTGTGGTTACTTCCAGATGGCTTTACAAGGTAAAGCACAATGCAGATGGCAACATCGAGAAGTTCAAGGCAAGGTTTGTGACTAGAGGGTTCTCCCAGGTAGAGGGAGTAGACTATGAGGAGACCTTCGCTCTCGTGGCTCAATATACTTCCATTCGCTCCATTACATCGATAGCAGCAGAGATGGGTTGAAAGATCCACCAGATGGATGTGAAGATCGCATTTTTCAACGGCTTCATACAGGAGGAGGTGTACATTGAAAAGTTGCAGGGCTTTGAGGTGCATGGGAAGGAGTCCCATGTATGCAGACTGAAGAAGGCACTTTATGGCCTGAAGCAAGCTCCTAGAGTTTGGTACTCCAGGATTGATACATACTTACAGGAGATGGGTTTCACAAAGAGTGATGCAGATTCGAACCTACACTTTATTGTGATAGGTGAGGAGCCTCTCATTCTGGTGTTGTATGCAGATGACTTGGTCATTACGGGTGCAGAGAGACTCATAGACGGCTGCAAGAGAGATCATGCTTCAGAGTTCAAGATGAAGGACATTGGCTTGATGGATTACTTTTTGGGTTTGGAGGTGTGGCAGGAGGAGGGGCATTTATTCCTAGGACAGGGGAAGTATATTGTGGACATCCTTAGCAGATTTCACATGGAAGATTGTAGATCTATGTCGACACCTATGATCACTAACTGGAAGAAGCTTCACGCTTCAGATTCCAAGTTGGTGGATCCCACATTGTATAGACAGCTGATTGGTTCCTTGATGTATTTGGTCAACACTAAACAAGATATATGTTTTGCAGTCAACACGATGAGCCAGTTCATGTGTGAGCCTAGGACAGTGCACTAGGTTGCTACAAAACAAATTTTGCGGTACTTGTAGGGGACAGTGGATTATGGTCTGGATTATAGACAGGGAGATGGAGTGAGATTGGCAGCGTACATTGATTCTGATTGGGCAGGTTGTGCTTTTGATAGAAAGAGCACTTCAGGGTGTTGTTTTGGGTTGGGTTCGGCAGTTGTGTCATGGTTCAGCAGAAAGCAACAGTCAGTAGTATTGAGTTCACCGGAAGCAGAGTACATCGTAGCCAGTATAGCTAGTTGTGAGGCCATATGGCTTCGCAAGATGTTGTTTGGCTTATTTGGTCAGCCGTTGAGACCTTCAGTGATTTACTGTGATAATCAGAGTTGAATTAAACTCACGGAGAATCCAGTATTTCATGACAGGTCAAAGCATATTGTAATCAGATATCATTTCATCAGAGACTATGTTCAGAAGGGAGTTGTGAAGCTTGACTATATTCCCACAAATGAACAGGTCGCAGATATATTCACCAAAGTCTTACCACGAGGCAAGCATGTCTACTTCAGAGACAACATAGGTGTGGTGAGGAACATTTTCCTTGGTAAGAGGGAGTGTTGAAATTTGGGTACCAAAGGAGAAGTGGTTCCCTAAGGCTTTGATCTTTGGCCTAGGGAAAAGTGTCCAAATGTATTTAACTTTTTCTCCGAAAGTGACTTTATAAGTAATAAAGTCAAATCTAATTTAAAAGTGACTTTATAAGTGATAAAGTTATCAAGTCTAATTTTAAAGTGACTTTAATAAAGTCAATGTGAAATTAGAAAGTGAAAAGTGACTTTGGAAATAAAAGACTAAGAGGGTCTTTATTAAAGTGGGGTGAATTAAAAAATAGAAACTGAGATTTAATGCACATTTAATCTCAGCCCTAGATTAAAGCTATCTCAGCCATTGGACTTAGGGATTCCCCAAAAGTCACTTAGGGTTAGGTTAGGAGGAAAAGAAGAGAAAAGATGATTCAGTCTTTCATGAGCAGATTGAGAAGGAGGAGAAGAGAGCAAGGAGAGTTTCTGAATAGTGAGCTGAAGGAGAGCAGAACCTTGGCATGCATACCGAGGAAACATTCAGCAAATTCGTACAAGGTTGGCACACAGTTCAAGGTTAATTTGTGCATGTTTTTCAAGGCATTTTCTGTACAGCAGCTTGGGCATGCATTCCTAGGTAGCTGTACAATATTCTGGCACAGATTTCAAGGAGAAGAGATTGTTGTTTTATGGCACAAATTTCGAGGCAGGCCATACAGTCTGATGTTGTCCTTGTGCACAAAAAACGAGGCAGATTTCGTACAACATTTATTGATGTTCCTCTGCACACATTTCTAGGAGGTCGTATTGCAGCATTTATTGCTATTCTACACGCAAATTGGGGAGGCCGTGTAGCAGCATTTATTGTTGTGTTTCTGGGCAAGAAAAGCAAGGAAGTCTGTACAGCATTTATTGTTGTTCCTTTTTTACTGTTTGCACAACTTCTGAGGCGGTGGATAAGCACGAAAAACGAGATAAGTTGTATTTGTTTGGATGTTGAAATTTTCTGTGTATTTCTATCTCATTGTAAAAGCAAAATTCAGAAATAAAGAGGAGCTTTCGAACTGGTTTTCCCCAAGAGTTGTAGGGGGGTTTTTCCAAGGTCATATTGACCAAAAAACAGCATGTCATTTTCTGTGTATGGCTGAAATTATTTCTGAGTTTTATTTCTGCATTTTCCAGCACTTTGAAATTTCTAGAATTTGTGTTTTCAGAAATATTTATTATTTCCAGCTTGTTGAATGTATGTTTATGGGAATGGGCATTTAACTTCATGGGAGTAATAAGGAGAAACTGATAACCGGGATTGGGTCAAAATTTCTCCATGTCTCGCTAACGGAGTCCTTTGTATCCAACAAGGTGCCTGGATGCACAATCCTTGGGGGTGGTGGGAGGGGGGAGGGGTGTGTAGGAGCGAGGGATACTCCTAGAATCCAAGGTCGAAGGAAAGAAGCTCTGGATAAGTATCTGGTAACTGGTTGCTTCGTTGGGGCTGGGGAGGAGTCTTCCAATGAGTTAAATCCAACTTTGCTTTGGGATTAAGCAACACCACAAATAACATTGCTAAAGGTCATGCCCTCTATGAAGAAATCAGATTGATGTTACAATCAAGGATCAAAAGGCTGGCATGTACTGGAGATTCTAAGCTTATTATAGAAATTTGAAACACCATGCATCTCTATTCAGCAAAAATATACAAAGGATAATTATCATGGCAAGTAGATTAGCCATGTCATTTCAAGTCACTAATTTGCTAAATGTCCCAAGAAAAGAAATAAAGAAGCAGGTTTTAAGGAAAAATATGTTAGGAAGGATTTGAATGGAGCCAAATTCATCAAGGAATTCAATTGACAATTACAATTATGGAATAGTAGATATCCAAATTGTTATGGCCTGAAACTTCACTGCTACTTCTAGTGAAATATGTGAAAACTAAAGTGTCACTCAGACCAACTCTTGACCCTTTCAAATATTCTATGGATGGCCCTCCTCATCGTTTATCCTTATATAATATATTAATAAGGCAATCAGGGATGATTCTTGCATGTGTACTAAAAAACCACAAAACATTTCTTATCTCAAAACCTATGAATTTCCATTTCCCATTATTAACCTGTTTTGTGTTTCATTTTGTCATTTTTGTTTCTAACATAGCTTTAAGAGAGGCAGAAAAGCACTCAATTTGGAAACATGGAAGTTCTTGGATCTTGATCGATGAAAGCAGACAAAATGGTGATGATGACTCAGAGAGAAGCAATAAATGGAATCAGAAAACCAATAGCAAGGAAGCCAGCTCAAATAAATACATTCGGCTGAAGGAAACCACCATAGATCTTGTTTATAGTTACAGTTAAAATAACGGGCATAAATGGTCTTTTGATATTCACGTATAATGGTGTTTTAGCCAGTTGTTATTGGAAGAAGAGATCACCTCCGCTCCAAAGTTTGTAATATTACTCAGATGCAACCTTCTCAGAACCAGAAGATATCTCTGTACCAAGAATCGTGCAACAAAGTCTAAGTGTGCTATGCAACAGATACATAATAGGTCAAGAAATCACCCAATATATACATTCATGTCTATTTTCATCTCTGGAGAAATCTCTACGAAGATATATGCCTTCTTTGCTAATTTATATATTAGGAGCTTTGCAGACAACTTCAGGACATCCATGGTGGCATTTTAACCTAAATAAAATCTCCAGTCACTCGTCCAAGTATGGAAATAGGTTTGAGTAATCTCTGCTGTGGAAGCTGTAACTGCCGGCTTGGTTGTCCAGGTATTTTGTAAGGACTGTAATGCCAATGAGCCATCCTTGTAACAGCTATTCCCTGGGCAGTTTTAAGTAACATAGAACATATATATATATATATATATATATATATATATATATATATATATATACAGAGAGAGAGAGTGTGTGTGTTATGAATATAATTCATAACGAATATAATAAATATAATTATTAATAGTCAACTAAGGATTATGTAAGTAGTCATTAAGTTAGTAAAAGGGCATCATTAAGTTTGCCCATTCATGAAAGGCCACCTGCGTAGGTATATAAGCAGGGCCTCAATGTAACATTTTATCATCTCTTATATATAATATATTATTATTACGAATACCTCTTGTGTATTTCACAATTAATTCAACAAGCCTACAGCTTTGTTGCTCCAGAGAAATCTCTCACACACACAAGATATGAACATGTTGGCACAGGACAATATTATCTATACTACAGAGAAACAGGTTACAGAAACCAATATGATACAAACACAGATCATAATGAGAAAGATACACATACCAAAGGCTGATGCTTTTGCAATTCTTAAAATAGTATCAGCATCCCCTTCTAACAAAGAATGCTAGGATAATTTCAGCCGCTACACTTCAGCTGAGACAAAGATGAAAACCAGTTCATTAGTATAAACACATATACATGCTTTCAAAATCCTACATAAATCATGTTGTGACTTGTCATACAGATACAAATGTAGATGAAAGTAAGCAGAACTTACATGAATGATTATAAATTTTAGGACAAAACTTCCTCAAATCAAATTGCCACCAGCAGAACATTTTCAATATGCAAGCGCATCACGGAATGCACTATTGATCATTTAACGGCATTAAGAAAAGTTCTCGGTCTCCAAATTGACTGCATATGATTCCACTCTAAACCCTGGATGCATAAAGGATATGCATGCCTGAACAACACAATGCAAGGGCAACTACATAACGAAGCAAAAATAGAAAAATATAGTAGAGTGCAAAAACGTTCAATGCATGGGAAAGCTTATGTCCAATGTTTTAAATAAAACAAGCATAACTTAGAGCTTGTCTTTATATATAATTCTATAGATGCCCATATTATCGAGGGTCAAAATGTTACAAATCACAAATATTATTAAACGCTAAATGGTTGTTTGTTTAACAATGGATAACGAATGTACCCACTAGCCAATTGTTACTATAGGTGAAGCTTTAATATCTTCAACTACCTATGTGGACTCGCTTCCAACTATGACTGTAAAAATGTATCCTAATCCCCTGCATGTATAAAAAATTCCCATGCTGGCAACATAACACAATCCAAGTGAGCAGAGATGTTATCAAAATGAACAAGTAAATGAAATGAAACATTGACACGTAATGTCCTCCTTTAAGCTATGAAAATAGAAATCTGGAAATGGCATTACAAGGCAAAACATATTTTATGATCTCAATGAGACGCACATATTGTGAAGAACAAAGAATGGAAAATTATATTTGATTGAAAATACAGTCTAAAAAATGGATGGGTACCATGAACATTTGCATCTTTGACTTTCCTAAGAAACCATTCTTGCAAGTCACTGAAAGTAGATCCACTCTCATAATTTCAACAATACATTTACATGGGCTCAGAGCAACAAATATCTCACAAGGTATGAGGCTTCAAACTACTATTGCTGTAAGATCTTCAAATACATTTTTGATACTGGGCCTTTCTGAGACAGGTCGAATGCATTTTAGAGTAATGGCAAGCACATCATCCATTCCTTTGGGAGGTTCCCGTTCACCATCAGCAGGTAGGAGGGCAGAATCAAAACAATCTACTGCCCGCCCTTCAGTGGCTAATAGTCTTACCCAGTCAGTAAGATCAACTGCCCCTGTATTTCCAGATACAATATCACCTGCACTTTTTCCAGTTAAAATCTCCATCAAAATCACACCAAAAGCATAAACATCAGCCTTAAATGATGGTTTTGGCTTCTTTGCAGCTGCCAACTCTGGTGCTCGATATCCAAGAGCACCAGCATTTAATATCTGTTCTGCTGTCCCAGCTGACGTCATCAATAGATCAAGGCTATAATCAGCAAGCCTTCCACTAAGATCAGGACCATCTAGGAGAATATTTGTTGCTTTCAAATTACCATGTGGTAAGCCTCTTTCATAATGAAGATAATTCAAACCACGAGCAATATCCACAGCAATTTTTAGCCGATGTGCCCAAGCCAAAGGTGACGATTTACTACTTGAACTCTCTGCAAAAGAATAAGATATCAATTTAGCAATTCATCCAGTTATTGTTGATATTAAGAACCACAAACTAAACTGCTCCAATTGTCAGCACTTGTTAGTACCTGCATATTAACAGCAATACTAGTATCATGTCCACGGCGAAACACACTAAATACACTCAAAAGAACCTAGAAAATCAGAAGATTCACTCATAGTTGGGCTCTTTTACATTTTGAGCATAAACATCTCCCGATGTTAGACATTTTAAAGAAAGAGATAAATAAAAGCATTTCATTTATGCCCACAAATGACCCGCAATCAATCAACATGACTAGAAAATACAAACAGTCCATATTGAATATGGGAGTGTCTAAAACACTCCTGACCACCAAAAATCTGACACAATAAATTATAAACATCTCCTCACATTAGACATTCCAACAATAAAGATAAATAAAAGCATTTTGTTTATGTCCACAAATGACCCTGAATTGGAAAATGACACTAAAAAATACAAACAGTCAACATCAAATATGGGACTAAAAAATATAAATGACAACATGAGAAAGAAGACAGGTTGATAAAAGCTGAAATGCAATGAAAACCCCCTAGAAGAGAAGCAACTGTATTCAGTGCTGGAAATAGAAGTAGATACAAAGGGGAAGAAGAGGCTTAGAGGGTAACCCTCTTTATGGACCAAGGCTGTGTGACCTCATATATAAGTGAGGTGGTTGCCAGTCAGGCGAGAGGAGATGAATTATCTCTCAGATCTGACACCATCAAACTCAATGACTGAATAGCCCGCTTGGAACTTAGCGACTCCAACCTTAAAGATACGCTTAAGAAAAAAGATGACAATTCTAGTGATACCGGGCCTGGAGAGGTCTCTCAAAGTCTTCACACATGGGTGATCCCCTCATTCATGGACTGACCGAGGCACATCTGATTAGGATTGCTAAAGAAAATCGGAACGGAACCTTTCAAGTCAGAAAACAAGCAGTGTAATGTATTCATGGACAGACCGAGGTACATCTGATTAGGATAGCGAAAGAAAATGGCAACAGAACCATAGTTTTAAAACTCGGACTCAGACTCGGAACCAGCCGAGGGTTGACTCCGACTCTGTATCAACTCGGCCTAGTTAATTTCAATGACTCAGTGTTCGTAAAAAATACATTAAATATTTATTTTTTTATGAAAAACATATCTTTAAAGATTTTCATTCATGTTTCTAAACTCAAGGTTGCTCCAAAAACCAACTCCTCCATGCTGCTCCAGTGATTGTCAAAGACAATCCTAACTGCTGCTCCAAAAACCAACTCCAACTCTTCACAAACTCCTCACAAATTCTCACACAAATGCAGTGAGATAGTTGTGAGGAAATGTGAGGGGGTTGGGTCACTTTTATAGGCTTGGGAGACGGGTAGAGGCATTAGGGTAAAAATAAATAAATAAATAAAACCAATTTGGAGTCTGCCCTGCCGCCTCTTTTTCCCGCCGCCCAGACCAGCCAGTTTAAGTCAGGCTCAGCCAAGCTGGCCCGGTCAGGGGTTTGGTTCTGTCTACCAGGCATAGTCGGACCAACCTATTTTTGAAACTATGAACAGAACCTCTCAAGTTAGAGAACATGCAGTGTAATGTCCCTTAAATCTCATAATATATGGGATATTTGATGGCAAACTGTTCTTCAACCATGCTCTCCAAAATATGGCACACCTAACATCCTCTCAGATTTTCAAATGTGGTGGTTTGTCTCAATCGTATGTAGCAGGGACAAACATATGATTGATTGAGGGGGATCATGAGGTTTTTAACCCAATGGCATCAAATGTAATCAGGTGAACAATGATACCATCTTGAACCTAAATAAAACATGCATAACAAAATACCATCCAGGGTCCAAGAGTCTAGGAGAAGAAAAAATTGCTCTAAATATAAATCTGATAGATGCCATCTCTAACTGCCCTAAGAGCAAGGCCATCAAAAGAGCTATTGGAAGGAGGGAGGCACATAGTCGAAATGTCAATACACTCGAGGAGTAAAGTAGCACCTGAGACCCCAGACTACCAATGTCCAGAAGAGCTTATGGACACACTCCCTACTAAAGAACAAAGAACCAAGCATCAGCCAGCCAGAGAAAGGCAATTCGATAGAGATGATACGAGCAAAATCAAAGGAGAAACCCAAGAGTTGTCTGATGTCATAGAAATCAAACTAGGTTCTCATTCTTCCCCTCAAATGATTAAAATAGGAAAGGGATTGTCCAAAGAAGAGGGGTGAACTCAAAAGCTTGTTGAGAGAATTTAACGATGTTTTTGCTTGGTCATATCGAGAACTCAAGGGCTACAGCCCTGAAATCATCCAATATACTATTCCCCTCCAAGAAGGAGCCAAGTCGGTCAAACAAAAGTTGAGGAGAATGAATCCCAATCTGGCCCCTTTGGCCAAGGAGGAGCTCCAAAAGATGGTAGATGCTGGTATAATTACTCCTATTACACACTCTTCATGGATTTCCAATCCATTGGTTACGCAAAATATGACTGGGAAAATTAGGATCTGTATAGACTTTAGGGATTTGAACCACCTGAGCCTCATGGACAATTACTGCTTCCCTAACATGGAAAACCTATTGCAACAAATGTTTTAAAAAACGGAATCGGTCAGCTACCAGGCCGAGGTAATGACTCGGCAATGACTCGGTTTTTGTAAAAAATACATTAAATATTAATTTTTTTGTACAAAAACATAAATTTAAAGATTTTTATTCATGTTTCCAAACACATAGCATTACAATATAGACAAAAGACAACATATGATCAAAGTAGGCTCATGAATATATCCATTATATCAAAATTGCACCCAGTGCACCGTCCAAGGACCAATACATGATGATGAATCATGATATAGAGATCAAAACAAAAAACATAACTAAGGAGGCTCTAAATGGCCTCTACAACAAAACATGAATAGTCACTAGTAACTACTGCTACTAGCTAGTCATCTGACTGTGACAAGCCAATGTCCTCTTCCCCAAACTCTGAACCAGAGGGGGAAGACACTCGCTCCGCCTCCTCCTCTGAATCAACATCCTCAACTGGAACTATACCCTTGCCCTTACCACCTTGAGAATCAGATACACGAGCTATGCGTCTCCGTCGTGGCTGACTAGAGGAAGTGCCTGCACCTGCAACTAGATGGCCTGGGACTGGGTCTGCTACTAGTGGATCTACATTGAGCATAGTCACCTCCATCTCTAAATCGAAGTCAAGTGAACTCTCCCTGTCAAACTCTGGTGGACAAGACTCCACTACCCAATCTGATGTTGGATCAATATCCTCCAACACAATGGGATCTGAATCAAGTCTTTTGTTCAGCAATTGGTTCCGTCTTAGTCGAAGGTGGTACTGGACAAACACTAGATCATTTAACCGTTTTTGCTCCAAACGGTTTCTCGCGTGTGTGAATCCTCTCAAAGACAGACCAATTGCGCTCACACCTAGAAGCACTGCAAGTTTGACTCAAAATGCGGATTGCAAACCTCTGCAATTCAAGACAGTGGGCACCAAATGCCTCCCACCATTGTGCTGCAAAAAATGAGTTTCAGTTAGCTCAACAATTTATATCCAACTTTGAAATTGAAATTATAATTTTATAAACAATTATACAAAATAATAAATTATAAAATATAAATTTGAAATTTGAAATTCTTTGTTTACCTGGCTCATCTGATTCCCTTGCAATCCTTGCAAGGTTCTTGCCAAAGGTACCAGTGGCTTGGCTGAACATAGTGATCTGCTTGTGTATCTTCAACTGCTCACTCTCTGTGGGGATCATGCGATCAATGCAGTCAATCAATCCATCTCTAACCTCCCCAGTCAAAGCTCTTGTTTCCTAAGCTTTATAATGATACCTTGGGTTCAGAAAATACCCAGCTGCATGTATCGGGCGATGGAGTTGATTGTTCCATCTCTGATCAATGATTTCCCAAATGGGCCCATACTTAGCCACTCTGTCCTTGCATGTTGCCCTTATTTGCTCCTTTGCTTGATCCATAGCCTCATAAATGAAGCCCATAGCCAATCTTTCCCCATCCACCAAGCGCAACACCTTAACCAATGGCTCACCAAGTTTCACAATGGTTGCTGCCTTTTCCCAAAATATTTCTTCAACGACTTTCCTTTTCATGTCTTTGCCATCCTGTTTGCGAGAGAACTGACTTTCATTCCATTCATCACTAGAAAACATCTTTTGCAAGTTTCTATGTTGGGCACCCATAGATTGCAATGTCAAAAAATGTGTTGCAAATCTAGTGATGGTAGGCCTAATAAGTTCCTTGCCCCCTGTGTATTTCCTCATCAGACTCAGAATCCATGAATGATTGTAAATATATTTTGTGATGCATTTGGCATGCTCTATAGTGTTCTTGATCCAGTCTATTTTGCCAATATCCTCAAGCATGAGGTCTATGCAATGTGCAACACATGGGGTCCAAAAGATGGTTGGGTGTTTTTCCTCTAACAATTTACCAGCAAGAACATAGTTAGAGGCATTGTCTGTGATGATTTGAACAACATTTGCCACCCCCACCTCTTCAACAACCTCATCCAAAAGCTGTAACAACAACTGTGCATCTTTTACCCTATCAGATGCATCAACTGATCTTAGAAACATGGTTCCCCGTGGGCAAAAGACAAAAAAGTTTATGATGGTACGGTTCCTCTGATCAGTCCATCCATCTGACATGATGGTACATCCTGTACATGCCCATGAGTTTTTGAACTCTTTCAAATAATCATCAATGTTTGAAATCTCTCTTTGCAAAAAAGATCCTCTTAACTCATGCAGAGTAGGAGGTTTGAAGCCCTTTCCAGCAGCATATATGGCATCAAAAATAGGTTCATAATATGGTGAACGAGTAGCATTGAAGGGAATATCAACATCATACCGCCATCTAGCAATGTACTCACAAGCAACATCTCTCAATTCTTTTTTCCAATGAGCATCTAAAGTGGGCTGCACAGTTGGAGGACTAGGACCATATGCAGTTGCACTATCAGAGGGAGATGAGGGCACAGAAAAACTTTTAATAGTACCCTTATTTCTCATTGCACCCTTACCCTTGTCAGAAACAGACTCCCTAAAGGGAGGAACATAGCGAAAGGGGTTTTTGGATGCATCAGTGGAAGGGATAGATGAGGAATCATCATAATTAAAAGATTCAAAACTTGAGTTGGCAGCCATCATATGTTGTAGATTCCTCTTCCTCCCAATTTCAGCCTCTATTTCTTTTTGCCTATTTTTGTCTTGCTCAAACTTGTCAAATTGTGCTTTCAACTGCTTCCTAATTTCCCCAATGTTTTCTCCTTCACATGCAGTAATTTGGCCTTTAATACCAGCCAAATGTAGTTTCAGTCTATGAATGCCCCCTGCACCATCCTTAATTTTTTTCTTGCAAAATTTGCAAAACATTTGATCCCCAACCATTTCAGCATATGCCCAAGCAGAGTCTTTTGCTCTAGGGGCCATTTTGGACTGAGTTTTTGACTTGGAAATAAAATGTTTAAATCTGAACATGAAAACAAACAAAAAAAACTATTCATTCTATGTTCATTTCTTTCACCAAATGGCAAATGCCAAAAACTATGCAAATGCAAATGGCAAATGCTAGATTTTCTAAATAAATAAAACAAACAAAGGCAGATTTAGAAGAGAAAAAATAAATACCTCTAGCCTCTAGCTTCCTCTAGCTCAATGCTGCTCCAAAGCTTGCCCAATAAGCTCCTCACTGCTGCTCCAAAACTTGCCCAATAAGCTCCTCACTGCTGCTCCAAAACCAACTCCACAATCTTCAGAAAACTCTCACAAATGCTCAAGCAAATTGAATGAGAAAGATGTGAGCTCAATAGAGGGGTTGGGTTAGTTAAATAGCATTTGGAGGGCTTAGACAACCTAAAAAAACCCTAACAGCGAATTAAAATCAAGTTTCAAGTCCACAAAACCGGGTTTTTTGGGCCCATCGGCCGGCTGTCATGACTCGGCCTGGTTGACTCGGGCTCGGCCTGGTTGACCGGCTTGTTACCGAGCCGGGCGAGTCATTACAAAAACCGGCCAGCTCGGTAACAAGCCGGCCAACCTGGCTGGTTTTCTGCCTGGTCGGACCGGCCGACCTAATGGCTCGGTCGACCAGGCCTGGTCAGACTTGAGCCGGCCGTTTTTTAAAACAGAGATTGCAACGAATAACCGGATCCAAAATGATGTCTTTCCTTGACGGATTTTCTGGGTATATCAAGTGGTTGTGAAAAAAACACCCTTCACCACCCCTTAGGGGACTTATAATTACCTAAGAATGCATTTGGGTTGTTAAAAGCAGGGTCTACCTTCCAAAGGGATATGGACTTTGCCTTTAGGGATATCATAGGAAAAATCATTGCGATATACCAGGATGACTTAACAGTCACATCTGAAGAAAGGCATGACCATTGAGAGCACCTTAGGAAAGTATTTGAAAAATGCAGGCAATAGTAAATACAATATATCGCTAAATCTTAATAAGTCCAAAATTGGAGTGGATCAAGGAAAGTTACTTGGCCACATCATCTCAAAAGATGGAATTAGCATTAGCATGGAAAGAATAAAGGCTATTAAGCGGATCGCTCCCCCAAATGATAAGAAGGCCTTAAAATCATTCTTTGGTAAGATTAAATTTGTAAGAAGGTTTATCCCAAATTTCGTTGAGATTTGCTAAAGAAGGATACTCCAAAGGACAAGTTTTTAAAGAAATTAAGGATAGAATAGCCTCGGCCCCCGTCTTAGTTAGTCCTGATTACTCTAAACATTTCATCATTTACTCATTTGGATGAGGGCACAATCGCAGGAATATTGATGTAACAGGACAAGGGAAACGAAAGGCCAATTGCATTTATGAGTAAACCCTTACGGGATGCTAAGATGAGATACACCCTCACCAAAAACAAGCATATGCTCTAGTCAAGTCATTGAAATATTTCTGGGACTACGTAGGATATAAAAGAATCCATGCCCTTGTCCCATACCCTGTTGTCAAAGATGTGCTATCCCAAAGTAATTTTTTGGGATCAAGAGACAAATGGATCTCGAAAATCCAAGAGTACAATTTAGAAATTCAACCCAAAATGATCATTAGGGATCAAGGCCTAGCAGAATTGTTGACTGAAAGAAATAATAATGCCATCCATATGGGCGAGGAGGAGCAACTTTGCGCAATTGCAATATAATTGGAAGAAGATGGATGGTACTTTGAAATCATATAATACCTTGGGAATTTGTCTGTCCCTCCTAGTTTAGTGGAGGATAAAACAAGAGCCCTCAAATTGAAAGCTGCCAAATACCGCTTGACCCAAGATGGCCTGGGATGGATGAGCTCAAATGGAGTCATTATTCTTTGCATGAACAAAGACGAAGCCGAGAAACTTGTCAAGCAATTCCATGCTAGGTTTTGTGGTGGAAATTATGTTGCAAGGACTATTGCCCACAAAATCCTCCTGGCAAGTTACTATTGGCCTGCCATCTTTGTTGACACCCTGAACTTTGTTAAAACTTGCCAACCATGTCAATTGTTCATAGGAAAACAACAATTCCCAACCTTATCGCTAAAGAGCGTAGTCATTGAGGCTCCATTTCAACAAAGGGCCCTTGATTTCATGGGACAATTCAAGGAAAATTCTAGCAATGGTCACAAATGGATCTCTACTGCCACTAACTACTTAAATAAATGGGTGGAGATTATTCCCACCAAGAAAGCCATTGACCAAGTCGTTATGGACTTCTTGGAACAACAAATAATGATAAGGTTTGGTGTTCCCACCAAGATTGTGATTGATAACGCTAAGGATTTCAATTCTATCGCCATTGCCTCGAGGTGTTGTAAATATGGAATAATATTGTCTCACTCGTCTAATTATTATCCCTAGGGAAACGACCAAGCTGAATCGACGAATAGGAACCTCATGAAGATAATCAAGAAAATTGTGGGTGAAAACAAACAAAGTCGGGATAGCAAGATCAAGTATGGGTTGACCACACAACTGTGAAAGCATCCATAGGATATAGTCCCTTTCGGTTAGTATATGGGTCTGAGACGAAGTTACCCATCCAATTGGAGTTTTCCTACTCTAAAATGCCTTAAAGCCTTCCCCAATCAACAGGATGCCATTAAATATCACTGAGATGGATGTGTTGGATTTTGGTGGCATCCGACACACGTTCTAGTCTCAATTTGTTAAGAGGCTAAGGAACATGAGATCTCCAAAACCTAGAAAAGATTTCGCAAGAAAAGCTTCTGAAACACCTTATTTAAATTAATTGATCAATAATTAAAAAAATGCCGAAGTCTAAATTAGGAAAATTGATTAATTAATGGGAATTAATTAAAGATAATCCAGAATGGTCTAGCAACTCACACGAATTGAGTCTAAGATTGTCTTAGTCGTTGATGAGGATCTAATCATGGTCGTTGAAACTCCAGCAAGAGATTATAAGAGCAAGTCGAAGGGATGGAGATAGACACAGTTGTGAGAGGAAGAGCAAGGCAGATCAAGCTACCCAATTCACAGAGATTTAGCGAGGGAAGAGTTTGAGCCAGAGGGAGAGCATCGAAAAGAGGGAGCAACAGAGAGAATTCCGAAGGAGTTCCCCGATAGTTTTCCAGTGCTGAAGACGCAAGAAAAGGGAGGTTGAAATGTTCTGCAGAGAAATTCGTCCAACCAGTGCGAGTTAGCCAATCCAGCTGAGTGAGTTCTCGGGAAGAGTTTGTTTTAGTTGTCGGAGGATAGAAAGATTATCTAGAAGGATGAGCAAATTTTTCCAGAGGCAGAAGGGTACTAGACGACCCATTCTATGGCCGATTCAGGGATTGTATGACTTGCACAAGCCAGCAGTGCAAGCAACCAAAAGGCAGTGCTAGCAGCCCAGAGGGAGGTTGAGTTATTTTGCAGAGGGAGAATTTTTCTCCTAATTATTTTGGCCAGATTATTTGCCAAAGGAATTGCCACTTGGGCATCCAGATATTATACTCAAATTGTTGTTGCATAATAATAAAATAAAACCTCATTTGTTGCATCGGTTTTCCCTTTGGCGTTTTTCCCGAGACTATGAGTCCAAAAATACTGCTATCTATTTTATTTTGTGTGTGTATTATTTTCTCAGTCCCTGATTTATTTTCCACAACATTTATTTTAATTGAGAAGATTGCAGTAGTGAGCTATTTGTTATTTGTCATTAATTAAATAACAAAATACAAAGAAACAACATCAGTTAGAAAAATAGTTTCCAATTTATTGCAATCAAGGAATTTTCACATGGTATCAGAGCATTGAACATCATATCAGGGGCTGAGAAGCAAGAGAAGCATAATTGTGCAGTTTCAGATGGAGATTTGAGAGAAATCTTTCCAAATCTGCGCAAGCCAGCCAGGCTGTGTGATTTACTGGGCAAAAACCAATTTCCATAGGCAAAGTGCAAGAAAAGTTCAATTTGTCTAAAGCAAAATTCTAGCACGAAGTGGATTTGTCGGATAGAGGGTTCTGGTGAGCAGATATGGGCGCAAAAGTTTTGCAGCGAGGGTTTCAACTACAGATTTGTGCAAGGAGAGGAAGAGAAAAGGACACTGGAGAGGAATTTCTAGAATTTCTCAAAGGGATTCCAGATCCAGTTTTCAGGAGGAAATCTGAGAGTTCCAATTGCAGTGGGTCGTAGCAGTTTTTCCAGTCAACTAGTGTGAGCTTCAGGAGTAGCAATACGTGTGCCAAGTTCTAGAGAAGGACTTCCAGAACGTCGAGTGAGTTGCCCAATAGAGGTAGCAAGCAGTGCGAGTACCAAAAGAGGACATCCGAAGGCAAGAAATAGCAAATTTGTGGATTTCTTGAGGAAGTGCAAGTCGTTGAAGCAGGGTCGCAGGAAAGATAAGAGATTTCAGTTTATTTCCCAGTTTTTGAGTTTTCACAGAGATGGTCGCAATAGGTCTCAGAGATCATGATAGACTTCACAGAACCTTCAATTTTAGCGTCTGAAAGGCCAAGATGCAGTTTCTATTAGATGAGCATGGTCTGAAAGAGTTCGCGACAAATGTCATGGCATAACCAACAGATGCACAATTATTGGCAAATTTCAAGAAACAAATGACTAAGACGAAGAGGATGTTCTCCTATGGAGTCTGAGATCATATCGTCTCGCATATTGTAGAAAAGGCAATAGCAAAGGACATGTGGGATGTCGTTGTGAAGTTATACTAGGATCCATCAAAGAACCGTAAAATGATTCTCAAAGAGAAGTTGAGGACCACAAAGATATTGAAGGGTGAAGGTGTGACTCCCTATCTCACCAAAATTCAGAATGTTCTTGATGAGCTAGCAACTTTAGGTGAGAATATTGATGACAAAGAACTTGTGTGGGTCGCTATAAATGGATTTGCCAAAGAATGGAGTACCTTTGTTCAGGGGATCAATGGATGAGATCAACTACCGGAATGGGAACTTTTTTGGAGTGACTTCACGCAAGAGGAGATAAGGCTCGGTCTAGTCGAAGGTAATATCAACAACAGCAGCAAAGGACCGAAGGTTGAGAAAGAGGGAGAGGAAAATGTAGCCCTTGCAAGTAAAGGGAAAGCGAGGAAGGGTCCCACTCAGGGACAAAGCTCAAAGGGGGGCGAGAAGAAGAAAAAGGACGTATAAAAGGGCAAATACTTTAGATGTGGTGAGTTTGGTCACTATGACACTCAGTGTCCAAAAAGGAAGAAGGACAAGAAGGGAAAGCAGCAGACAGCAACTTCGACAGCGATAGCTGAGTTGACCTCTAGGTTGGAGGAGTTTGCATTAATAGCAGCTATACGTCCAGATGGAGGGGGAGAGTGAGGCTTCAGAGTTGCAAGAACAAGAAAGGTCCCAAGAGGCATAGCATCAGACAGGTGTTTTCCTCATGGATCATTACATTGGTTAACAGAGGCCCACAGTATTCAGTGGCAGGAGGATCGAGATGTTAGCAAAGGCACAATTAGATCTTGAGAGACAGCACAGAGCTAGTTGCAGTCAGATACTAGATGGGCGCACATACAATTGGGCGCAGTCGATACTCAGTAAACAGAGCAAAGCTAGTTGGATTCAGAGACTCAAGGGACAGTTGCAGAGACAATAGATCAGCTCTAAGTTGCAGTAGTTTCACAGCATGAGATCATATGCAGCGCAGAAAGTGTTGATAGCAATGCAGGGAGACACGACGCAGTGTAGATGCAGAGTGGTTCAGCTACAACATTAACATATGAATCAGAGTATATGCGGCAGCTTGTTGGATAGTAATAGGATGTTGTAGATGTCAGCCACCAGCAGCATGGTCCAACTATAGAGGAGAGATGCTTATGAGAGAACGCACTCCTCGCTAAGAGGGAGTGTTAGATTTTGGTGGCATCGAACAGGTGTTCTAGTCTTGATTTGTGTCTAGGAGGGTAAGGAACACGAGATCTCCAAAACCAGAAAAAGGTTTTGCGAGATATCCTTGCAAAAATCCTTATTTAAATTAATTGATCAATAATTAAAAAATGCCTAAGTCTAATTTAGGAAATTGACTAATTAAAGGGAATTAATTAAGGATGATTGAGAATGCTCTAGAGACTCACATGAATTGAGTCTAAGATGATCTTGGCCATTTATGAGGATCTAATCATGTTCGTTGAAGCTCCAGCGAGAGATTATAAGAGCAATTCGATGGGATGGAGATAGACACAGTTGCTAGAGCAAGAGCAAGGCAGATTGAGTTGCCCAATGTACATAGATTTAGCGAGGGAAGAGTTTAAGCCAGAGTGAGAGCATCGAAGAGAGCGAGCGACAGAGAGAATTCTAGAGGAGTTCCCAAGCGTTTTCCAGTGTCGGAGAGGCAAGAAAAGGGAGGTAAAAATCTTCTACAGAGAAATTCATCCAAGCAGTGCAAGTTGGCCAGTACAATTGAGCGAGTTGACGAGAAGAGTTTGATGTCGGACGCTGAAAAGATTATCCAGAAGGCAAAGCGAATTTTTCTAGAGTCAGAAGATGACTAAACAACCCAGTCTAAGGTTGATACAAGGGTCGTGCGACTTGTGCAGGCCAGCAATGCAAGCAATTAGAAGGCAGTGTGAGCAGGCCGGAGTTAGGTCAACTTATTTTGTAGAGGGAGAGTTTTTCTCCTAATAATTTTGGCAAAATTATTTATCGGAGGAATTGTCAGTTGGGCATCCAAATATTGTACTCGAATTATTGTTGCATAATAATAAAATAAACCCTCATCTCCTGCACACGTTTTCCCTTCAGGGTTTTTCCAGGGACTATTAGACCAAAAATATTGGTGTCTATTTTACTGTGTGCATTATTTTCTCAATTCCTGATTTATTTTCCACGGCATTTATTTTAATTATGGAGATTGCAGTAGTGAGCTATTCGTTATTTGTCGTTAATTAAATAACAAAAGACAAATAAATTGCATCAATTAGAAGAATAGTTTCCATTTTATTCCAACTAAGGAATTTTCACAGGATGTATCCCATAGCAAAGCTATCGATTGACTTGGTAGAAATCACGAAAGGATTGAGAACACAATTGACAAGCAAGCTAGACCCTAGATCTTTGAGCATGGAATGATGCTCTTCTTATGGGACAAAAGAAGGGAAAAATCGTGTATGCATAAAAATCTTGTAACCTGTGGATTGGCGCTTACAAAATACTTGACATCGTTGGTATCATCTTTTGAGTCTTGACGGAGAACCCCTTCCATTGCCTGTGAACAATCAACTCTGGAAGGAGTATTATCCTAGCATGACTTGACATTCACATATTATGCATAGTAGTGTAGGTGCATTATATCCTATGTGAGCATGCTAACAACATCCATATCATGTTTCATGTCGATTAGATTGCATTTAGAATCAATTTAATTTTCTGAATGGATCTATACTCTTATATAAAGCATGAGTGATTCCCTACGCCTAATGCGCATGCTCCCAAATAGTTTGTTGCAATGTGCAGGTTACATGTCTGCGCTTGCAAGTATCGTTGAGTTCTCATGAACTCCATGTTCAAGCTTATGGATGTGCTCTACGATGAGCTCATGTCCTAGTTGGACCCAGGTGTTACCCACCAAAAGTAAATGACCCCATAGGAGAAAAAATTTCTCCCATCATGTCTTCTAGCAGGCCATCCAGCAGCCCTTACAGCGACCACTAGTCGAAGACAATGTGCCATTCATATCTCTGCCACCTACATTAGTCATGTCTTCTCACTCATCTCGCAAGGGCACATGAACAAAGGTGGGACCCCAATCAAGAGGTACTTTATTCATTTTGCAATCGAGTGCTTATGCTTGTTTGCATTTAGGAATTTGACATGGATTATGGGGTGACCTGGAAGGAGGGGGGTTTTCACTGTGATCTTGTTTCCTCACCTTAAATAGGGGCTTAATCTTCGATCATAGTCTAATGGGACCTCCCCTAATAGCCCAGAGGGTACAGGAGAGGCACTAATTGGTAAGCCCTGACTGAGCCCTATATTCCACCTCCAAGTGAAAAATCCACGATTGCAATTAACTGGAAATTTATCTCTTATTGATTGTAGTTTATTTGTTATTATGACAAATATTAATAAACTCACAGTTGCAATCTTCAACAAAATAAAACATGATGCTGAAAATAATAGACACTAAGAGATATATACACACAAAATAAAATTCCGACACAACCGTTTTGGACTAAATCGTCCCCAAAAAAACTCCGTAGGGAAAACCGGTGTAGCAGATGAGTGTTTATTTTATTATGCATCATAATCGAGAATTACAATTGTTGGCCTCCCTAGCTTAACTCCAAAAACTATACCTCAACTAGGAAAATTATATTTCCCTTAATCCAACTCAATTTGGCCCTCCTTGGGAAACTCGCACTTCCTTAGCAATTCGCACTGCCAGATTGGGAGTACACACTGCTTCCTCTGGATAAAATCGATCTGGCCCTAGAAACCCCTCTAAAGTAGTCGTCTTGCTTGTCTCTACTTCTGGAAATAATTCACTAGGCCTCCTGGTGCTAGATTCAGACACTAACAACTGAGTCGAACCTCTCTAGGCAACTCACTCTGACAACTAGGCAACTCGCACTATAGAACTCGGCCTCTTTGTTGGGTTAATTCGACCTCCCTTCCCTGACGCTACAAACTAGAAAACCTCTAGAGAATTTATCAATAAATTCTCCATGTTGCATCCCCTACTACTGTCTAGCTCGAATTCTTCTCTCGTAAAATACTGCGCACTGGGAAACTCACGTCGCCTTAAGCTAACTCACTCTCCCTCTTGTGTCATTCTCCATCCCATCGACTTTCTCTGATACTCCCCAAATTTCAATTACAGGGGGCCCTTCAGGTATATTAAACAGTGCCACAATGCGTCGAGAGCTATGTAGAGCCCCACCGATATAGCGTTGGAATCCGACTTCGCGTTCTGGACGTCCCAAATCAAGCAATTGATGAGGAAAACGGAATTCCTGGAAGCAGAAAACTTCAGACTGCATTTCGAGGTGGGCACCTTGTCCAACAGAATCAGAGCGGTAGAAGAAGACAACTCATCTCTGAGGAACCGGTTGCAAGAGTGCAGGGAAATTTTTGCAACACGCCCGGTAGATGCGGCCCTACAAGCGGAGATTCAGGGTCTTAGGGCTAAACAGGAGGAAATCAGGTAAGAACAGGTATCCTTCAAACAGGAAACTAAATCACATATCAGCTCATGGGCACATGCAGTCAGAGGAAAAGACAAGGACCCACCCCTCACAGCAGTGGAAGAAGTGGTATAGGCCAAATTGGTGGAAGAAAGGACCAGGGGAGCTAGAGAACTAAACCTTAAAGTAAGGGGACTTCCTCCACCGACCTCCTCATCGAACATACTAAAACTAGGCCACAGTTTTCTCCAAGACACACTAGACATTCCGGATAGAACACTGGAAAAGGCATGGCTGGGACACGACTCCACTCTCTTTCTCTGATTCCGCAACGCCACGGATAGACTTCGACACTGCGAGCAAAGCAGAAATTATTCCCCCTCCCTGACAAAGTATTCCTAGTCGAGGACCTCACAAGAACACAGGTATCTGAACTTAAACAGGCCAGGGAACAGGTCCCGGCAGCAAGACAAGCAGGAAAGTGGGTCGTCATCAGGAATCTCCACGCGGTTATTCAAGACTCCTTCCTCCCGAGGTGGGCCCGAGAAGAGAGGAGACAGGATACGAGTATCTCGATCAATGTTGCAGGAAACGTCCCCCCCCCCCCCCGGGGCTCCAAGGTCCGAACTGCGTCCTGTACGGAACCGTACGGGATCCGTACCCGGAACCGCGGATCCGATTTTCGGAAATGCGGATCCCAAAAAAATTTGTGATCCCTGGTTTTTTGGATCCGTACGCCCGGATCCGCGATTCCGTACAGTGGATCCGCGGATCGTACGGCGGATCGCTATACGGAACCGTATGGGATCCGTACCCGGAACCGCGGATCCGATTTTCGGAAATGCGGATCCCAAAAAAATTTGTGATCCCTGGTTTTTTGGATCCGTACGCCCGGATCCGCGATTCCGTACAGTGGATCCGCGGATCGTACGGCGGATCGCTATACGGAACCGCCGCGATTCCGGGACGTATCCGTACGGATCGCGAACGATTCCGTACAGTGTCGTACGGATCCGACTAATGTAGGTCAGAAAAATGATTTTTTTGATTTTTTTTTAAATATTTTGTCTTTGGTTGGGTTAGTAGGTGAGTTAGTGTTGAGTTAGGGATAGGAGGAAAAAAATATAAGCTCTCTTTTACCTCCTTAGATATTTCTTAGATGCTCCCTCATGGTAATGTTAAATTCTTAAAGTAAAAGTGCTTTTACTTAAATTTTTAACATTACCATGAAATGACTCAAGATGTTTGAGAGTGGTTCCACCCTGATTGGACTTCATATGGAGAAAATAGAATTTCATATCCTCTTCAAAATTCAGCAGACTTAACAGTTTTCAGGAATTCAGGATCAGTGGTATGGTGGCATGTCATTAGATTATATCATGTATGAGGGTATGTGATTAGCATTTAATCAAGAGCACCAAGCCCTATATGTACCCTAGTGTTGGTGGTGTTAATTGTTGAACTCCTTTGTCATGTCGTTAGCAAAAAATTACATTTCAATCGAGTTAAAATAATCGATCAAGCATGTTAAGTTCTTTCTACCATATTTTAAGGCTTACATTAGGGTTTGATCAAAATTGGGCAATTTTGACTAATGTCCCTAGATAATCGAGGTAGAGGCAAAGGCTAGATAAGAGGAGAAGAATCTAGATTATAGATGGTTGATGCATCTATTCTAAATGGTTGATGCTCAAATAATTAATCATTAATGTACAATGGATGTCATATCTATCTTGATTTATGTACAAATATGCATGCTTCCATATCTTTTACAATTAATTTGGTATTTTGGAATTTTTTTTAATATAAATGCAAAAAAATAAAAATAAAAAAATATATATATAGTAGACGCTTCCGAGACGCTTCGCTTCCTAGATTTTTTGGAAATGACGCTTCCGCGTCCCCGCTTCCAAAAAACGTCCCCGCTTCGTGCAACATTGATCTCGATACACTGCTGGAACGGTAATGGCTCTTTTTGGTCATCCCCAGGCTTGCTGCATGATGCCCTTGCTTCAACAAACATTATGTTTGTTATGGAAATGCACTCAAGCCCTGTCCGCCCTCTCCCGGACATTACAGGTTACCAGTGGTCCTCAGCTTGCAGATAGAAGACACGAAGTTCAGGTGGAGTCAGAGGTTCTGGAGGAGTAGCGTGTCTCGCCAGAGAGGATCTCAGAGATAGAATATCTGTGGCAGTGACTGACGATCATGCCAGATTCATGTGGATCCAGATCAAAGCCAACGCCCCCGCCCCCCCGAGAAACATTTACATTGTAGTATGCTACTTCCCCCCTACTTCCTACTCCTTTGCCATCCATAGTAGTGAAGGCAACCCCTTCACGGACTTGCACACTGACATTACCAAGTACGCAACAGTGACTGACATCATTATCATGGGGGATTTCAATACTCGAACTAGGGACCTCCAAATACCCATTCATGATCGTACAAAAGATGTCTTTTGTACTCGAGGGATAGATCCGACCTCGATAAACATGCACCGTACTTCCAAGGATAACCTGGGCCCCACAACAGCCTACGGGAAACACCTTCTACAAATGGGGGAGTCTCACGGGCTAGTCATCCTGAACGGCCTCCCTTGCTTTCCTTCCTCCCATTTCTTTACTTGCCGACCCCACGGAAGGGGTGCGAGTGTGGTCGACTATGCCCTGGCCAACCCTGATCTCCTTCCACACATTCAAAGCTTTTCTATCATTCCTATTCCCCTAGCTGATCATGCACTTTTCTCACTCTCTATTCAGGTCGCAATCACGGGCAAGCCCCCCCCCCCCCCAACCCTGCAGGGCCTGCCCCGCACCCTTTTCAAGTTCGAAGAAGACGATCCTGACATCTTCTCCTCTACCCTCAAGCACACACTTCTTCCTTTAGCCCAGTTAACCTCCCGCGGGTCTGCCACCAATAAGTACCATTGCCTATCATCTGCAATAAGGGAGGCCGCACTCCAGTCTTTTCCTTCATCCACCTGCATCGCCTCTGTGCCCCTTAGACCTAGAGGATGTCCTATGAATAAATGGTATGATCACGAATGTAACTCCCTGCACCAAGATCTCCGACACGCCTTCAGACACTCCCGGCCGGCTTACCCAGCTATCCGTTCGGCCTACCGTCGCCTCCTTCGCAGCCAAAAACGTCATTTTATCTCCCACCAGAGACAGATTCTTTCTGACCTTCTTCTCCACTCTCCCAAGAAGTTCTGGAGCACCGTACTTTCCAAGCGATCTCCCACCCCTGCCGACCTCTACCCCACCTCCATGTTCTCCCACACTACCAAGTTGTATGATATCCCTGGGCAACTCCCCACTCAAGTCGCTTCTCCCCCTACCACCTATCACCTCTTTTCCGGCAAAGACATCAGAGAATCAATCTGGGCTTTAAACAGCAACAAAGTCGCAGACGAAGAAGGCTTCTAGGCAGAATTCCTCAAGCTTGGGCTTCGGCCTCTAGTTGGCTATCTCGCGGATCTTTTCAACCAGTTCATTCGTGACGGCTTCCCTAAGGAATGGTCCCATCATATTATCTATCCTATCCACAAATCAGGGCCTACTTCGGATCCGAACAACTACAGAACGATCATGGTCGGGCACACCTTCTCCAAGTTGTATGCTACAACCCTCCACAGGGGACTCTCCAGCTTCCTAGATAAGAAACAACTCAGAGCCAGGGGGCAAGCAGGGTTTAGACCGGATCATCAGACCACCGACCATATCTTCACTCTTCGGGCACTGATCGAGGAGGCTCGGCATAGGTCCTCCAAAGTATAATGCTTCTTCGTGGACTTCAGGAAGGCGTTCAACTCGGTCCCGAGGGAGGACCTATTTCAGAGGTTGAGAGAAATTGGCATCTCTTCGAATCTGTTGACTGTTATTATGCATATGTGCTTGGCCGTCTTCGCACAATTGGAGGAATGTCTGATTTCAACGGTAGTACTATTGGAGTCAAGCAGGGGTGCCCGCTTTCTCCCACTCTTTTCGGGGTTTACATCAATGAACTGGAATCTTGTAGAAATTTCTTGACTTTCCCACCCCGATTTTCAATTTCACCTTATTTCTCCTTTTAGTTAAATGCCCTTTTCCATATCCTTACATTCAACAACAGAAAAATAATTTTTTGCTGAAAACACAAATTCTGGAAAATTTACGGAATGCTGGAAAATGCAGAAATAAAAAATCAGCAAATACAAACAGCCATTCAAGACATTATAACACTGATATTTTTGGTCAACATGACCCTGGAAAAACCCCCTACAACTCTTGGGGAAAACCAGTCTGAAAGCTTCTCTTTTATTTTCTAAAAAATGCCTTTTACAGTGAAACAGAAAAAACTCAGAAAAAAATTCCAGCAACCAATATCTAGACTTATCTCGATTTTCGTGCTTGCACACCGCCTCGAAAATTGTGCCAAATCAGCAATAACAGAAAATAGAAAATTTATAGCACCTTACGACAACATTAAATGATGTACGGCCACCTCGAGAAGCGTGCCGAAACAGCCATACTTTGTTGTACAGACTGTACGGACTTCGTACAGCACCCTCTCGAAATTCGTGCCAAAAAACAGAGATGTAGTTGCTATCCTCTTCCTCGGTTTTTGTGTCGAAAATGGCAGCCACCCTCTTCCTCAAAAAACATCCCTGATTTTTGTGCCTTGGAGTGCGTGCTTGCTGTTGTACCCTCTTCCTCAATTTTTGTGCCTCCTCACTTGGAAACACTGCCTCTCCTTTGCTGTACAGATTTTTTGCCTCGGTATGTGTGCCAATAAATGTTGTTGTACCTTTGTTAAAATCTCCACTGTTGCCCTCCTTCTCACTGCTCAGAAAAATCTCTAGCTTTCTTTCTCTCCTTCTCCCAATCTGCTCATGAAAGAATGAATGACCTTTTCCTCCTTTTCCTCCTTTAACCTAACCCTAAGTGACTTTTGGGGAATCCCTAAATCCAATGGCTGAAACAGATTTAGATCTAAGGCTGAGATTAAATGCTCATTTAAATCTCACTTTCTATTTTTTAATTCACCCCACTTTAATAAAGACCCACTTAATCATTTATTTCCAAAGTCACTTTTCCTTTCTAATTTTACATTGACTTTATTAAAGTCACTTTAAAATTAGACTTTAGTAACTTTATCACTTAAAGTCACTTTTAAATTAGATTTGACTTTATAAAATTATAAAGTCACTTTTGGAGAAAAATTAAATTCTTTTTGGACACTTTTCCCTAGGCCAAAGATCAAAGCCTTAGGGAACCACGATATCCTCCCCGTCGCTCAATTCTTTTTCCTATATAAAAGAAGTGTATATACACCATCTTGTCTCTGAAGTGACTGTGTTGCCGTGGTAAGGCTTTGGTAAAATATCACCTTTGCTCATCGGTGGGAATATACTCAGCTTCACAGCTCCCTTCGAACATAGTCTCCTAGTAACGACACAATCAATGCCAACAACTCTTTGACTTTGTCCATGAAGCCACAGTTCTGTGTCAGAGTTTTAATACGAATCTGTTTTATAAGTTATCACGGTATATCAACGAAGGTCTAAATGGTGACCAGAGCTAAAGCCAGCTACTTGATTTTGCTGACAAATAGCCTCTAAGTAGCTAGACGAGGCTACCATATACTCTCTTCCGGCCAACTCAATGCCTCTTTCGACTGAGGCTTAAAATTTGAACCGACACTGGCCCTGAACCCAACGCAAAACAACACCACAAGTGCTCTTCCTATCGAAGCACAACCTGCGCATAAAGAAGTCAGTGTAACACCAATCTCACTCCATCCCACACTGTCGCCCGAGACCATAATCCACTGTCCCCTGCAAGTACCGCAAAATGTGTTTTGCGGCCACCCAGTGAACCTTCCTAGGCTCACACATAAACTGACTCATCGTGTTGACTGCAAAACAAATATCTGGTCTAGTGTTGACCAAATACATCAAGGAACCAATCAGCTGTCTATACAATGTGGGATCCACCAACTCGAAATCCGAAGCATGGAGCTTCTTCCAGTTGGTGATCATCGATGTCGACATGGGTTTACAGTCCTCCATGTGGAATCTGCCAAGGATGTCCACAATATACTTCCCCTGCCCCAGGAAGAAATGCCCCTCCTCCTGCCACACCTCCAAACCCAAAAAGTAATGCATCAAGCCGATGTCCTTCATCTCAAACTCCGCCACAAGATCTCTCTTGCAATGCTCTATGAGTCTCTCTGCACCCGTAATGACCAAGTCATCCACATACAGCACCAGAATGAGAGGCTCCTCACCTATCACAATATAGTAAAGGTTCAGATCTGCCTCACTCTTTGTGAAACCCATCTCCTGCAAGTATGTATCTATCCTAGAGTACCAAGCTCTGGGAGCTTGCTTCAGGCCATAAAGGGCCTTCTTCAGGCTGCACACATGGGACTCCTTCCCATGCACCTCAAAGCCTTGTGGCTGCTAAATGTACACCTCCTCCTGTATGAAGCCATTAAGAAATGCGGTCTTCACATCCATCTGGTGGATCCTCCAACCCATCTCTGCTGCTATCGATATAATGGAGCAGATCGAAGTATATCGAACCACGGGAGCGAAGGTCTCCTCATAATCTACTCCCTCTACCTGGGAGAACCCTCTAGCCACAAACCTCGCTTTGAATTTCTCAATGCTGCCATCTGCAGCATGCTTTACTTTGTAAAGCCATCTGGAAGTAACCACGGATTTGCCCTCAGGCCTCGGCACCACCTCCCAAACATCATTCTTCATGATAGAAGAATACTCCTCCTGCATGGCCTCTCTCCAAACCTGCAGGCTAGCTGCCTCCTCATAGCTAGAAGGCTCAGAGTCAAGGATGTTGGCAACCATTGCCATATAGCTACAAAACCTCTTAGGTGGTCTGCTCTCTCTGACCGGCCTCTTTGGCCCAGCAACAGATGTGGCCTCTCTCAAGGTATCCTGAAGCCACTTGGGCTTCCTCTACCCTGAGCACACTTCTCCCACTGGAGAATAAAACTCCTCCTCCTCATCATCAGGAGCCTGAACTCCTAACTGTCTGTCTTGTGTCCCCCTGCCTGCACCTGAACCTGTAGATGTTGAGGTACCGTGTGAACTGTCCATCAGTGGACTCCCTAGTGAACTGCTCTGCGGACTTCTTTGCATGCTGCCCGAAGCACCACCCCTCTAACTCTGTGAGCCACTGCTCAATGACGGACCTGACATCGTCATAAATGTACCTTCGGATCCTCCTGATCCCTACCCACTGGATCCCTGTGACTGACTCAGCTGCTGCTGAGGGTCTGGCTGATCCAGATACTCTAACTCTCTTGACCTCTTAAAGGACCTGTCCTCTTCGAACTTCACATCCCGCCTGACAACAACTCTCCTCTATGCGGGAATATAAATCCGAAAGGCCTTTGAGGTCTCACTGTAGCCCACAAAGATACCCTTCTCTGCAATGGGCTCTAGTTTGGTCCTCTTCTCCTTGGGTATGTAGGAGTATGCAATACACCCAAAGATACGAAGATGACCAATATCAGGCTTCTTCCTAGAAAAAACCTCCTCCGGAGTCATATGCCCCAAGGCACGATGCGGAGTCTTGTTCTGCAAATAAACAGCAGTGTTGCAGGCCTCCAATGGATCTGTTCTTCCTCTCCGCAACCCGGTTCTGTTGGGGGTTGTAAGGAATAGTGAACTCCCACCTAATGCCTGCCTCCACACAATAGTCAACAAACTCTCCGAGGGTGTACTCTCCTCCATTGTCCGACCTCAGGGACTTGATCTTCTGACCTGTCTGTGTCTCCACAAGAGCTCTAAACTCCTGAAACCACTTGAAGACCTCACTCTTGGTCCTCAAGAAATAAATCCAGGTCCTCCTGGAGTGATCATCAATTAATAAAACATAGTACTCATATCCACTCAAGGAAACATGAGACATCTGACTGCTAACATCGGAATGAATCAAATCAGGTATCCCAGTCGCTCTGCTGTCACTGTTGAGAAAAGGGGATTTGGCAAACTTGCCCATCGCACATCCTCTGCAAGTATCAAAGTGATCAGTACTGAAATCTAGCACACCTGTAGTGATCTCCCGCAATGTCCTCAAGGCCCCATGATACATGTGCCCCATCCTGCGGTGCCAAATCTCACACAGCTCAGAACTGCTAGCTCTGCTGTCGGTACTACTGCTCAACGCCAAAAGGGGCTGGAATGCAAACTTGTACACCTTTGCATGGCGTACACCTATCACTCTCGCTGACTCTGCTGGAGTAACCCTGAGATATATCAGCACCTTTCCTCCCCTGAACAGTATCTCATATCCTCTATCCTCCAAAGCTGAGACGGATATGAGGTTCTTCCTCATCCCTGGCACATATAGAACATCTGACACCTTCAAGGGAGGTTTGGATTCCCTCTGAAATGTCAGTGTCCCCACACCAACTGCTCTAACAACTCTGTCATCACCAAGTACTACCTCTATATCAATGCCACTCTCTGAAAGCTCTGAGAAGTACTCACGGACTCCTGTCATATGACGTGAAGCCCCACTGTCCACATACCAGATACCCGAAGATGCTCCGCTAGTCGAGGGAAATGGACGCTCCCTCTGAACCTCTGTGGCAGGTGATCCTGCACTAGTGGACTCACACGCAACGAACCCAAACTCCCGGTCAAAGCGATCTGTAAAGTCCTCAACCTCTGCTGATGCTGCCATGCTCTGGTTCTTCCCCTTCTTCTTCTTCTTCTCCTGACACACAACTGCATACTGTCCCATCTTCTGACAATTCCAACACTTCACCTTGGAATAGTCCTTCTGTGTGTTACCCTGTTTACCTTTACCTTTGCCCTTGCCCCCACCACTGCTTGTGGAAGCTTGCTTCTTTCCTTTGCCTTTCCTGCCTCCTGCCAACAGTGCTACATCCTCATCCTGCTCAACTGGCTTGGCTGCCCCAAGCTGACCCTTCCTGATCTCTGTCTGAATGCAGACATCCCAAAACCTCTCCCATGTGGGAAGGGTCTCACGTGCACAAAGCCCATCAGCAAAGTTCAGCCATGAACTGGAGAGGCCATTCACTGCATTGCGCACCATTTCAGTGAGTGGAATGGCCTCTCCAACTGCTGCCAACTCATCTCTCACATTAGTAATCTTTGTGAGATATCCAGCTGCACTATCAGTCTTACCCATCTTAATGGTCTTCAACTTCTCCCTCAGGACCATTTTCTAGTTCTCATTGGTACTCTGGTAGAGATTGGTCAATGCTGTCCACATCTCATGAGCATTTCTCTTTCCTCTCACATGAGGAATGCAATGGTCTTTGATTCCATCTAGAATCAGTCTCTTACCCTTGTTGTTCTTTCTATTATATGCTGCCAACTGAACAGCATCAATGGGCACAACAATAGGGTTCTGTGCGGTATGCACCATGATGTCTCAGACTTCTGCCTCCTCAAAGATACTCTACATTCTCTCCTTCCAAACGTTGTAATTGGTATGCCCATCCAACCTATCCTCCACCCTCAATCCCAATGACATCCTGCTGTCCTAAAAACTGAAAAATAGCACTGTTGTAGTAAAGATAAAAATTCCGTGTGTGAAAAATCAGCTTGCTAGAATTTTCTGAGTGAATAATCAGCAGGCTGTATTTTTCTCCTTGCTGTCCCAAACTGCACTTTCAGCACTCAACCTCTGATACCATGTAGAAATTTCTTGACTTTCCCACCCCGGTTTTCAGTTTCACCTTATTTATCCTTTTAGTTAAATGCCCTTTCCCATATCCTTACATTCAACAACAGAAAAATATTTTTTTGCTAAAAACACAAATTCTGGAAAATTTACAGAATGCTGGAAAATGCAGAAATAAAAAATCAACAGATACAAACAGCCATTCAACACATTATAACATTGATATTTTTTGTCAACATGAACCTGGAAAAACCCCTTACAACTCTTGGGGAAAACTAATCTGAAAGCTTCTCTTTTATTTTCTGAAAAATGCCTTTTACAGTGAAACAAAAAAAACTCAGAAAAAAATTCCAGCAACCAATTTACAGACTTATCTCGATTTTCGTGCTTGCACACCGCCTCAGAAATTGTGCCAAATCAGCAATAACAGAAAACATAAAATTTACAGCACCTTAGGACAGCATTAAATGTTGTACGGCCACCTCGAGAAGCATGCCGAAATAGCCATACTTTGTTGTACGAACTGTACGGATTTCGTACAGCACCCTCTCTCGAAATCTGTGCCAAAAAACAGAGCTGTAGCTATTGTCCTCTTCCTCGGTTTTTGTGCCAGAAATGACAGCCACCCTCTTCCTCGAAAAATGTGCCTGATTTTTGTCCCTTGGAGTGCGTGCTTGCTACTGTACCCTCTTCCTCGATTTCTGTGCCTCTTCACTTGGAAACACTGCCTCTCCTTTACTGTACGGATTTTTTGTCTCGGTATGTGTGCCAATAAATGCTGCTATACCTTTGCTGAAATCTCCACTGCTGCCCTCCTTCTCACTGCTCAGAAAAATCTCCAGCTCTCTTTCTCTCCTTCTCCCAATCTGCTCATGAAAGAATGAATGACCTTTTCCTCATTTTCCTCCTTTAAGCTAACCCTAAGTGACTTTTGGGGAATCCCTAAATCCAATGGCTAAAACAGATTTAGATCTAGGGCTGAGATTAAATGCTTATTTAAATCTCACTTTCTATTTTTTAATTCACCCCACCTCAATAAAGACCCACTTAGTCATTTATTTCCAAAGTCACTTTTCCTTTCTAATTTTACATTGACTTTATTAAAGTCACTTTAAAATTAGACTTTGGTAACTTTATCACTTAAAGTCACTTTTAAATTAGATTTGACTTTATAAAGTTATAAAGTCACTTTGGAAAAATAATTCTGCCACGGACACACCCTAATAAAGATCAAACTGCCAGAGACCACATCTCCGATAACCCATTCAACAAATCTTTCTCAGCAAGCATATCCGGGAGTCAGATGGGTGCACTGCTCCACGGGTCTGATCTCCATTCTGCTGCAGGACTGATATTGTTCTCCTGGCCTCCTCCCCGGAGGGGCTACAGAGACAACTTGATGCCCTCGCAACCTTCTGTGACCTTCAACACTTAACAGTGAACCTGAGCAAGACCAAAGTTATAATTTTCAATGGGGTGAAGAAATCATCGTGTTTCCTCTTTCTATTCAAAGGGGAAGAAATTGAAGTCAAGGCCATGCAAATATTTGAGTCAGTTCTCGGTCTGTTTCTGACACTGCTCTGCTAGGCTGGGACTCAGCTCAGGGATGGATCCACCAGCCTCTGAAAGACGGTGCTCGCCTGCTAAGATATCCAAATAGATGTTTCATCTCTGAATCCCCTTGATCTTTCCATGACACTCTGTCCCAGGAGGTTTAGGGCCCATCGCTCTTTGGGTCAGTTAGGCTATGATTGAAATGATTGGAACTCAGCCTTCACTACCTCTTGGTCATGGGGTACAGACAGGCAGTTCCCCCAAACAGCTCAGCTCTGCCAGTTGGGGTGGCTGCACCATTCAGGCAATCTTGAGGATGATCTCTGCTCTTCATGGATCAGTACTTTGAGACAGAAAGAGGGAGAATAAAATACCTGCTAGCTGTGTCTCAGGAGAACATCGCCTTTACCCAAACTAGCCGCACCAATGTTGGTTCACAGGAATGACAGAACTCCTTGGTCTTATCGGTATCCAACCAGACCATCTCCCCCCCTTCCAGTATTCACTAAATGCCCTGAGGCACCTTCTCCCCAGCCAACAAGACCTTAACAAAATAATCAGGGAGGACATCTACAAGCAGTATATTCAGACAACATGGATCAATCCTTCAGGCGGCCTGCGCCCAAAAATGGCCTTCTACGCTGAACACGTTTTAGAGATCAGAGACGGGCTCATCATTCGACCCCCGTATACCCTCCAACATTGGACGCATGCCATTAGGATCCCTCTGGGGCAACTCAGAGTTGGGTCGCACAGACTTCGGGTGGAAACAGACCACCATATTGACAGAACGGAGAGGATCTGTCAGCTTTGCCACTTACAGGAGGTGGAAACCGAGTCACACTTCATCTTCAGATGCCCGGTCTACTATGAGATTCGCAGGCAGTTTTACTGCTTATTCAGAGGCCCTCATAACCTAACCAGCTTCCTCAGATATCCGAACCAGAGATGCCTGACTCTCTACTTCCTGGAGACTTTCAAATACCGCTCGACTTTACTCCAGCCCCCATCTACGTCGACCACCACCCAGAGGATCACAGACTTCTTTAGAGCACTCACAGCACCACAGGGCACCAAGAGAGCCTCCGATCGTTCCATAGACCATGACTCCAGATCAGTGCGGCTCCGGGACTCTCTTCCCACCAGACCACCTCTTCGGCACTCCAGAACCAGGCACCCCCATCCACCCAGGGGGCGCCCCAAATCCTCCAAACAGCGGCAGTTCCAATCCAGATCCAGACCCTCATCAAGGCAATAGACATTGACATATTTCTTCAGCCCTCTTCTATCGGCCTCAGATGATAGGAGGAAGGGGGTTTTGGCTCCCATCCAAGAGGCTCATCCCTCTCCTCTAGTTTTTCCTCAACACAGCTCATTATCATGATTTATCAGGCACTCTGTTGCCCAAGCTCTACTTTTGTATTCATTTTAGCTTTGTATTTTATGCTTTTATGAACAAAGGGGACCGTTTGGTCCACCAACTAGTGTGATGACATCATTGTAAACAACTAGTCCCATTGACCTTTTTGTGGTCATTCGATGGACATTAATAAAATTATCTTATCTTATCTCGTTGGAGCATCAACAACCAAGATCTAATCATGATCGATGGCTAAGATTATCTTACACTTGAGCCAAGTCACTTTTTGGCTATGTTGCCAAGAAACGTGGGTTTGAAGATGGAGACGGGGACGGGGATGGGTACGTCATTGTTTGAAACAGGGTGTGTGGGTTCGTCAGGGGTATATTATAGTTTATATATATATAAAATTTAATATATATGAATTTGTATATTTTCCATCTTACATAAGAAAAATAAAATATTTATGGTTTAAACTTTAAAGATTTAAACATGCACATCATTGAACACTGAACATTCACATTGAAATTTCAAAATTTCTAATTTGGTATCAAGTGAAAATTGGAGTTTACATATTAATAAGAATCATGATATATGTCCATTGTCATACTACATTCAAAATTTTCCTTAGGGCACCTCCAAACATGAACTAGGAAATTTCAAAATAGTGAACAATGGCTTCCTCAATCCATGTCATCAACATCCAAGCCATCAACATCACTTAGATCTTCAGTTAGCATGCTCTCCAGCTACATAGCTATAATAGTAATGACATTCGGCTTACACAATGAATCTACAATGGCCATCTCTAGGTCAAAACTGCAAAAAGAGAAGTAAAAAGGCAAAGCTTAAAACAAATTCCAACAAAATCTGTAAAAAAAATTGACCCTAACATTCCCAATTTTAGGGTTCCATGCACCCGTTGTCGAGGTTCGGCGCACCCAATTAGGCAAAAGAACCCAAATTTGGTTGTGAATAACTCGGTGCTTACTTGGAGGACCTGGTTCTTTTGGATCCATTTTAGAAGAACTCGTACCCAAACCCCGGTACTTGGGGCCGAGAACCTAAGACGAGTTTGAGAACCCGTGCAACGTGGAAGTCTCTAGAGCATAAGTCGATCTCCTCAATTAATTTCCTTCAATTAATCAATTTTCCTAAGTTAGACTTAGGCATTTTTTAATTATTGATCAATTAACTTTATTGAGTGGTCTCTGGTTGTTTTCCCCGTAAACCTTTTCTTGGTCTCGGAGATCCTGTGTTCCTTAGTCTCTTAGACACAAATCGAGACTAGAACACCTGACTCATGCCACCAAAATATAACACTACCTCTTAGCGAGGAAGATGTTCTCCACTATACCCATTTGTTCACTAAAATAGATGAACTTGGTTATCCCTAAAGCTTTCGTGAGTATATCTGCCACCTAAGTCACCGGATTCGCCTAAAAGGGCCACGAATCCCGAATCCCCGTATCGGGTACGTATACATACGGGATTCTGCCCCAATTCAACGGATACGGCATATCCAAACGGGGTACGACGTATCCTGACCGTACCCCGTTCGGATATGCCATATCCCGTAAAACCAGATACGGCCGAGCCCACGGGTTCAAAAAAGCGTTGTTTTTTTATTATAAAGGGGGGCTTTTGCTCATTGTTTTTAACCAATTGAGGAGGATTTTTCAGGAGAGGGCATCAAGCCTATGGCCCTAGTATTTATATGTGATTCATGGTAATGTTAAATTCTTAAAGTAAAAGTGCCATTCTCCTTAATCTTCATTTTCATCCTTTTACTTAAATTTTTAACATTACCATGAAATGACTCAGGATGTTTGAGAGTGGTTCCGACCTCATTGGATTTCATATGGAGAAAGTAGAATTTTAGATTTCATTCAAAATCCAGCAGACTTATCAGTTTTTCAGGATTTCAGGATTGGGTTATTGCAATGTTTCCATCGAATTTTGTCATGTATTAGGGTATGGAACTCATATTTAATCAAGAGCAGTGAGCACCAATCCCTCTATGTACCTTGATGTTAGTGACATTGGTTGTCAAACTCCTCTATCATGACCCTACTAAAAATGTACCCATCACTCAAACAAAACCTTGACTATCTAAGATGATAGATAAATCTATGTTTAAATCAATGAATTAAGTATGAATTTGTGTAAAAAATATCTAATTTTTAATATATATATATATATATATATATATATATATATATTTAAAATATATATATTTTTTTAATAAAATAATATATATTTTTAATAAAATAATCTCTATAATTAATAATATCCCAGGAAACATGTATTTAAGAGATCCAGTAGGTATCTGAATAACTTTAGGAATCATGCTCCCCTGCTCAATTGACTTAGTCTTTGTGTGCTCTAAGGTATGTTAGCCATTGGACTATATCTTGCACAATCTCTTGATGAAATGACATCATACTGTACTATGGCAATTCTCATGAACTTATTAGTTCTCAAATCTTGATCCTATGCTTGATTAGAGAAATGACTGGCTATCAGCTTGCTAAACTCATCTACAGACAAGCAAACTCACTAACCACAGAAACAGGCCAGCAAAATTGGCCCAGCCATGCTGACACATGTACTTTGCTTTTGCAGAGCTCAAAGCCATGCACTTCTGCTTCCTACTACACCAAGATATAACACCTAATCCAACGTTCAAGCAACACACAAATGTGTTATTCCGATCCATTGAATTGCATGCCCAATCTGCATCTGTATAACCACATAACCAACACCATCACCTCGAGTATACCGCAACCCATACTCAATTTTGTCACACAAATACCTCAATGCACTCTCTTAGGTCCCACCATAAACTAACTGAGAGTGTTGATCGGGAAACAGAAATCTAGTCTAGTTTTGACCAGATACATGAGAGAACCAATGAGTTGTCTATACAAGGTAGGGTCAATGTCCTGCCCTTTAATGCATCAATCTTCCTCAACTTCGTAATTGTAGGCGTAGGCATAGGCCTACAGTCCTGCATTCTGAGTCTCCTCAGAATCTTTGTAGTGTATCTCCCTTGGCCAAGGAAGATCTCTTCGTCCCTCTGCAATACTTACAGTCCAATGAAGTAATGCATCAATCCCAAATCCTTCATGCCAAACTTTGTTGTCAGATTCCTCTAGCAGTCCTCTATCAGCCCTAATGACCTAGTCAAGAAGAGGTCATCTACATACAACATTAGGATGAGTGGCTCACCCTCTACCATAAAATAGTAAAGGTTGGGATCTGCATCATGCTTGACAAATCCCATTTTCTGCAAGTAGTTGTTTATCCTACCAATACCAGCCCTAGGGTCCCTTTTGAGCCTGCATAGAGCTCTCTTCAGACTCCACACTTGTGTGCCCCTCTCATGTGTCTCGAAGCCCTCTTATTGTTCAATGTATACTTCCTCCTCTATCACCCCATTCAAGAAAGTTGTCTTGACATCCATATGGTGAATTTGTCATCCCATCTGTGTTGCTAGAGATATAACAGACCGAATGGAACTATATCTGGCAACTAGGGCAAAGGTCTCCTCATAATCTATGCCTTCCTTTTGCACATACACCTTTGCCAAAAACCGAGCCATCTACTTCTCCATGTTGCCATATGTACCGTACTTGATCTTAAAGATCCATCGAGAGCCCAAAACTGACCTATCCACGAGTCTTGACACCACCTCTCGAACATCGTTCGTCATGATAGAGCTATACTCCTCCACCATGCAATCTACCCACACCTGATGTTGTGTAGCCTATTAATAGTTGGAAGGTTCAACAACCTGTGCCACCAACACCTAGCACCTATCTGGATGTCTATGTTCTCTCATGTTCGTCATAGTAGCTCCTATGAACTCCTTTGCATCCCTTAGTGTCTAACGAACTTCCCTGTTGATTCGACCACTAGTGGTGGGAGCATCGACCAGCGCATCATCCTACCTTTGCTGCTTCGTCTACTACAAACTCACAAGATCTCTTACACCTAAGGTCGTGCTCATACCATACTATTAAAAACCGGAACCGGACTAACCGGCACTGGTCAAGTCTAAACGAACCGGTTTTCAAAAAAATACATTAAATGATTATTTTTTAATTTAAAAAAAAAAAAACTATCTTTAAGATTTGAAACCATGATTCTAAGCCAATAGATAAAAAATATGCAAAGTTTACTCATTTATATACCATGTAAAGGTGAATATATCGAAATGGCACCGAGTGAAATACATATCATCGAAAAATACATAAGCAATGAGGCTCCAAATGGCCCATAAAGTCCAAAAACAATGCTACAAGCTATGAGGCCATTGGCCTAATACAAGACTCCATATTAGTGATCAACAACATGATCACTCCTCATCATGATCAAAACCATCACCACTACTAGACAAGGGATCATCAACATGAGCTACATAAATAATATGGCTCAGAGTTTGAGGACTCCTAAAACTCCTCTACAACTTTAGTAGTAGTAGTAGTAGCAGCAAAAATAGACATCAAAACTACAAATCACTGAGCAACATGGTCTCTCATGAAACTCATCATTGATTCATCGCTACTAAAAATGGGATCATCAACAAGAGATACATAAACATCATCTAGCTCAAAGTCTTCAGACTTGGATTGCTCAACCTTATAACATGATAGAAATTGAAAAAGTTTAGCATGCCTAACCAATGATTTTGGTTTGAGTGAAGGGTTCATCTCCTCAACCTTAAAATGCGGTAGAAATAGATTAGCATGCCTAACTAGTTGTTTTCCTTTGAGTGAAGGGTACATTCTTGTTAAGGCCACGGTAGGGGAGTTCAACAATCAATACCACCAACATCAACAAAGTTCAACAATCAATGCCACCAACATCAAGGTTCTTAAAGGACTTCATGCTCTTGATCAAATGCCAATCTCATACCCTTACACATGATAGAATCGAATGGACACATTGCAAACCCCCAAACCATGAAACCCTGAAAACCATTAAGTCTGCTGAATTTTGAGTGAAATCTAAAATTCTAGTTTCTCCATATGAAATCCAATGAGGTCGAAACCACTCTTAAACATCCCGAGTCATTTCATGGTAATGTTAAAAATTTAAGTAAAAGGATGAAAATGAAAAATAAAGGAAATGTCACTTTAAGAATTTAAAATTACCATTAATTGCCAACAGGATGTGTCAGAAAAATGAGAGGGTGCGCATGCTTTTCCTAGAGCGGATATTTTTGGAGGAAAACAACCCTTCATTTCCCTAAAAAAAGCTCCAAAACTCAAAAAATTGCATTATGTGGGGTCCCTAAACCTCCTTGTTGGCCGTGTGTAGGTACCTGCAGCAAAAGAGGTGCTGACCGGCCGATTCCGTCCTTAACCGGTCAGTCAGCATCGGTTAACCGGGCTTTTGAAGGAACAAGGAGGGTATAATCAGGTTTTCCAACCGGTTTGGACCGTTGATCCTTCTGACCGGCCGGTTTGACCGGTTTCCGGTTCAAACCAGTCGGTTTTTAATACTATGGCTCATACTAGTAATTGTATTAGATCCATGTGACTGTACTTATTGTTGTCCCTACAGCTGAACCTGTGGTTGCCCCTGTTGCTGGACCAATGGATCTTCTATTAGCTTACTCTGATCACCTGTTGGCATCTCGCAACATCTCTTGAAGGCCATGTCCTCCATAACTTTACATCACGTCTCACGATGATCTTCCAATTGCTAGGAATATAGATCCTATAGGCCTTAGAATTTTTGCTATACCTAACAAAGAACCCTTTCTTTGCATTCTAATCCAATTTAGTACATTTTTCATCTGGCATATGATAGTAAGCTATGCCGGCAAAGAGTCTTAAGTGACTAACTTATGGCTTCTTCCCTGAGAAGACTTCTCTTCTTCTGGGGCACCATTCTTTCTAGGTGATCTCCCACCCCTACCGACCTTGACCCCACCTCCATGTTCTCCCACACTTCCAAGCTGTATGACATCCCTAGGCAACTCCCCATTCAGGTTGCTTCCCCTCAACCACTTGTCACTTCTTCTCCGACAAAGATATTAGACAGGCAATCTGGGCTTTAAACAACAGCAAAGCCGCAGATGAGGAAGGCTTCCACGCAGAATTGGTCAAACTTGGGCTTCGTCCTCTGGTGGGTTATCTAGCGGATCTATTCAACCATGTTATTCGTGATGGCTTCCCTGATGGATGGTCCCACCATATTATCTACCCTATCCATAAAGCATAATCTACATCTGACCCTAACAATTACAGAAGAATCATGGTCGGACACACATTCTCCAAGCTATATGCCACTGCCCTCCACAGGAGACTCTTCGGCCTCCTAGAGCAGAAACATCTCAGGGCCAGGGGCGAAGCTGGTTTCAGACCAGATCACCAAACCACCGACCATATCTTCACTCTTCGGGCAACGATCGAGGAGGCCCAACATCAGTCCTCCAAGGTGTACTGCTGCTTTATGGATTTCAGGGAGGCCTTCGATTTAGTCCTTAGGGAGGACCTTCTTCAGAGGCTAAGAGAGATTGGCATCTCTTCGACTCTTCTGACTACTATTATGCATCTCTACAAGTCTGTACTTGGCCGTCTCCACACAGCTAGAGGGATGTCGGAGTTCATCCGAAGCACTATCGGAGTCAAGCAGGGGTGCCCGCTTTCGCCCACTCTTTACGAGATCTACATTAATGAACTAGAATCTTTCCTCCGAGAGCATATCCAGGAGTCCGATGGGTGCCTGCTCCACCATGTCTTGATCTCCATCCTACTCTTTGCAGATGATATTGTTCTCCTAGCCTCCTCCTCGGAAGGACTATAGAGACAGCTAGACGCCCTCGCAACTTTTTGTGATCTTCGGCACTTGACGGTGAACCTGAGCAAAACCAAAGTCATGATCTTCAATGGGGTGAGGAAGACCTCGAGTTTCCGCTTCCTATTCAAGGGAGAAGAAATCGAAGTCGTCAGTAGTTACACCTACTTGGGAGTGCAATTCTCGAGTCGCCGCTTCAGCCTTCAGTCGACCCTTCAGCCTAGGATAAACAAAGGATATGGCTCCCTAGCCGTTCTTGAGAGACAGTGCTTCTATCACCACTTCCAGGATATACCATCCAAGATGAACATCATGGATACCTTGATCTGCCCCACCGTGCTTTATGGATCGGAGGTTTGGGGCCCCTCACTACTGGAGTCAGATTGGGCCTCGGCTAAGCGAGTCCAGACTCTTCCCTTTTGCCGCTTCATCCAGTGCAAGCAGACAGTTCCTCAAAATATCATCCTAGCAGAGTTTGGAGCTAAGCCTTTCCGTCTAGAGGAAATATTCAGGATAGTCTCTTACCTTCATCGGATCTGTGGCTTGGTAGACACGAGAGAGGGGAGAGACAGGTACCCATACTTAGCCTATTGCTCCTCGGAGAACACTGCTCATACGTAGACCGGCCGCACCAAATACTGGTTCACCGGGGTGACAGAGCCCCTTGGCCTTATCGGTATCCAGAAAGATCATCTCCCCTCATTCCAGTGTTCACTGAACGCCTCGGGGCACCTTCTTCCAAATCAGCAGGAACTTAATAAAATCACTAGGGAGGACATCTACAGGCAGTACATTCAGACTACATGAGTCAATCCTCTGGGCGACTTGTGCCCAAAGATGGCCTTCTATGTTGAGCACTTTCTGGAGATTAGAGATGGACTCATCACTCAACCCCCTTATACCCTTCAGCATTGGATGCATGCCATTAGGATCCCCCTCAGACAACTCAGAGTTGGATCGCACAGGCTCCGGGTGGAAACAGACCACCATATTGACAGGATGGAGAGGATCTGTCAACTTTGTCACTTACAGGAGGTGGAAACTAAGTCACACTTCAACTTCAAATGCCAGGTCTACTATGAGATCCGCGAGCGCTTTTATTGCTTATTCAGCGGCCCCCAGAGCCTGGCCAGCTTCCTTAGATACACCGACCAGCAATGCCTGGCACTTTACCGCCAGGAGACCTTCAGACACTGTTCGACTCTTCTCTAGCCATCGTTTGCTTCGGCCACCACACAGAAGATCAGAGACTTCTTCAGAGTACTCCCAGCATCACAGGGCACCAAGAACCACCGATCGTTCCATAGACCATGACTCCAGATCAGTGCGAATCTGAGATTCTCGTCCCACTAGAACCCATCAGCGATCCAGAACCAGGCACCACACCCCCCCCCCCCAGGGGACGCCCCAAATCCTCCAAACGGCAGCGACAGCAGTCCATCTCCTCTTCAGGGCAACAGACATTGACAAGTTTCCTTCAGTCCTATTCTATCGGCCTCGAATGCTAGAAGAAGGAGTCTCCCCCCATTCAGGAGGCTCATCCTTCTCCGCCAGGACTTCTTCATCAAAACTCATTATTAGGATGTTTCAGTCATCTAGACTTTACTTTTTCATTCCTTGTAGTTTTGCATTTCTTGCTTTTATAAAGAAAGGGGGCAGTTTGGTCCACCAGCTAGTACGTTGTAATCATTGTAACCAGTAGTCCCATTGACCTTTTTGTGGTCATTCGTTGGACATTAATAAAATTATCTTATCTTGTCTTATCTTGGTGTTATCTTCCCCAATGCCTTGTAAGGAACCCTATTGTGTATATACATTGTTGTGTTACATGCCTCCGCCCATAAAAGCTTGGGCATGTCCTAGTCTTACAACATGGCTCTTGTCGCCCCAACTATAGACTTGTTCTTTTGCTCCGCTACTCCATTCTGTTAAGGATTGTAAGGAGCTATCCATTCCCTCTTGATGCCTTCTTTTGCACAAAAGTTTGTGAAGTCATTGTTGGTTTACTCTCCTCTGTTATCTGAGCGAAGCACCTTAATCTTTTTCCTTGTCGAATTCTCTACCAGAGCCTTACACTCTTGAAAGCGACGAAAGGCATCATCCTTCATCTTCAAGAAATAGATCCACGTTTTCTTGGAATAGTCATTAATGAAGGTGACGAAGTACTCATACCCTCTGAGAGATCTAGTGAACATAGTGCCACAAATATCTGAGTGTATAAGTTGTAACACACAGTCTAATCTACTGTCACTTCTTGCAAATGTTGTCTTGGCATATTTCCCAGGTACGCATCCTTTGCACACAGCGTCGTGTTCCATGCTCAATTCTGGAACACCTGTTACTATCTCCCTAAGCATCTTAAGTGCTCCATGGTGCAAATGTCCCATTCTCCTATGCCATAGCTCATTCAAGTCTCTCCAACCGTTATTGTTATCATTGTTGTTACTGCTAACTAGTGCCTTTGGAGAGTCCAGCTACAACTTGTACAATTTGTTGCTACGGACTCCAATTTGCCTCACCTTCTTCCAGTCCTAATGTCTGATAAACACTTTCTTCCCTACAAAATAGACATCATATCCCTTATCTTGTAGCTCTAACACTGAAATTAGGTTTCATACCAAGGCATGGCACATGCAGTACATCTGTAACACTGGTAGTTGCCACAGACTCCCTTTGAATCTCGATGGTGCCTACTTCAACTGGAGTGCATTTACTTTTATTACCCATCTGAATTTTGAAGTCCATTTGCTCCCCCTTGTAGCTGGAGAAATATTCTCTAACTTCTGTCATATGAGTTGACGCTCCACTATCTATATACCAAATACCCTGTGAAGTTGAGAGAGATAGACAAGCTATTTGAGCAAAATCATTCTCCAGTCTCGATTATAAATCAAGGTATCAAATTTGTGTTGTGAATTATTTGCTCTGCTCTTTCCCTGGCAATCGTATTGATTGTTTTTATAGGTCTAAATCAATTCGCAATTTTCCATGGAAATCAAATTCCCTATCTTTCTGTAATTCACACCCCAAGTTGCTCTACAGAAATCTGGAACTTAGTGCTTCACATCCCCCTCTAATCTGTACGATCTGCTTCATTTCGCCTACAGCCTTGGATCTGATTTTTACTGCTCTGATACCATGTGAAAAACCCACGATTGTAATTAACTGAAAATTTATCTCCTACTGACTGCAGTTTATTTATTATTACGACAAATATCGATAAACTCATGTTAAATTGTGCAACCAGGGCTAAATTCCACTTTGGACAGCTCATTTGATGGAGATGATTATTGCATTGAATTCTTCTTTCCAAGACAACCAAAATTTACCTAAGATTCACTAAAATCAGACAAGGAGAAATATGTTTTTGAAGTGAAGCCCACACATGTAATTTGTCAAGGTCGGCCACACCATCATGTAGGCTCATGAAGCCCAAGAGATATGTATTTTGACCCACTTGACTCGTATAAATAAGAGTGACCTCAAACCTCATTTGGCATCACCACAACTCAACATATCTTCTCTCCTCATATGATTGGGTCGTACAAGTTGCAGGTAGTTGTCTTTCTCTCACAGGTGCAGATTCAAGAGGCTCCTTTGACTGACTGCACTGACTTTTTGTTTCAGCTGAAGTTTGACCAGCGTTGACCGAGGCATTTTAAGGACTATTTGATTGCGTTTTGACCAGGCATAAGTCTATCCAAGCAAGTCGCATTATCTGGCACAAAAACTGAGGAAAAGGAGGTGTTTAACCAATGTTGACCGCAAAGTTGCGGAGTTGTTTTGGTTGCAAGGTGACATCATCATTTGATTAGATTTGATTGTTGGTTCGTTGACTGTTTTGGGCTAACTTTGACCAATAAGAGAGATCGAGTTCCTCTCTCCTTTGACTAAGTTGTTTCGGAAGAGTTTGACTAGACTTTGACTGCTATTGACTTTATAGTTAGGGCAGAATTTGACTGTTGTTGATTCAGGGAAAAATTGTAGATTTGACTACGTTGTTTTGGACAATGATATAGGATCATCAAATTGGCAAGTCAATTTTGACTTTCACTTTGTATTATTGTACTCTCTCTCTGTTGAACATTTGATATTTATAATAAGAAGAATTGATCAAGGGTTTTCCCAATCTTGCGGTTTTTCCCTAGCTTGAGCCAAATTTCAAGTGTTCTCTTGTCTTGGCTTATCTTCTGCATTTTATTGTTTATGTAATTTCTACAGAACTCTCAATGTGATTAATGGTTATGTGATTGTTATTGGAAATAAAGTGGAAATTATCAATGGGCTAATAAAAGGACGTTGAATTAATTGTTGCAAACATAGAACATACCAATGTTATCTAAAATTAACATGGTATCAAAGCCCAGGTGAGCACAAGCCCAAGCAAGAGAGAAAAGCAATCGCTAAGATATTTGTTGGACAAAGATTATTGGACAAGTCTCCATGGCATCTACATCTTACTCAAAGACTAAGGACAAGCTCAATAACAAATCTGACTAGCATGCATGGAAGATGACTTTGGACCTGACTTTGGAGGAGAGTGAAGTATTGGACTATGTGCAGGGAAAAGTGGTGGAGCCTCCTTCGAATGCACATGTTGCTGCTAGAACAAAGTATAGAAAAGGTGGGGTCAAAGCTAAGAAAATTATTATTGACTCCATTCAAAAGCATTTGGTTGCCTATATTTCAGATTTGGGAACTTCTAAGGAAATGTATGATAAGTTGGTTGGGATGTTCAAATTGAACAATGCAAATAAAATCCTCATTCTCAAAAACAAGTTGAAGGATATCGAGATGAATAAAGGGAGTCTATCAAATCCTACTTCATGAGAATAACTCAAATCAAGAATGACTCGTTATCTATTGGAGAAGTTATTTCTAGCAGGGACCTCACTCTCATTGCTCTTATAGTTCTTCCAATACCATGGGATGTATTCGTCACCACTATTCTCAGCAATGACAAGACACCTGGTTTGGATGAGTTATTGGCTCGATGCACTCAAGAGGAGACAAGGATGATGGAGAGAGATAAATCCAAAAGATGGAAATGAACCTACTGCATTCCCTGCCCATGAAAAGAGGAAGAATGATGTTGGTCCAAGCAGACAACGTCAGCGATCTAAGAAGGAAGAGGCAAAGGAAGATGCTACAATTGTAACAGGTTCGGCCACTATGCTAGAGAGTGCCCTCACAAGAATAATCCTTCAAGGCATGATGATAACAACAACAACAATTACAAAATCAATGGCAATAGGAACAACAGGTTCAACAACAAAGGAAAGAGGAATGCTCCCACTGCTCGAGAAGGAAATGGTGGACCTCCCAAGAGGACAAGAAATGTGAGGTGTGATGAAAGTAACGTTGTAGAAAAACAAGATGAGTTTTATCTTATTTCTACTCTATCCACTGCCTCTTGTCCTCATACTTTAGATCAATGGTTGATTGATAGTGGAACTTCAAGACACTTCACCAGATACAAGGAGGCCCTCTCAAATTTGGTTGAGAAGAAAACTAATCTAAAGATTATACTTGGAGATAATGCCACCTACCCCATGAAAGGGATAAGAATTGTCACTCTACATTTGAATTGTGATCAAACCATACATCTATTCTAAGTATTATATGTGCCTAATTTAAAGAATAACCTGGGGCTTATTTCTGCGATGGAAGATAAAGGGTTCAATGTAGCATTCATTGATGGAAAGGTGCGTATTTGGCATAGATACCCTAAAATGCATTTACTCTTGGATTTAAGATTGATGGTCTCTATCAAGTTGGTGGAAGCCCTTTGGGATCTTTGGCAAGCGATACTTCTCTTCTATGTGAGCTATGGCACCGAAGATTTGCCCACTTACATTACAAATCCTTACCTGGGGTAAGGAAGATAGTCACAGGGATGCCCGACTTTAATATGAACCATGAGGGAGTTTTTCGGGGATGTGCAAATGGGAAACATACAAAGGGACCATTCCCTTCTAGTGAAAGCAAGACAACTGATATTCTCCAATTAGTCCATTCTAACCTATCCGGTGCCATGCCCGTAACCTCATTGGGAGGATACATATATTATGTAATCTTTGTGGATGACTTCTCATGCAAAACATGGATCTTTTTCTTGAAGAGGAACGATGAAGTGTTCAAATGGTTTCGTTCTTTCATAGCATTGGTGGAGAATCAAACAAAAGAGAAGATCAAGACGTTGAGGACTGACAATGGAACCAAATATGAATCAAATGAATTCAATGACTTTGGCAGAGAGGCTGGCATTAAGAGGGAGACAATTGTTCCATAAACTCCTAAGTAGAATGGTGTTGTCGAAAGGAGAATCGAACATTCATGGAAGCCACCCATGCCATGATCTGTGATCAAGGTCTACCGAAATTCTTGTGGGGAGATGCTGCCAATATTGTCGTATATGTTCAAAATAGGAGCCCACATCCAGTTTTGGATTTCAAGACACTCGTGGAAGTCTTCACTGGTAAGAAACCTAGTGTTTCTCATTTTAGAATCTTTGGTTGTCCTGTATACTTGCATGTGCCTAGAGAGAAAAGGAATAAATTGGAAGCTTTTGGGAAGGAAGGTATATTTGTTGGATACAGTGAAAATTCAAAGGCATATAGAATCTATGTACCTAGTCAAAGAGATGATGGATGTAAGCCGAGATGTTACCTTTGATGAAGACATTGCCCTTGGTAAAGCCAGAGATCTCCCCATCCCAAGGAAGGACGATGATGATACTACTAAATCACAAGAAGAGCCTTTGATGGATGAGCCTATGCCTAAGGTTGATGACCCAATGGATCATATTGATCCACCTCCCGGTGATCCCTCTAGCTCAAGGAAAATACCACTATGGCTCAAAGATACTCTCGAAGATGTTGAAAGGCATCCTACTCCAAGAGGGACATTTCACGAAAGCAAAAACCCTAACAAGCATAAAGGATACTTGGCTGCCATGAGTACTATTATTCGAGTTGAACCTTGCACGTTCGAAGGAGTTGTAAAGCACCAAGTATGGAAATAAGTTATGAATGAGGAATATGAATCGATCATGATTCGTGAAGAATCATGTCTTGGACGTGGTACCTAGACCCAAGGACAAGTCCGTGGTCACCTCAAAATGGCTTTACAAAATTATACATGGAGCTAATGGAAGTGTTGAAAACCATAAGGCCAAGTTCGTAGCTCGTGGCTTCTCTCAAAAGTAAGGAGTGGACTATGATGAAATATCTGCACCGGTTGCTTGATATACCACTATCTGATCTATTATTTCTCTCGTTGCCAATCAAGGATGGAGCCTATATCAAATGGACGTCAAGACTGCTTTCTTGCATGGCTCACTTAAGGAGGAAGTCTACTTGGAACAACCTCAGGGTTTGAAGTACAAGATAGAAGGACACATGTCTGCCAGCTGAAGAAATCCCTCTATGGGTTGAAGCAAGCCCTTAGGGCTTGGTACAAAAGGATTGATAGCTATCTTATGAAGTTGGGATTTACAAGGAGCTATGTTGATCCAAACCTATACTTCAAGGTTGAAAAGGACATGCCTCTTATTTTGGTCCTTTATGTTGATGATCTCTTTCTAACTGGTGCAAACCCTCTCATTTATCAATGCAAGAGGGAGTTGACTTCTGAATTCAAGATCAAGGACCTAGGACTGATGCATTACTTCCTATAAGCTTGGAAGTCTGGCAAAAGGCATGCGAGATTTTCCTTTCTCAAGGAAAATACATTATGAAGTTGATAGAAAGATATGGGATAGTGGAATGCAAGTATGTGACTACTCTGATGGAACTAAACTTCAAACAGCTTGGTGGAAGTGTCGTTGGGCCCGGACTGACAAATCCTTTTGAATATAGACAACTTGTGGGGGCCTTGATGTTCTTGGTAAACTCTCGACCGGACATATGCTTCGTTGTAAATACTTTCAGTCAATATATGGTTGAGCCTCATCACATACATTGGGTTGTTGCAAAGAATCTCTTAAGTTATCTTCGTGGCACTATCAACTATGGACTGAGATACACCGCAAAGAATTTGAGGCTACATGTATATTTTGATGTTGATTAGGCTGGCTGTGTGGTGGATAGAAAGAGCATGTTTGGATGTTGCTTCTCTTCGGGATCTGCTTCAATTTCTTGGATGAGCAGGAAGCAAAAATCGGTTGCACTGATCACCATTAAGGTCAAATATATTGCATCTAGTATGGCCTATTGTGAAGCAATTTGGTTGAGGAAGCTCTTCAGTGAGCTATTTGAGCGAGTGTTGGATACCACTGCTATCTATTTCGACAATTAGAGTGGTATTCGCCTATCAGAGAATCTCGTATTCCACAACCACTCCAAGCATATTGATATCAGGTACCACATTATCTGGGATATGGTACAATAGGAAGCAATAAGGTTCCAACACATTAGGACGAATGAACAGGTTGCAAACATCCTCACGAAGCCCTTGGGGAAGGTCAAGTTCTTAACCTTCCGAGAGAGACTTGGAGTCGTGGAAGGACCCTCCCATGAGGGTCCCACTTGAGTTGGACATTGAGCTTTGGGAGCTCCTCGGGAGCTGGGGTACATCTTGCAGCTATGTGCGACCATAGGGTGAGTGGTTCACCTTCCCTTATAGGTGCGTTGTGCACAGGGTGAGTAGTTGACCTTCCCTTATATGTGTGTTGTGTACAGGGTGAGTGGTTCACCTTCCCCTGTGAGCATATTTACCCCAATATGACATATACATATATTGTGGCGAATGACACATAGGGTGAGTGGTTCACATTCCCTTATGAAGATTGACATGTGTGTAGGGTGAGTGGTTCACCTTCCCCTATAGGTGTGATGTGTACAGAGTGAGTGGTTCACCTTCCCCTGTGAGTATATATACCCCAGTATGATATATACATATATAGTGGCGGATGACACATAGGGTGAGTGGTTCACCTTCTCCCATGATAGTTGACATGTGTGTAGGGTGAGTTGTTCACCTTCCCTTACAATTGATGACATATGCATAGGATGAGTGGTTCACCTTCTCCTATGGCATATGAGCAAGATGAGCAGTTCACTGTCTCATGCGGATGCCCCAGCATACATCCTACCCTTGCAATCCAAAACTCTAGGAAGTACGTCTCATCTAGCCAATGAGTTGGGAAAAGAGGATAGGGACCATAACACTACAAATGGACACATCATGTACTGTCGGACTCCCTATCCCTAGAATGCATGATTTTCAACAACTTGATCGCTCAGGATCAAGTTAGATTGGGGTTCTACCCCTAGTTATGTGGACTGACTATTGTCAATGGAGAGTGCAAGGTCTTGTGACTCGCTCTTGATCAATTCTTCTTAATATCTAAATCAATCTTCAACAGATTTGAGATGAGATGTTGAGATAGTACATGATGATCAAGATGGCATGATGATGGATTGGCGGGTAGAATTCTCCCTAGATGGCATGATGATGGATTGGCAAGTGAAGTTCTCCCTAGTTGAGAGGGAGTATTAAAATGTGCAACTAGGGCCAAATTCCACTTTGGACAACTCATTTGATGTAGATAATTATTCCATTGAATCCCTCTTTTCGAGAGGACCAAAATACGTTTTTGAAGTGAAGCCCACACATGTGTAATTTGTCAAGGTAGGCCACACCATCATGTTGGCTCATGAAGCCCAAGAGACATGTCTTTGACCCACATTGACTCATATAAATAAGAGTGACCTCAAACATCACTTGGCATCATCACAACTCAACAAATCTTCTCTCCTCATTTGATTGGGTCGTACAAGTTGCAAGCAGCTGTCTATCTCTCACACGGGCGAATTTCAAGAGTCTCCTATGACTACATTGACTTTTAAGGAGGCATTTTAAGGACTGTTTGACTGTGTTTTGACAAGGGATACGTCTATCCAAGCAAGCCAAATTATCTGACAAAAAAACCAAGGCAAAAGGATGTGTTTGACCAGTGTTGACCGCGGTTGCAAGATTGTTTTGACTGCAGGGTGACATCATCATTTGACTGGATTTGACTGTTGATTTGTTGACTGTTTTGGGATGACTTTGACCAACAAGAGAGGTTGAGATCCTCTCTCCTTTGAAAGAGTTCATTTGGAAGAGTTTGACCAAACTTTTACTGTTGTTGACTTTCAGGTTAGGGCAGAATTTCACTATTGTTGACTGAGGGCAAAATTGTAGATTTTACTGGGTTGTTTTGGACACTAATATTGGATCATCAAATTGAAAAGTCAATTTGGACTTTGAATTTGTATTAATGTACTCTCTCTGCTAAACATTTGATATTTATAATCAGAAAAATTGATCAAGGGTTTTCCCAATCTTGGGGTTTTTCCCTGGCTTGAGCCAAATTCTGGTGTTCTCTTGTCTTGGCATGCCTTCTACATTTTATTGTTTATGTTCTATCTACAGTTACTGTCAATGTGATTAATTGTTTATGTGATTGTTAAGAAAGGACATTGAATTAATTGTTGCAAGCATAGAACATACCATTGTTATCTAAAATTAACAACTCACAATTGCAATCTTCACCAAAATAAAACATGTTGCTGAAAATAATAGATATTGAGAGATAAACACATAACAAAATTCCGACACAACCATTTTGGACTAAATCATCCTTGAAAAAGTTTGAAGGGAAAACCGGTGCAGCCATTGAGGGTTTATTTTATTATGCAGCAAAATAGAGAATTAAAATTATTGGCCTCCCTAGCTCAGCTCCAAAAATTATATCTCAACTGGGAAAATCATTTTTCCCTCAATTCAACTCAATCTAGCCCTCCCTGGGCAACTCACACTTCCTTCGAAATTCGCACTGCCAAATAAGGAGTACGCATTGTTGCTTCTGGATAAAATCAATCCACCCTGGAAACCCCTCCAAGTGGGTCGTCTTGCCTATCCTTGCTGCTAGAAACAATTTACTAGGCCTCCCATTGTTAGATTCGGGCACTAGCAACTGAATCAAACCTCTCTAGGTAACTCGCACTGTAAAACTCAACCTCTCTGCTATGTAATTTGGCCTCCCTTCCTTGACGCTATAAATTAGAAAACCATTAGAGAATTTCTCTAGATGGAAATTTTCCCGGCTACAACCCCTGCTACTATCTAGCTTGAAGTCTTCCTTCACTGAATACTACACACTGGGAAACTCGCTCTCCATCTTGTCTCTTTCTCCATCCCATCGACTTGCTCTTATAATACCTCGTTGGAGCATCAACGGCCAAGATCTAATCGTGATAAATGGCTAAGATTATCTTAAAATTAATCCAAGTCACTTTCTAGAAGTCTCTAGAGCATAAGTCGATCTCCTCAATTAATTCCCTTTAATTAATCAATTTTCCTAAGTTAGACATAGGAATTTTTTAATTATTCATCAATTAATTTAATTGAGTGGTCTTTAGGTGTTTTCTCTCGAAACCTTTTCTAGATCTTGGAGGTCTTGTGTTCCTTAGCCCCTTAGACACAAATCGAGACTAGAACACCTGTTTGATGCTACTAAAATCTAACACTGCATTCTTCGTCTAAACTAACCATTGAATATCTAGGGTTTGGCACCCATACACATGTGGGCAAAAGCCTAGCATGAGCTCTACCTCACCCCTTATGGCCATTGCCCGGTCCCTGAGCACCATATTGCTCTTATACATCATTTTAGGAACCCTTGCATGTCCCAACCCTGAAAGGCAATTGTCTTGGATCAATAGATATCATGCATGTTATCTTGTAAGTGAGCATTTTATTGGATTAATCTTTTCTTGATGTCTAATGTCTGGAATATATTGAATCTATGGTTTTCTATTACACCCTAATTTATCAAAGATCTATTGGATAGAATCTAGATATCATTATTACATGCATTACTCATGAATAACATGTGAATAATAATCCTAGTGGTGAACCTTGATTAGCTCTCCCGTGAAATTTCTTAATGCCTTACATAAGTAATTGCTAGAATTTTTGGTCTTAGGGCATTATCTATCCTTCCTCAACAACTTTTGGCTATCGTATCAACTCATAGACTCCATACTCCCAAGAAACAAGGCACTGGCCTCCATTGTTGATGATGAAATCCATTTTTCATCCATAAACTTTTCTCTTCTTTCTCTTGACCCAATTCGGCCCCATTAAGGCCAACTGTCGAAGCTAGGGCTTGTTGTGAATTTCTAGGTTAGGAGGATTTCAGGGATTGGAGAGTCTAAATTCCAAGCGCGTAATTGGTTGCCTCAAAATCAACCCTCTTGGTAGGCATTCACTCCAGTTAATTTCTTTCCCTAATTTTTTTCCCTAGGCTAAACCCTAGTTTGGTGTTGCTTCAACTTAGGGGCTTATTTGAGGATTTCATGTGCCTTTTGTCTTGTTGAAAATCATTGTTCGAAATCCTTTCTCTTCACCTTGACCTTAGGCCATCCCAACTCTCAACCTACTAATCAAAACCTAGATCTTGTGTGCATGAAATTGGTGTCTCCAAGAAAACGAATTGCCCTTACTCTTTGGAACCTTGTACTTGTGTCTTTTCTTTGGAAGCCCTTAGGTTACCTCATACCTCAAACCTAGAATATCTAACCATACACATATCAGGACTCCTCCCGTTCGTAAAAATCCGTAAAGAACACAGGGTTTTGGCTATATCGTGACAAGGGGCCACTACCCCATTGTTGTTAGGTCTAGAAATAGCCTTGTGGGGTACCCCTCTCCAAGACCTTTTAGATTTTGCGGCAACAAGACTTATGACAAGGCTGGTATAAGTTGGAGTTTGATTAACATCCATTACTAGGTCATGTAATGGTATATAGCAGCGTTAGAAAAATCCTTAAAATGATCTTCAACAAGAGTGCAACCAAGGATTTTCAATAGAGACTCGTGCAACTACAACAATAGGGTTTTAGATCTTTTAGATATTTGCAATAGCAATATATATGAATGACATCAACCCAATTAAGGCAAGCAAGACAACTTATGATGCTAAATTTCTCTTTATTATGGTTTGAACTTTGTACATATTATCCTACGATTAAGTGTAGAAATTTCTCATTTCCCACCCCGGTTTTCAGTTTCACCTTATTACTCCAAAATAGTTAAATGCCCTTTCCCATATCCATACATTTAACAAGTTGGAAAATAAATTTTGCTGAAAACACAAATTCTGGAAAAAAATTACAGAATGCTGAAAATACAGAAATAAAAATCAGCAGATGCAAACAGCGATTCAACACATTTAAACACAGTGATTTTTGGTCAATGTGACCCTGGAAAAACCCACTACAACTCTTGGGGAAAACCGGTTCGAAAGCTCCTTCTTATTTCTGAAAAATGCTTTTTACAGTGAGAGAAATATTCGGCAAAAAATCAGCAAACAGACTTTACAACTTATCTCGTTTTCCGTGCTTAACCACCGCCTCGGAAAATGTGCAAACAGCAAAAACAGAACAGCAATAAATGTTGTACGTCCTCCTCGATTTTCGTGCCCAAAAATCTGCAATAAATGCAGTTGTACGGCCTCCTCAAAATTTGTGCAAACAGCAATAAACATTGCTGTCCAAAATCTCGATTTTTGTGCCAAAACACAGCAGAACTTTGCTGTACAGAATCAGCCTCGATTTCCATGCAAGAGGACAGCCACTTGTTGTACGGCCTGCCTCGAAATTCGTGCCAACTAAACCAGCCTTCTGCTGCCTCGATTTCTGTGCCAAACTTGCTGTATGGCCTCCCTTTCTAGAAAATCGTGCCCAAAAAATCTGCCTTTCATTGTGCTAACTCAGTTGTACGGTCTTGCTAAAATGCTGCCTTGGAATGTGTGCCAAGCTGCTGCCTCCTTCTCCTTACTGCCCAAAAATCTCCCTTGCTCTCTTGCTCTCAATCTGCTCATGAAAGAATGAATGATCTTTTCCTCCTTTCCCGGGAAGGGGTTTGTAACTAACCTAGTGAAACAAAAACTTGAAGTCCCTAAATCCAATCGTGAAATAGATTGATGATATCTAGAGTGAGATTAAATGTTCATTTGTCCTCACTTTCTATTTTTAATTCACCCCACTTTAATAGAACCACTAATCATTCTTCCATTCCTTTTCCTTTTCTAATTTTACATTGACTTGATTAAAGTCACTTTAAAATTAGACTTTTAATAACTTTATCCTTAAAGTCACTTTTAAATTAGATTTGACTTTATAAAATTATAAAGTCACTAGGAAGAAAAATTGAGGTGTTTTGGACACTTTTCCCTAGGCCAAAGATCAAAGCCTTAGGGAATCACCTGTCCTCCGGTAACCAAATTTCAACATTAAGAGCCAATCCCATGCAATAAAATCACACTTTACACATAAATTTGCTATTCAAACCTTGGAGATTGCCCTGGTTGTCTAGGAGAGAGAGGGTTTAAGGAGATTTAATTCAATTTTAAGATGATCCACACATTGTAGAGACCGATGCCTTAACCTACAATGGACAAATGTTGTATAGAGGGAATTAAATGCAAAGAAAGGACCTTGATGGAGTAAAGGAGGATGCTCTAAGGCATCCACTTGCAAAACCCTAACTACTATTCTTGTGAATGAAGAAATTAAATATAAGATCTACATACTAGGAGTTTCCTCATAGGCTATTAAGAAGAAAATTCTACATGTGATAGTGAAGCAAAGTGTTAATTGGCAGCTCGGGGAGAAATTCCCTCCATTGGACAGTCTTCCTCATCAAGAAAGAGCCCTCCTAACGCTTGGCAGAATTTAATTAGGTCAAGGAAAAATATAATTTTTACAGTGAAACCCACGTGTGCACAAAAGTACGAGTCACTCTGAGCAAGCTAATTCGACCCCCTAAGGCTCATATAAATAGAGCATATGTCACATCACTTTGGAGCATCATCATCACACAAAACATCTCTCTTGTTTGGATTGGTTCGTACAGGTCTGCAATTGGAGGTATGAACTCACACATGCGACGGGAAGAAAGGATATTTTATTTTAACTAGCATTGACTTTATGTTTAGGATTGCTTTGACCAGTGTTCACCAGCAAGGAAAAGGGTTTGTTTAACTCGGATTTTGACCTGTTCTTGGAGGCTGACTTTACTAGGATTTGGACCGAATTTTTCACCCAATTCGACCAAGGCTGACCACAGACTTTGACTGAAGTTGACCATAGAAATTCTAAAGTTTGACCATAGGCTCTCTCTCTCCTTTAACCAAGGCTTTGGAGGCGCTATTTTGACTGGGTTTGACTGAGCTTGGTAGTTCCAATTCCTTGATTGTTGACCAAGCTCATTTGGATGGATGTTGACCATTGACTTTTGGACTAGTTAGAACATAATTTGCTGCTACTGACTTTGACAGAATTTGCAAATTTTACTTATTGACCAAATTTGTCTTTGGGGCTCATCTTTTGTATATCGGATTGGTTGGTCTCTTGGATAGTCAAAGGTTTGACCTTGACTCATTGTTGATGAATTGGAACATTGTATCTCTTTGTTGAACATTTGATGACAATCTAATAGAAGAAGAATTTTGAAAGGGTTTCCGCCCTTGTGGGTTTTTTCCCTGGTCTTTGACCAAATCTTGTGCCTCACTTGTTTCATGTTTTTGGTTATCTTTTATTGCAATTGAATTATTGTCCTATCTACATTTGCTTATTATCATTCGAAGATTGAATTTATTAGAAAAGTGATTGTTAATTGAAGACAAATTGTTGTAAGGGATTGTGCTAAGCATAGAATATTGGAAAATTAACCAATGATAAGCATTTAGACATGGAGCAATAGAAACCCTACTTAAAACATGTTACTGCTCAAATTAGCAAGGGTCCTTGGAGGGGATCCTATAGGGCAACTACTAGATCAAGGGCAAAAATGGAGCGATTGCCCACTATCACCTCAGTTAAGACTCCCTGCTCTTAGGGACTTTCATCGATGGGAAGAGACCTGGTAAGATGGAATCACAAGAATATATGGTCAATGATAAGATAAATAGGTGAGTCATAAGGCATATTCATAAGAGAGGCTCAAATATATAGCTTCCTTGCTTGAAAAGCAAGGTGATGGGCTCTCTAGAAAGGGCTAAAGAGGGCTTTTGAGGTTAGGATTTGAGAACATGTCTTACCAAGGAAGTCGCTAGACTCAAAATGCCTTGTGAATGCTTGGCTTCTAAGTGATCTTTGTGGAATTGGAGTCAACAAGTTGCGGGACCACAAAGGACCAAGTGGTCCTAAAATTAGGTCAAGGATATGGAGTTGATCAACCAAGGATGTACTTGACCTAATTAGGGATGGGAAGAGGATCAAAGAAAGAATCTTCTTTTCATGATTTGATGTTATGAACCTAATGAGGTCGCTAGCTAATGGGAAACCAGGGGCAAGAATCAATCTTTGAGTTAGGGCTTGGAATATCTCAAGATCCCACCGTCGAAATTTTATGAAATTTGAAGGGCATGTAGAGGACACACCATCGTAGTTGTGGGCAAAAGATCGAATTCTTTTGATAGCTAAATCATGAGAAAAGGGATGCCCTAGGTGACCTATGGAGGCTAGGCCTAGAAGAGAGGGGGAAGGTGAGAGAAAGAAGCTTTGAAAGTGGTCACCTATGGAGGATTAGTGCGTTTTCCTTTCAGAGAGATGGAGTCAAGGAAAATTTATTGTTTGGAAAGGATTCACCCTATCAAAGAGGCCTTCAAGCAAATTCGCATGGCATTAGGACATGAGAGCAACTACTCCAGGAATTTATACTTCAAAATGAAATAATTATTGACTTATCGAGATGTATTTAACACAAATTATCTCTAGGAACACTCATTCATTAATACATGGCTCATGACATGATGCAACGCTATAAAAGATCACAATTTCCACTAATTCGTATAGAAAAGCAATAAATTTCAGACTTGTATCGCGAAAAATCCCAGCAACACTCATGTGACAAAGTAAATAACAAGAATAAGCATGAAAAGAGCACTTACATGTACAAAAGAGTATATCCAATCGTCATATTATGCCAATAATGAAGCTGCAAGACAGAGAAAGATATCCAAACATCAAAATTCATCCCTAACATCCAAACTCGTCCTCCAAAAGGGATAGCAAAAATCTCACAATAGCTAATAACCCAATCCAAGTGATGATGAATGAGAGAGAATGTCTCTCTTCTATTTATACAATCCTCCAAGGGATTTGAATGGCCTAATTTGGACTAATAATGCCCCTAGAATAAAATAATATGCATAATAAGAATACTTTTGGTGACAAGCCCGCCAAATAGCTCAATAACATAAGAATAAGCCTCTCAAGAGGATTGAATGATCAATAAAGTGAGTGGTTGGAACTTTGAGGAGGCCTACTGAAGTCCAAGGGGTGCCATGATGTAGAAATGGACTCCAAACATAGTGGACAAGGGGTTGGCCCCTTGTTTTCCAAGCAAGAACCTGTGGTGCTCCCAACTGTATGTGGGGGCACAAGGACATCCTCATGGATCTCCAAGTGGATCGAAAAATGCATGTAGACCATATGTAAGGGCTAGGATGATGATAAAAGCCCTCCCTCTACAGTGGGAGACATCCTTTGGATCCTGGAACATCTGCCAAGTGTATAGTGCAAGTGTGGAGTCGGTTGGGCATGGGGAACCAGGTGCATCATCCCTATCCCAAAGGTGGAACATGAGCAATCAATGAGTGGTGTTGGGGATCCATGAAGTACTTTCCGATATGGTGGAGGCCCATGCCTCTCAACGCTCACCCTACAAGTGCCAATGTGGCCCTTTAGAGGGCTAGGAAACTGTATAGGGAGACCAAGCCCCAAATGGAAACCCACTTGCAATCTTGCATAAGATAGAGTGCATCTCCTTGCCCTCCAATATAACAAATGATTAGAATAATCCAGTAAAAGAGCTTTCAAGTCATGGAACCATTGGGGCACTTCACAGTGGCATGCCCTTCCATAGTGGACTTTGGCATGTACAAGTGTCTCCAAGCTCAATAAGGGGGTTAATCAAGGACCCTATTAGGTAGTTTCAACCTCTAAAGGGGGTGACATGTCCATGGCACATCCCTCAAGTGATAGGTGGCACATGATATAGCAATGGAATGGAGTGGGGATCCAGGCAATCATCAAGACCACAAGTCATGGTACAAGGCCAGCTATAATAAGAGAAGCCCACACTTGGTTATATGAATGTAGGAGGGAGCAAATTGTGATACATGAGTTACCCCGACCTTTGTTTTTCCACCCTTCGTCATAAGCCTTTTGCGTTTGATTTTTCTTTATAACTACTCGAGGCTCCAGGGGATGAGAGCATGATGTGTAATATGTAGCAGTAGAATAAATGCTCCAATAATGTGACATCACCCTCCAAATGAGCTCAATAAGCCCTCAAACATGGGAGGTAAGGGCTAAAAGTTGCTCCATACTCCAAGAAATGTTCAATGATCATGTGCAAGTCATCAAGAGCATCTCCATGCTAAGACGTCATGCCTAAAAGGTTCCCTACGTCACCCTCACAAGAGGAAAAGGGGTGACATTGCATCAAATCTCTCAAACATTGGGGCTTCAAGGTGATGTCCAAGCCCTCCCTTGTCATCTCAAGAATGGCCATCATCATCTAGGCTTAAGATCAATTGATGCCCATCAAAAAGTGTTAAGGCAAGCTTGGGGCATCTTGGGTTCACTGGCCTCATCATCAATATCTTCAACACTAAGCATCATTGGCTCAACATTTCAACATTTGGGGTTCCTTTGGGTGTCAACCATCTTGTAGAAGCAGCAAATGGCCCAACGGTCTACTCTAGGTAGGCAACATCTCATCATCAAAGTCAATCTCTCTTTGTGCACTTGATGGTAAGGCTAATATTGCTCTGCTGAGGAGGTGGGGCAATCACCTCTAGAAGCCTCTGCAACAGTGATGTGGACCACCTGACAATAGCTCATCAAGATCAAGTGTAAATCAATCAATCCTTAGTTAACTAAGGCCATATATGCATCATAATGGACCATACATAAAGTTAAGGCACAACAAATACTTCACACAAAGATCACCATCATATTATCTAACTACACCAAGTCTCATATAGGTGTTCCCAGTCTTATGTTTGGGATGGCGTGGTTTATAAGCTTATTAGGTGTTTCCAACCCCCGAGGGGAATTAATAAGTCCCATCAATCCATAGATGTGTAGATGATGGTAATGGAGTCGGAAAGACTTTGGGGCCAAGTGCCATAGCCAAGTGACGAGCTAATGGTGGTCCAACATCTCAAGTGTATGTAAGTGTGAAAATTCCTCGAAATGCAGCAACTCGAAATAATTCTTCTAACTGATAAATTAATTATGCAGTTTATTTTGTTTGCAACCAAATAACGAATTATTCACACTAAAATTTCTTCCCCATAAAAAATGTTGCGGAAGCAAAAATAGGCACTGAAAAATGCTAGCACACACACATAAAAATTGACACAACTTTTTTTGCACAAATGTCCCCGAAAAAACCCAATGTTGGAAAATTGATGCAATAGTGTTATGAATATAATTAATATAAAAATAATAAATATAAATATCTCTGTTTCGTTAAGCCTTTGGCCATCAACTCTTTGTCAACCTTGTTGACATCACAATTGAACCATTCGCTACACTAAATTTTGGAGTTTCTCCGTTTCGTTAAGCCTTTGGCCATTAAAATTTTAAAAAAATAAAATAAAATAAAAGAGAGAAGGAAAGTTTTAAAAAAAAGGGAAAAAAAAAATTATTTAAAAGAAAATAGTTCCAAAAGAAAATAAAAATAAAAAAGGGTTCTACAATATTGATAAAAATAACAATTGTTGAAAAATATATATATATATATATATATATATATTATAAATAAAACTAGAATTTACATAGTCAAAGAACTCATCACTAAACGAAGGCTTTAAGGTTATATAGAAGAAGTATTATAAGAAATAGGGATATTTTATTAAAAGGTGTTGGGAATATAATCTTTTATAAAGAAAAAATATTAATAAAGTTACTAATAATAAATAAATAAATAAATTACCAAGGAAAGTCATTAAGTCAAGGAAAATGGAGCCTAATTCAAAAATGGTGAAGGAAGAAAAGACAAGTTCCACACAAGAATCATTATTTTGGACTAAATGTCCAACTTGTCTAAACGTAATTGGATATACATATATTCAAAAAAAGTGCAATTTAAGATGTCCAAGGTGTAGAAGATTATTTAGTACAAAAGAACATCGAGACAATGAGCAGATGCAAATAAAACAATTAAAGGAAGAAATCACAAAACTTCAACAAAAGAACGAACCATGAGAGAAGACATATAAATATCTTGAAGATTGGTTTCATGAAAAATCAACGGAAAGCAACGAAGAAATTTGGTGTCTAAGGGAGCATAATGAGAAATTACTTTCACAGATCAAAAAGTCCAAGGTTAAGAAACAAAGACTAAAACAAGAAAAGTAAAGTTCTGATAAGGAACTAAATGAGAATCTATCATAATAAACAAAACAAACAAAAAATTGTGCCTAAAAACCCTTAAACAAAATTTATTAGAGGAAATAAAGAGGATGATACTAAGGACAAAGTCAACGATTCAAAAAATGATGAACTTTCACGTCTACGGAATCATAACCAAGCCTTACTTACACATAAATAAGCTTAAAAGTGACAAGAAATCACTAAATGACAAATTAGAACAACTCCAAGAAGTAGTATCGAAGTCTCTCGTCTTCTCAATCCAAGTTGAAGATAAGGAAACGAATACCAATCCAGTCAAAATTGTAACTCAAGCAAAGGATAAACCTACTGAAGTGAAAACAAATTCAGAAATTACAGTTCAAACGATGGACATTCCAACTGATGATTCAGTCACCAACTTAACAACAACAACGCTTGAAGGAAATTAGGAACAACCACTAACATGATAAGGGAAATTCCAACCAAAAGAACTATTTATTGACATCTAAATCACAATCGCAGACCTTCCAAACAATCTACGTACCAGTATCACTCAGAACATAAACGACAAATTTATGTTCGCAAGAATACTGAAGTTTGCATAATCCAGTCCTACGATAACTATTCATCACAATTTTTCAGAGATCAGAAAAGTCCACAAGATATTAATCTAGGATGGTTTGATCCCTTCTCAGTACGACAATTTTGTCTATCACTCAAAGCATCATATCATCTTGTATCAACGAAAATGAAAGTTGAGAGATGAGAAGATGTTCTCGGTAAGCTTTGAGGACAAAGCTTCTTAAAGAGAGAGGCAATGTTATGAATATAATTCATATAAAAATAATAAATATAAATATAAATATAAATATAATAATAGTAAATAATACGTAATGGTTAGTTAGTTAGTAATGAAGAGGCATGTCTTAGAGACATTACCGTTCATGTAAGGGCACCTGCCTAGGGTATATACATAGGGCCTCATTCTCACATTTGTAATCATTTCATATCTTACATCAATTCAATATACAATATTTAATATACAACTACATGTCTTACAATGGACATTTACGTATTTGAAGTATTTTAAAGATTTTCATTGTGTATATGACTTTTGGCCATTACAAGTAGCTGAGGGTTTTTATTATTATGCCACAATGAATTCTAAGTACAATAAAATTTAGATGCCCAACTAGTTATCCAGCGTGAGAGAGATAGTGGCAACATCAACTGAGGGAATTTACCCTCTTCTCCAAGAAATCTCAGCTCAAACTGACAAACCCAAGCAAGTTGTCCGGACTCTAAACCCTCGGCGTAGTCTGTCACATGCTCAGCCTGGAATAGTTGCTACTCAATTCGTCCTGCCTACTGCTGACTGAGGAAGTGTCTCTCCTACCTACTAGAAAATCTTCCTGCCCTTTGGAACCTGAGATAACCTCCACTCCAACTAAATCAAACTACCCCTTTGAGGCTTTGCGCTGCCTCCTGGAGAAAATAATTCAGCCTCCTCTCTATGCCTCTCCGAAATTGGAAAACTTCCTCTGGGTCACTGTCTCTACCCCTCTCTAGCCCTGCATCCTCTCTCTGGCTCGAACTTTGCTGATAGCTAGCTCGAACTGCCCAAGGAACTCGCAATGTTGACTCTTTGTTATGTGTTTTTCCATCTACCCATCAACCTCTTTTTATAATCTCCAGTAGGGACTCCAACGGCCAAGATTAAAACTTAATCGATGGTTGAGATCATCTCCAAGTCGATTCGTGTGAGTTTCTAGAGAATTCTCGCCTTTATCAATTAATTACTATTAATTAACCAGTTTTCCTAAATTAGACTTAGAAAAAAATTAAATGATGGTCAATTAATTTAATTGAGCTATCTCTAGATGGAATTTCTAGAAACAATTTTTGGGTTTTGGAGAACTCCTATGTTTTAGCCTCTCCGCAAAGTTTCGAGACTAAAACACCATCTGATGCTACAAATACTAACAGTAAGGAGGGAGCAATTAGATAGGTATGAGTTACCCTTTTCCTCGGCTTGCTTTTTCCACCTCTCTTGTGCACCATTTACCATTTTAAGATAATGCTTTGATATGGGTGCATAGCTCAGGAGCTCAAGCTTGCATTTTGATGCAGGAGCATCATGGTTCCAAATTTTGTACAATTAGTAGAATCTAGGGGGTCTTGTGTTTTCAAGGGAGTTGGTTCCCTAAGTATTTAATTAATGTAATTTTCAATGTTTTGAGTGATTTTATGTGAGAACTTTAGAATAAGATTTAATTAAATATTGTGAGGCATATTTGTAAATGTTCTCGAATGTAGGAGAACATGAGTGATTGGGGAGGATTGAGAGATTCTGAAATATTGATTGTAAATCTTAGATTAGAAGTTGGTTCATGGTTTTGTGGATCTGAGAGGATCCCTAGAATTTAGTTGAGCAGATTTTGAATCTGAACCAGAATTGGTTCTAGACTCCATATGTATATTATTATAAGCCTGCATAGGTAGAAAAAAAATAATATATTCTGTAGGAATAGGGGAGTACTCAGTAGTGTTGAAGAGGCCACTGATATAGAGAATAAGACCGAGAGGAGATTCATTACTGTAAATATTTGTTTGTGAATATAAAACTCAATTACGAGTTTATGTGGAGTGCATTGGGTTGATGTAATTCCTGAGGTGTCAATGAATTATAAAACTGTGTATGTAATCAAAGTATTTTCGCATAACGTAGGTGTTGTGGGCGAGTCCGAGAAGGATCAGATTGAGAACAGTGTGCAAAGGGATTTGCAAAGGTCGTGGAATTGGTTCAATCTCAAGTTTTGCTTTCAACAACTATCTTTCAACAAGAATAGGAATGACAAATCCGCTTTAGTAGCCATGGAGTATTACGGCTTGCGCTTGCAAACTAGCAAATGTAAGTGTTGTAGAAGAGAAATTCTGACATTCTAAATTAGTTAGTTGTTAGATGTTGAATTAACCATTGAAATCAAGTCAGCGCTGGTTAATCTGAAGCTCGTTCAATTCGAGATCCACTACCTTATTGGATTACAATGGGTAAATTCTGTGTGGAATCGGTGTTTAGAAATATGTTTAGAAAGTTGTATACAAGATGTATAGAAGCGAAATGTTTTCCAAAAAACATGGACAGTACTACAGCAAGCGGAAAATGATCTGGATCTCTTGTGGACAAGAGGAAAACAAGTATATTTTTTCAAAGGCGGCAACCACAATTTCTTCCAAAACTTCCATTGATTTCTGAACAAGAGCGATGGACGGTTGAGATTGTATCACAGAAATGAAGCGGAAGATGAACGGTCAAGATCGAATCCCGAGATTACTGTGGAAGATGGACGGTTGTGAAGCATATCGCATTCAGTCATGAAAAGTTTCATCGCATATCGCACTCGGTCATAAAGATTTCATCGCATATCGCATTCGGTGAAAGGAGCGACGAGGAGTCATGTGTTGACTTGTTTTGTGATTTGCGATGAGTGAGATTTGTGATGTCATATTTGCGAAGGAGTATTGTGAAGAGAATCTGCGATGTCATATTTGCAAAGGAGTATTGAGATGAGGAATTTGCGAAGAGGATTCACAAAGGAAGCATTGACCACATGAAGTGGTTGTGTAAAGAAGCAAAGGGTAATAAGGGTAATTTTAAGCGCTTAAATGTTAAAAGCGCATACAGTGAAGAGTTTCTTTGGGTTTTGACCCGATAACTCATAGGCTTGGCTCTGATTGTCAAGTGGAAATTGGGATTTTTTTTCCTTTATAAAATTGGCATGATAAGGTTGTTGCAGGGCTCTGATAGAGAAGGAAATCAAGTTGGATTGAAGGGAGTTGCGACATATAAGCTTGTGATGAGTAGCAGTCAATGAAAGAGGGTGAGATCTGGAGGCTACCTGGCCCTTTCCAAACTCTGTTTAAGAGTATGGGAAAAACACCCCAAGTGGTATACTATCTGGAATGCTCAAAGAGAGAAATAACAGTAGTGCAATCATACAATAGCATCTATAGAACATGTAGCAGATACTCAAAAATATAGAGAGAAAGCTAAGCCATTTTATTATACTGAGAATAGAAATGAGTACAATAGGTGATCAGAGTGATGGCACCTAGACTTACACCAGGCAAGTGAAGGAAAGCTCTCAGAATGACAAAGAAATGGCTGCTCTCTGGTCTGCGTCCAAGCTGCCGGAGAACTGTTATGCTGCTGCTACTGCTGGAACCAAAATGAGTATTTGGGGCTGCTCCCCTACTCGAAAAAGCTGAAACTCCGGAATCCACCTCTACTCACCAAACCTAGAAAAGCCCAGAGAGCATTTCTGAAATAGCCAACCCCCGAGAATCACCCCCTTGAGGATCTACACTACCCTCCAAGGCTCTACGCTGACACTAAAGGGAATCCACCAAAATATTGCCTCAAACTCTGCCAAAATCCTCCAATATGCAAGGGCTGGCCCCTTGCTCAATCTCAAAGCTCGAAACCTCCAAAAGAAACCCAATCCAGAGCTCCCAAGAAATGGACTGCGTCCTCCCTCTCAAGACTGCGCAGTTACTAGATGCCAATCTCCACCACCAAGCCTCAACTCGATCCTCCTGCAAAAATACTGATGGAACCACCTCACCCGAGCAAGCACTCGAAGTCCCCTGGGGCTGAGGGTGAGATCTCTGAACGGAGACACTCGGTGCACTAAACAGTGCTGCAGACTAGCTAAACAACTAGCGTGCCCAAGAAGTCGAAGTGACCAGCTCAATATCATAAACATCGAATGACCAAAATGAGGAGGCTCTCCTCCTTTTATAACGTTGGCCTCTCTCTCAAACCCTAGGCCCATCATCTCCAACGTAGCCTCTCTTGGCCCCACGTTGCCAACTCAACCTGCGCAGTCCCTCCACGTGCTCTAGTGGGTCCCCTCTCTACGTGGTCTCTTTTCCCCCCTTGGCCCACTTAAGTTACAACGTTGTGTCTACTAGGGAGTGAACTTTATGTTTAGAGTGAGTTATGTCCCCCTCTACTCACTTTTATTTATAATTTAACTATAGTAGGCAAAATTGATCAAAATTAATATTTCCAATTAGCCATCGCTAATTGGGAATATTACAAACTATTGCAAAGTGCGGTTTCAATTTAGAGCACACTATATACAAAGGAAATTATGGGTTTTGGGTTGGCTTAGTCTTAGGCCTGCATCTGATTTGAAAGATTTAGCATTTATTAACCGTCAAGGTTAGCTGATTTATTGCAAAATAGAGTTGGGACCATACAAGGGTCCTCTTTTATGAGTGGAGCAACAAGTACTTTAGGAAATGAGTGATGGCTAACGAGCGGGGTAGAGATCATGCTAGGCTTTTTCCCACATGCTAATTTTAGTCCTAGTCATCTGTTGAATTTTTTTCTTTTTCTTCATCGTGGATTTCTTTGCTTTTATCATTCTTCTAACTACATCAACCTCCAGGGAAATGCTATTTGGCCCAGACCTAACGATGAGGATGAGAAAGTGCCAATCCCCATGACCAATGTCTACCTGCCCTAAGAATGGATGTGAAAGAGAGGGAATGATGGAAAGTTGTATGTATGATATATCACAGGCACGCTACTTCAATAAGAACCTTCCCACTAGTGTCCTTCCTATAACCCTAGGGCCTCAAAAGAGGTACAATGGACTAGGATCAAAGACTAACTACCCAAGTGAAGTGAGGGTACAAAAATACAGTGAAGATTTGTCAATTATCTAGACAACCCCTTGATTCAAATTCGTATGCCCCAAAAAAACAAGCAAAGGCAGCTTATTGCAAAATGCTAAAAGTACCTAACAATGGATAACCCACCTTCCTTCAAGGAGGAATTTCGAATGGGACTAGAGCATATGCTTGTGGTGGGTCCATGGCATCATCTCAAGTGTTGACGAACAGGGCCACTGGCTGGATGGCTATCCAAGAATGAGAAAAAAATCTCCTATGGGCTACCCACTTTTTGGTGGGTGATAGTGCTCTAATAACCTCATATTCAAAATCATGGCAATGAAGTTTGGCAAAGATGTACCCAATCACGATGGTCCTCTAATTATTAAGATTAGATTTGTTGACCAATTTAAAAATCAAGCAGTTGAAATGTTGTGACGATAAAGGGAGAAAACCTAAGCCAACTACTCAATGAAGAGATAAGCGATGTGGAACATGAGAATCCATACAATGCTTGAGGAGTTCAAGTTGAAGACCTTCCCCATCAATTTCTTTGCCTTTACTCAAGACCCAAGTAGCTCTTTGAATATATCTTGGAGAAAATAAATGGCATGAGGTGGGTAGAGCAGACAATCACAAAGGGTTGAGATAGCAAGTCATAAACAGATGTATCATCTAAAAGCTAGGTGAGGAGGTCAATTTCAAATGGAAGGGAGGCCTTCTTGTGGAGGAGGGTAAAAAAAAATGTTTTAGGGAACTGTGAAGTGTCGAGAGAAGTTCATGCCTCCTTGAAGCAAGAAACCCAATTTCCTGTACCAAACAAGACAATGATATTCACATCAACCAGATCAGATGGAGGCAGGGTCATAAGTATCGAAAAAAAAGACTATCTATACATAGCCTCACACATATGCATAGCCTTACACTCTTCATCAAACCAAAGACTCGCCATTGGATTCATCAAGATATAGATCGTTGGATTTGTTACGGAAATACTATATATGACATCAACAATGATGTTTCTTGGGTCAAAATTGCAGATTTTGCATATCTTCGACAGCCAATTATTTGGAGGAATCTGCAGAAAATCAGGTGATGGATTTCCAGCCATGTTTTCCCATAAGTAGTGCAGATTTGTTTCAGCATATCAAGCATTTTTATGATAGTCAAAGTGCAGAAATTTTCCAGAGACTAATATCTTCAGCCGTTGATCGATTTATAAATAAAAATTCAACAATAATGTATAGTTTTAGGGCTGAATATTGTATGGGACAGATAGGTTTTCCATTTGAGCTTTATTGTCGAAATTTTCATTATTAAAAAAGAGGGCAGCAAGTGTTAAATTATGAACTGAAATTTTTCCACATCTCAATTATTGCTTCATATTTTCATCTATATGTTTGTTAAAGGGCAGAAAAGAAAGTTGTTGAACATTTTTATTGGAGCCACCTAAACCCTTACTTCGTGAAGGTAATAAAGATGCCGTTTCTTGTTTTGATTGGCTTCCCTATGTTCGTGAAAATTACAGCAGCCTTATCCAACAATGGATAGAACAGGCTTGCAGCAGTGCACGCCATCCTTGGCATAATTTTGGTGTTATTTGCAATCTTCATGAACCTACTTTATTTACCAGCCTTCTCATCATGGAGATTCCAGCGTTTGTTCACTTACTTTTTGATATCTTCTTGTTTTGTCTCATTCTCAAAGAACGGAATATCTCATGGCAAGGATAAAATGATTCGATGGCTGTATTGCCTATTGAAATAAATAGCTCGGACAACAACTTACACACAGGTTTAGTGTGAACATCTGGAAGTGGTTCAAGATATTTCAAAAAGTAACTCATTTTGCATTTCACTTTAAGAAAAAGTGAAAAGTCTTATATTTTAGTTGTTGAGACTGATAAAGTGTATCTCATGCATTAATGACTTAGACTATGATTAATCTCAACTGTACATTTCACTGACTATAAGGTTTCAGCTAAAAGTATCAAGACAAGCAAGATAGGAGTTCAAAGTTCAAACAGACTTTTGTCGAACAGAGACAGCAATTATTTGAGCAAAGCTAAAGAGCAAGAGATGAGCCAGAGCGAGGAAAGGAGGTGGCCATACAGCAGCAAGCTGTATAACAGATTCATAGTCGTACGAATCCATACAGCAATTTCTGACATTGTAGGAGTCATGCAGCAGATTTGTACTGTCGTAAGGATCCATACAACAAGACGTACAGTCTTCCTTCCATGTTCTTTCCTCTTGCATTGTGTGCAAATATGTTTCTGAGGAGATTTTAATTAGCCATGCAACTACTAGATTGGCAGAAAATGGAGGCTTCCTTGTAAGATTTGAATAAGGAATGAAAAGCTGATTTCAAAAGAGAAATTACCTATGTATGTGTGGAACTGTTTTATGCATCTGCTATTTACTTTTCCAGCAACTATGTGAATGATGCAATTGTTGAAAATTAATTTTTGTGTTGATTAAATTCCCCAATTTTTTTTTCACTTCAATCATAAGAACAACAGTCACCTAGGCCTGGAAATTTCTACATGGTATCAAAGCTATTTCTCTGCTTGAGATTCTGAAGGGTTTGGAAACCTCAAAATCTAGCAGGCCTGCTGCAAAGTCTCACTAGGAAGCCTAGATCTTACGGCAACAAGAAATCAGCCACCATGGTCACCCCAGTGGGCTCTCTCCAGTTGTTTAGTGGTGGATATTATCCCCACAAGGGAGGCATCCCTAAAAAGATCACCAACAAGATATTTCCCTAACGAGGGCTCAAGGGTGATGCAAGGACTGATAATCGAGGGGGAAGATACAGCCAATCCTTGAAAGGTTGACATAAGAGTCACCAAGAGTTCAAGTACACTTTCCTAAGACCTTTATGATTTCGAAGAAAACTGCTATAAGTTAAGGTTTTTATGATATGCAGATTTAAGGCATACAATGGCATACAGCAGCTTGATAAATAGTCTACGACTAATAAGATCAACATAGGAGAGCATGCTATTAAAGAAACAAGCAAGGGTTAGGTAAACAATGATGCTTTCATGGCTGAAAATGCATACGACAACAAAAATTATCAAGACGTCAGCCCTAAATTTGGCGTGAAACATGCAACTAATGCTAGATTTTGCCTTTTTATATTTATTAAATGCAATCCCTTACAATAGGACAATATAAAATAGACAATAAATTGTTATAAAATGCAGATTTATGCTCACCCTAACCCTAATTACCATGAATTGAGAAAAATAATAAATTAGGATGAGGATCACAAGAAGCAAGCCTAGTGTCTTCTCTCAATTGGGCAATCGAGTCAACAGTAGCAAGGTCAAAGATTGAGGAAGCTAGATAAGGAGGGTCGAGGACTAAGAATCCTCTCTCGTAAGCCCTAACGACTTCTCTAAAGTGAAGATTAAAGATCAAAGGATGCACATATAAAGTTCCTTCGATGCATTCCTGACAGACAGATTTTGCAAAGCATATAGAAACAACATTTCATAAAACATTTTGCACTTTTTAATATGGCAGAAAGAAATTTTAATTTCAGAAGTTTTATATACAAAATGGAAGAAAATCAGCAATAAACTTACACAATTCAATCAAGAAACACTTCATTAATCCAAGATAGTCTCTTCATGCAAAAATATCCCTCCCGAGACAACTCACTCCATCATTCATCCATAGCAACCAAGAGAAAAAGACAAAAGAGCTTGCGCACTTCTTGAGAGAAAGAAGTATTATGGATGTGATGATCGAAATGAAAGGGACTCCCCTCTATTCGTATGAAGGTAACCAAGTCACTTTTCATAAACTTACAAGTAAAAGACTAAGGCTTCATAACAAATACAACATAATAGACGAGCCAACCTTAAAACAGCTTTAAAACATAATAAATACATCAAATTCACCCAAACGTGTGGAAATAAATGGTCTCCATGATCACATCATCCTCTCAAACTGGACAATCTCCATCAAGCAAATGATAAAAGTGGCTCATGATTACTACTTACTCCAAGAAATCATCATAGTGCATGGGTATATCTCCAAAATTCAAATAACTCCTCCACCACCATGACATCCTCTCCAAGAAGGCTCACATCACACTCCTAGAGCATGTGGGGATGATGCGACATGCTCTACAGTAAGCATTGGCATCTCGTCATAATGTGTTAGCTCTCCCAGGCCATCACATTGATCACCAGCCTCATCTAGGTTTTGGAACAAGGAAATGTCCATCAAACAGGGTCAAGGCTAGCCTACGAGAGTCTTGGGTCCATTCGAGCACATCATCAAACAAGCCAACGCCTTTGCTTCCTACTATAGTTTCAACATCCAAAGGTGTGGCAAGGGGCATACAACCATGTGGCCCCTGATCAAAGCCCAACATCCATCTCATGAGTGCAAGGATGGTGCTACAAAGTCATGTCTGCTCTCAACAATAGGAAAAATGCCATCTGAAAGGTGTTGGATGAGCATTAAGTATTCCTTCAAAAGATATTTATTGCCCAAGTTAATGAACCACCTAAATCACACCCTTGAGATTAAGTTATTAAACATCATCAACGACAAAAACCATAGAAATATAATTGTGATTCATATTCAATCATAGATGCACAAAAATAATTCACAAAAACCTTACCTTCCAATGTATTTCTAGTTCAGCATTTGTGAGCAAGTTACCATACTTGCTTTAGGGATGATTATGCCTTCAACCCTATTATTAGGTGCTTCCAACCCCCAAGGGAAGGAAATTTCATGAGTTGACCCATCAATCCATATGCACATGTAATAATGATGGTAATGGAGTCCACAAGACTTCAAAAAATATGGCCATAGCCATTGTACCGCTAGAAGGGGTCCAACATCTCTGACTACTATAACAAGAAGAGAGAGAAATCATGGAGGCCAGAGTTACCCCTTTCGTGTTGAAGAATGTAACTAGTTTCAGTCTTCATGAATTGTGCTTAAGTCGAATGTAATATATGTCTCAAAATAAAAGCAAAAAGAATTTTTATTATTATTGAATTGACTTGTTAAAGCATGGGTTTCATGCTTGGGTCAATTATAGGTTATTGTCAAAGTCATTTATTATTTGGTCAAAGACTCCTCCATCAAGTTAGGCTCTTCATCAAAGTCATCAACTCAGCCTCTTCATCAACGTCTTCAAGTTGGCCTCAAAGGAATTATCATCAACGAACTCAAGTCGGCCTAAATATAGACAAAACAGTTCAAGAAGTCATGTCGACTTATTTATTGTGGGAAACCATTATAAATACAAGTATGAGAACTTCACATAAATCACAGAACAAAAGCTCAAATTAGTCTCTAAAATAGATGTGGATATCACAAGTACACAAGATCAAATAAGTTTGGATATCACAGTCCACAAGTTCGGATATCATAGCAAAAGGTTCGCTGATATTACAGTGGAGAGATTTTGATGCAAACAGGGTGATGGAGTCTCACCGTAGTGCCACAGTTTCGGTGTAATCTCAGCAAAGGATTTTGGTGCTACCATAGTTAAGTTCTTGGTGCTATCTCAAGGACAAGGTCTTGATGTTATCTCAAGGAGAAGGTCTCGGTGCTATCTTAGGTGAAAGTCTCAGTGCTACCACAGTAAGATGTTGACCTCAGTTCGGAGCTATTACAGTGACTTCAGTTCGTTGGTACGACAGTAACCTCAGTTCGATGCTACCACATGATGAAGTATCCATGCAATACAGTTCGGGGATAACACAGTGACATGGATCTTGGATGACTAGATGGAGAGAATCTCTAGTATAGGGTGTAAGGGTCTTCGTCGTCTCATCTTAAATCTACTGAATGAAGAATTTTGGCCGGGTTTTCCCCTAGAGTGGAGTTTTGCCCTGGTTGCATGCCTACATCTTGTGTCTTCTTCTATTTGTTGCTTGGCATTAGTCTTGATGATAAGAAAAAATAAATCTAAAGAACGAATAATAATAACGAACACATCACCAGATAATGTCATAATAAGAGAAATCGTTTAACTTCCACCTCCTTGGATTTCTCAACATTTCGTTGGCCTGTTTCTCCACCCCTCTAAAGCACCATTTACTTCAATGATTTATCTTTCTTCTTGCAAATCTTAGGAAACAAAGTTGGATTTATGCTTTTCCAACACCCCTTAAAGATGTAGCAATTTCCCACTCATCAATGTTGGGACATTCAAGAGTTCCTTTTACATGTAGCATGATATGCTAAGGAACTCAGTGATGGCTAACGAGGGGGGTAGAGCTCATGCTAGGATTTTGTCAAAATGATTTGTAAATCCCAGCCATCTTTTGCATTTTTCTTTACTTTAGTTGTGACTTCATATGTTATTATCATTATTTGACTTGCATCAAACTCTTGGGTCAAATTTTCAAGCCTTAATTCATAAATGAGGATATAAGGTACCAGTCTTGTTGCTACAAAATCTGGTAGGTCATGGAGAGGGAAATCCTACAAGGTGTAAACTAGACCAAAAGACAACAATGGGGTAGTGGCTCATTGTCACCACGACCAAAACCCCCTGCTCTTTACGGACTTTCATCGATGGGAGGAGTCTCGGTAGAATAGAGATAATTTATGATAGATATTCTAAGGTTGATGTGCGAAATGATCTCACTAAGAACTCTTCAAGAAAGGCAGAAGTTAGACTCAAGGCTTCACAAGGAAGCAATTCGCTTTCAATATTGAGACCTAGAAAAGAGGGCACATGAAGCAACAAAATTGTAGGCTTGTTGACTTAAATGTAAAAATACACAAGATGTATTTATAATAATAAGTTATTAATATATAAAATGTATAAGTGATAAATGAATGTTACAATGAGGGCCTGCTTATATACCTAGGCAGGTGCCCTTTCATGAATGGTCGTGTCCATTAAGACATGCGTCTCCATTAACTATCATGAATGGTCGTGTCCATTAAAACATGCGTCTTCCTTCAAAAGCTTTGTCCTCAAAGCTTAATTTCCGTCAATTCCCTTCATCTCGTGTTTGTCATCTTGGCTTATGTAATTCGTCACTGATACCTTGGCATGTATAATTCTCTAGTAAAGTTATCTTGAAACTAGGGTTTATTATTTTATTTTTTAAATGTTGTCTTGAAACTAGAGTTCTCTGTTTCCCCTTTTTTTCTTTTTTTTCCTGACATATATATAGTAATTATTTATTTATTTAATTAAATTGATATATATCTATACTATATACTATATAGCATATACCATATTTAATTAAATAAAATCAAACGAAACAAAAAAAAAGAAATGTGACCAACGGAACAACGTGAGTCACAACACCTCAGTCCACCCGGTCGAATGTGTTTAACGTTGCGGAAGTGACGATCAACAGAAATTTGAGCCACAGCGGAAGTGGACAGCAAGGTGGACGAGGTCGTAGAGTGCGTGCCATCCATGATTGAGCAGAGGTACCAGTGGCAAGGATTACAGCTGGTCGAGGAGACGCAGTGGAGAATTGGGTGAGGACAGTGGGACGGCAGAGGGCATGGAGAGACAGCGAGATCGGGATGTGGCACGACCAGCGTGCAGAGTGGACAGCGGTGGAATCGTAGGGCAGCATTTGACTATTTCTAAACGCCACGGACAAGGAAGCGTCAAGACATTGGACAAGGGTTGTCGCGAGGTGTCTGGGTACAGCGGAACGTGGCAGAGGACAAGACAACGAGGGGGGTTGTCGGTCTGGAAATGTGCGTGAATGGGGTTTTGACTTGTGGACTGATATATATATACCACGACGTGCTGACAAAGAAACTGTGTCAGACTGTCGGGGAAAGATGACACACCCACAACACAAGTAGCGAGGACTAGTTGAGGAGGGGTAGCACAGTCTAGAACGACCAACGATTGGCTACGGGGAGCACGAGGTGTGCAAAGGGAGTGAAAAACGGTGAATGAAACCACCATATGGGATGAGTCAAAGAGACATAAATATTTTTGCCATTTGGTATATGTCTGGTAACCATGAGATAAATGATCACCATGTGGGAGATCACGTGCCATGATTCGATCTTGTGGCTTCAACAATGTCGCATAGACATGAAAATTTGCAAGAAATCCTAATAAAGGTTGTACATTAACTCCCATTTTCTTTGGATCCATACGAAATGCTTCCAGAGCTCTTTTCTGACAATAAATTTCTGCCATATCAATAAACTCATTTCCTCCATAGTATCTTGCACCGGGATAGCCTTCAATGTACTTTTTGGTCACTACGGAACCTACAATCTGCATAACTAATAATGAGGTGAAGATTTCTGAAGGGATAACTTCAAGTCCTTTCCATTGTATCGACATTGTTTTCTGCTCACCGAGACTATTTTCATTCCTGCTTATCTTGAAACCATTTACACTTAAAACTAAAGAAAAATTTAAACATTTTATGTTCTTCTTAGAAACTGCTACTAAACCCTCAAATGGATTTCTTTCATACTCTACATCTACTAAAAATACCTTAATATCTGGGAATTGTAGTTGCAAATCATTTAGTGTAGTTGAACCATTTGTTATATTTTCCATGAATGTGCAACCCTCTTTGTGCTTGTGATCATCAAGGTCTTGAGGTACTGAAAGTTCGGAATTATGAATCTTTGTCCAATTTAATGGTTGACATAAACTCCTTGGAGGTAGAAACTTTTTAATTGCACTTTTAAAAGTCTTGGCTTGTAGAGGTATTTTTTGTGAAATTGAAAACCTTGACCTTCTTACTAAAGGCGGTTTTGTTGGTTGTTGTTGAGAAGCATCATTACAATTATCTTTACCATTATCATAATCCAGACCATCTCCTTTTTTTAAGATCGTCTTCATCTTTATGGGGATCTTCTTCATTATGATCACGATTATCTCCTCCATTATTAAATGTAATGTTTTGTGCATTACTCTCATCATTTTGATCATGTTTTTCTTCCTTCTCTTTCCCACAATCCCCTTTTTCTTCTTCCAATATGTCATCTTCATCATTATTTTCAAAAATATCTTCTTCTTTTTCTCCATCAGGACCAGCTTCATCTAGATCCTCATCTTGATCTATATCAGCTTCATCTTTTGATGTTTCTTTACTGTTGCTAAATCTTCCTGATTATGGATTTCTGCATAATTTTTCTTAAAACATGTTGTAACTTCTGGACATGATTTTTCTAATTGCTCAAGCTTTTCTTGAATTTTTCTAATCTGCTCAATTTTTAAGTATCTACACGTAATGGGATATTGTACGGTAAACTACGTTCAAAGGCTCGTAAGATTATATTGTGCTCCAGGGCTCTGATACCACTGAAGCAACAAAACTGTAGGCTTGTTGACTTAAATGTAAAAATACACAAGGTATTTATAATAATAATTTATTAATATAAAAAATGTATAAGTGATGAATGAAGGTTGCAATGAGGGTCTGCTTATATACCTAGGCAGGTGCCCTTTCATGAATGGTGGTGTACATTAAGACATGCCTCTCCATTAACTAATCATTTATTAACTACAATTATGATTTATTCTTATTTTATCTACATTTATTCTATTTTATATAAATTATATTCGTAACAGCACAAGACCTAGGGTTTGATAAATTATGTGATTGTTGGAGTATCCAAAGGTCAAGGCGAAGATAAAAGGTTTCTCGCGATGTTGACTAGCTAAGATAAGGCTCCTGAAACCTTCAAGGAAGCCCTTCAGCTAAAGGAAAGGGGACTAGGGTTTCCCTCTTTGGCAAACAACTAGGGCAAGGAAATTTATGGATAAAATTGAAGTGTATGCCCACTAGAAGGATAGATTTTGTGGCAAATACTATCCTCTTGATGTTAAACTCTCCAACCACCAAAATTCCACTTGCCTAGGGATTCACACCAAGCCTTATTTTCCTAACTTATCCTTGAAAGGTGCCCAAAATGAGGGAGAGAAAATATGGAAAGAAATTGAGAATGATCACTAACTAATTAGACCATTGCCTTCTCCCTTTGGAATATGGAGTCAAGGATGACAAAGAATAGCCAAAATTGTTGTTCCTGAGGAGGCCAAAACTTGATGCCCTAGCAATCAAATTTCAAGCATTTACCCTGTCAATTGAAAAATGGAATTATATGGGGGAGCTACTAGGTGTTCACCACTAGAACAATTAAGCATGTGTTATATATGAGTAATGCATGCAACATTCATCTAGACAGCATTCAAAATTCATCTTCCAAGAATTAGTGCATAATTTAGCATAAACTAGATTCAATTATTCCATACATTACGCATTCAAGAAATAATTCAACAATATGAGCACTTACAAGATAACATGCAATATTTCCATCAATTAGACCAAAGAATAGCTCCAAAGAATGTCCAAAATCAGCTCCAAACATCAAAATGCATCTAGGATATCCAAATTTTCCACAAGAGATCAAGTGCAAGTTCCTCTAAACAGGTCGGAATTCCAATGTGTGATGATGAGAAGTAACAATGACATGTTTTCTAATTTATATGAGGCGTATGAATGCCTACTTTATCCTACAAGCTCCTCAAACACTAAAATAATGGGCAACCTACAAGCAAGGTCACAAGTCGACCTTGTAGCTTTTGATGAATTAAAATAATCTCCAAACAAGAGGGTTGAAATGTTGGTGTCATGCTAGAAAGAGCCCTCCTAGGGTTTGCGATGAGGGAAAATGGTGTCATGATGAGTGTAGAGGCCCTCTTAAATTATGTTTTGGTTGCCCCTAGAACTCTGACAAAATCCTTTGTGGGCACTAGTTTTAGCCTTGGGGCACAAAAATGGGTCTCATGGGTCTCCAAGTGGTGAATGTGCCTAGATCTACTCCAACATTGAGGGCACTAAAAATTGTGCTAGCCCTCCCATATCTCAAAGTACAAGACAAGCCTCATCTAGGCCCCGGATCAACTGCCTAACCTTGTAGCACTGCTAAGCCGGCTGGGTACATGCTAGTCCAGGTGCATCATCCCATAAATGATATGTAAGGCAAAGTGCAATAACTATGTGGGTGTTAAAGGTGCCCATGGATATGAATGATGCTCTACAATTATTCGGAGTCTGATGGCTCTCAACACATCACTTGTGGATGTCAATATGTCCCCCTAGAGGACCTGGACCCTAATTAGGTTGCCTAGACATATAGATGGAACCACCTGCCAATTACACACAATATCCAATGCTGCAACTTTTACAATTAGGTACATTTCATCATTAGTGCATATAAGTGAGCCCAGCTTGAAAGAAATGGGCAAATAAACAAACATATAAGGCTTCTCTTCCAAAATAGGGGCCTTAGTCACATAATGATGTTATACCCCAGGCATGAATGGTTAATAGACAATCTTATTCAGTGCTCTCAACCCCTAAAGAGAAGTGACATGTCATTGGTCCATCCTTCAATCGATAGGTGTCATGTGAACAATGATGGAATGGAGGGGAAAAGACTTCATGGCCAAGTGACATGGTCAAAGGGACAGGTTGTGATGGATTCAAGGTGTATAAATGCAAGGAGGGAGCAATCATGGATGCATGATTTAACTCGGCCTCTGTTTTTACACACCTCTAAAATGCCTTTTATTTTTTCTTGATTCTCCTTTGTATTAATGCTCGTAGCTAGGAATGAGAACTTGCTTTGTATGATGTATAACAATTATTACCCCCTTAAGGATGGGGTTGTTCAGCGCCCATTAGGGGTTGGGACATGCAAGGGCTCCTTGTCTGTTATGAAATAGGGCAACATTGGCCTAGGAACCAAGTGATGGCCATATGAGTGAGGCAAAGTTTCTGCTTGGATTTTGCCCACATGCTAATTTGTAAGTCTCGACCATCTTTTGCATTTTGATTTTTCTTTTGTTTTTATTGAGGCCGTCATATGCACTTTATGTTTCTTTTAGTTGCAACAACCTCCCAAGGTACATTTCCAGGCCCTACCCTGGTATGAAGATGTGTGGGTACCAAATCACAATGAACTAGTCGTCAATTGAACCCGAAGAAGGGAGGTGTAATAGGGGCTTATAATGTAAAATGGAAAGCGGTAAGTATGGAAAAGGGAGAGATAGGGCTACACAATCTCAATCATGGCTTCCCAAGTAGTTCCCCTCCTATACCCATTAGGCCATTACAGGAAGTCCCGCTAGACTAGGATTGAAAATTAACTCATTGTTTAAGGTGAGGGAACATGATCACAACCAAGACCCTTATTTCTTTCAAGTTACCCCATAATCCATGTCAAAATGCCCAAATACAAATAAGAAAAATCACCTGACTGCATAATGAATAAAGTACCTTTCGATCAAAAGCCCACCTTCCAACATGTGCTCTTGCCAAATGTGCGAGGAAACATATGACTAATGCAGGTGGCGGAGATGCGAGTGGCACATCATCATCGACTACTAGGGGATCTCAAGGGTTGTTGGTTGTCGACTAGAAGAGATGAATATGAGAAAAGTTTCTCCTAGGGATCACTTACTTTTGGTGGGTAACAAGTCCTAATGACAAATGACAATCAACCCATAGAATGGATGTGGATAATAAGGGAAACATGGAATGTGGTAACTATGGATTACCTTGGACACACTACTTCAATCAATGCGGTCCTATTTGTGCCTGGCCTCAGAGGAGGTCACACTGACATAGGGGCAAAGGTTAACTTCCATGTGAAGCGTGGGAACAAGTGTACAATCAAGAACACTCAATATTCCACCTTTGCCAATGATCCATATTAGTATGCCCCAAAACATTAAATGAAATCAAATAATTACATGGTTAATGTACCTTCTGATGGATGACCCACTTTCCTTCAAGAACCATGTGAGATAGGAGAGAGCACTAACCGAAGCATAAGTGGAGAGCTCCGATGTAAAGCTATCTATGGGCAATCATAGGGCTATTGGCTAGATAGTTGGTTGGCTAACAAATGAGAGAAAAAATATTCTCTTGTGTTATCCACTTCTAACGAGTCCCGGGAAACATGGACCAATAGTTAGAGGGTTTCAATATTGTTTTACGAACTAATATTTAGATCTAGAAGTATGTGTTGTATATCTAAAAAATGGCATTAGCTAGCCTAAGATTTGAGAACATGCTAAATGGTGCCTCAAACTTCTTAGCATGGAGAGTCAGGGTTACACTCTTGTTGGATGAAAATGATCTCTAGGACATCATCAAAGATGTTGGGGTAGAACTTGTGGATCCACAACTATTTGGAAACTCACAAGAAGGAAGTCAAGGTCAAACAAATGATCATGGATTCCATAAAAGATCATTTCATTCCTTATATATAGGAAAATATTGAAAAGAAGACGTTGGATGCCCTGGTTGTAGTCTACCGAAGAGAGAATGTAAACAGGAAGATGATGAAACAAGCTCCAAGCCATAGAGACGATCATATCAGTTGCAATCACTAGTTACTTCATGAAGGTCATGCAAATTCCTCATCAATTTTCGGCAATTAATCGAAGCATTGTAGATGCAAAGCTAATGAGCACAACACTTAACTGAGTCTCAGCTTCATGCAAACCATTTGTCAAAGGTATTTGTGGTTGTGAGAACCCTCATTGCTTTGAAAGGTTATCCAATGATTGTATCCAAGGGATGACTCAAATAGAGTCAAAAGCTAGCAAGAAGGTTGGTGATGGAAGATATACCTGAATAAAGTCAAGGCTTCATTTGTCATAAACACGGGCATTACACATCACAATGTCCAAATAATAAGAAGGGAAAATTAAGCATGTCGCAACATCAACAAAAATTTAAATGGATGAATTTGTTGCAATGTTTAAGAAAGACTTATTAATGGTATGTTGCACTTCTACCAACACGATTCTTAGGAATGTGTGGTATGTGAACAATGGGGAATTTCATCATATGGCATTAATTTGGAAATTGTTTTCTAGCCTAACAAAGCAATGCTCAAGGCCTCAAATTGGGCTCAGTGATCATGCCAAGTACCTAGTAGAAAGAGTTGTTAAAATTACCTTCCAACTCATCGAGTGTTTTTCCATCTCCAAACTTGCTCAAAAACACCTTTTGAAATTGATCCCAATTAACAATAGAGGTTGCAGGAAGAAGATTGTAATACCATGTGGTAGCCTTATTCTCGAAAGTAAAAGGAAACTATTGACACACCACATCTTCGTGTTGAACATTCATCAAACACAAGGCCAAATAAAAACTTTGAATATAATCTTTTGAAGTGACAGATTTATCCAGGTCAAACTTCTAAAGAAGCTTTTCAAGATGTCAGGTTAAGTCATGTAAAATGCCTACAAGGTTCAAGGCCCCTTGAGCCATCCATGCGGATTGTTAATTACCGGCCATCATGTTTTCTAGATGCTCTTCATCGTCTGACCTGTTATGCTCCCCTTCACTCTCATAGTTTTCACCACCTTGTAATTCTTCCTCTTCCTCGTTAGGGGGAGATGTTGAATGAGATTGTTCAATATATTCCACCAAATCTACTAAATCGAAATCGACCAAATCTTCAACAAAGTCTACTAATACACCTTCTGAAATTGTTGGTCTTTTCACAGCAATTCCATGAGGTAGTATACGAGCAATATGAAGTTTATTAATTTGCTTTGCGTAAGCACAAGTAAAAGGCCTAAGAGATCTCAACTCTTCTTCCGAGACCACATATAAAGCTTCAACATTCTTTAGATGAGGAAACTCTTCAAGGTTGGAACTTTCAATAAGTTCTACCTTGAGAGATAATGGGTTGATTACTCTCTTGATTCGAAACTTGAGAATGATAAGAATGAGGAATCCTACCAACCATACAATGGCCCTCCTTCTAGTGCCAAAAATATTGTTGACGGGGTTGAATGTGCCCCTTGAAGCCTTAAGCGTATCCCTTTGGTATGAGGCCCCAACTAGGCTTGTTAAAATTCCTTGAAACACAGCAACTGGAAATTTATTCTTCTAACTGATTAATTATTCAGTTTATTTGCTACGGAAAACAACGAATAAATTACACTGCTATTCTTCACAAATAAAAATGTTGCAGAAAATAAAATGTTGGAACTGAGAAATACAGAGCACACAGAATAATATTGACAATTATTTTTGGACAAATGTCTGCAGAAAAACCCAATGTGGGAAAATCAATACAGCAAATGAGGGTTTTATTATTATTATGAAGTAGTGAAATTCTGAGTACAATCTAGATGCCCAAACTTGGCAATCTTCAACAAGATAATCTGACCAAAATAATTACAGGAATTTTTCCCTTCTCCATAAGCAATGCAACCAACTACTGCTCAAAAATTGGCCTTGGAATACCTCTACGCAACCTGTAACTCGCACTGCCCATAATTGCCTCTAAATCAGACATCATGCCTGTAGTTGGTGTTGGAAGTGATCCTTCGGCCCTCTGGAAAATTATCCCGACCTCTGACACCTGAATCGACCTCCTCCTCAGTCAAATCGAATTTCCCTCTGATGTTGCCTGCGGAGTCCTTGCACAACCTCTAGTGGAATAACTCGGCCTCTCTACTGCTACCTCTCCAGAACTGGGAATCTCCTCTGGAATCATTGTCTCTACTCCTTTGTCTCTGCATCCCAATTGGCTCGAACTCTACTTCCCTGCTCGACCTCTGCAGCTGGATAACTCGATCTGCCAAGGAGCTCGACCTCACAAGTGTGTTCTCCATCTACCCATCGAGTTGCTCTTCAAATCTCTCGTTGGTGAACCAACGGCCATGATTAGATCCCCATCAACAACTAAGATCATCTCTAGCTCGATCCATGTGAGTTTCTAGAGAATTCTCACCTTTCTCAATTAACTGTTGTTAATTAATCACTTTTCCTAAGTTAGACATAGGAAATATTTAATTATTGATTAATTAGCTTAATTGAACCATTTCTAGGTGTTATCTCCTTAAACTTTTTCTAGCTTCTGGAGATCTTGTGTTCCTTAGAATCTCTGACCAAAGTCGAGACTAGAACACTTGTCCAATGCTACAAAAACTAACAGCTTCACATTGTTTGGTAGGAAAGTCCCATCTGATTTTTTTGACCTTGTTCTCATCTTATGCTTTTATGAAAGTTAAATTTTGGAGAATGATATATGAAAGGGAAACCTAAATTAAGTCCTTGATGGAATGCAAGTCAAATCAGCTTCAATGAAAATAATGAATCTATACAAGGAATGTTATAGCAGATTTACAATAAGCACGTATCTCAAAGAAAGAGTGATAACAATTTCTAATTAAGATGCATGACAACTAAAAGCATACTAGTTATTAATTGCAAAACAATTTACAATCAACAACCCGCATAAACATATGCAAAGATTGGCAAGAAATTCTTAGAATGATAAGGGTTTACAGCTAACAAAATATTTCATTAACTTGCCCACAAAAATACAACAACCATATATCAACGAACAACAATAAAGAAAAGTCTTACAGCAGTCGATGACACATGATAAAAAAAGTCCTTGGTGTGGCTCTACGGGCTTCTAAATATTATAGCTGAACATTCATTGCCAAATCATAAAGTATCTTCAAAAATCCTAATAGTGGTGGGAATGCATAAAGTTAAAAACTCATCCTCAAGGCGATTACAAGCTTTCCCCTTTCAAAAGTTCTTCCAAAAGTCCAAAACTCACATCCCTTCCTCCTTACTAGAAGATTATATTTACACAAAAGCTAGGTGACTCTTCGTCGTCCATGACTTGTCACCCACCCTCATTTATAATTCCTAATTCACTTTATTTTCTAATTTTGTTTTATTTTTACATAATTACCTCAAAATCCAAAATGACTTTTTGAATAAAATAAACATCTAACTTGGGCCCAACCCCAAAATTGATAAGGCTTGAACTTGGACTTGTAACTCTTGGGTCACATGAGTGTTCCAATCCTTATAATCAGTTGCAAATGACAAAAGTTTTCTCAAAATTAGGCCTTCATTTATTTGGTACTACTGTCTCCAAGTCAACTTGGATTTGATGAAATAACAAAGAGAGCATGGTATACAGCTTAGCGGGCTCCATCAGATGTTCTGTCAATGCTTCTTTGGTCGGCATTATATCCTTTTCCGTGAATGCTAGCTACCATGCAAGAAGCATTGCCTGTATCTCGCATTCAATATCCTGCTCAAGTTTCCCCTCTCCTTGCGCTTTGATGCAACAAGACTATCCTCGGATTCTTCCTCCACAGGGTCTTTCCCAAGTCTTCTCTTAGGGAGAGCCTATCTTCAAACAATGATATACTAAAATATTAAAAATCAACCAAACCTAGAAGATCAAAGATATCCATTAGAATAAGCAACTTAGAAAGCTAAAGTAACTTGGTGCGCAACGCAAAAAGCGATGTAGTTTTAACTCGGGAGATGCACCTAGTGCAAGGCAAAATATTGGGCTATCAAACAAGATTGCATCGCGACACGACTTGGTAATGTGCCCTTGCAGGGATTGATCGCGACACACTATGTGACGCATCACATAACTTCATCACATGTTATGCAAAGGAGTTGCGTCGTAGCGCAACACTAAATCTTGACTGCTCAACAAATATGTGACACAACACACAAAGAGGGGGCGACACTACATATATGAAAGCGTGATGCCTACAGCCCAAAGTAGTAATGCAGCAACATGATGTGAAATTGTGCCGCGATGGTAAAGGGGAATAAGAAAATAACTGCTGGAGAAGTAAGGATTTTGCCATATATATATATAAAAGTCAAAAAGGCAGAGGGTTGGATAAATGAAAGGTCGCACCAAATTTTTGGGGTAATAGTTACAATTTATTGACACAAACAGATGTAAGAAGAGGATGCGCAAAAACTAACTTGAAACACGACATGTGCGAGCGTTGCAACTCCAAACAACGCAATGCGAACTCGGGTGACAAAGATGTGTTACCAATCAACAAAATGCAAGTATCCAAGGAAGACTTGCAACAAAATATCACGGTGAAAATGAAACAGGGGGGGGGGGGTTATATATAACAATTTCATTGTGGGAATTACATTAAATGTGCATTAATTGCAGTCAAAAACCTTTACGGCCAAGGATGCATCAGTGTTCTATGCCAGTTGAGCACTTTTGGGAAGCCACACATCACAAACAGATATGCAATGAAACTTAGTGTTGCAAATCATGATTGCATTGGTGTGACATTGATTTACGATGCAATGAATGGTTTTAGGGTCTTGGTCAAATAGATGCCTTAGTGTTTTGGATGAAGGGACCCTAAATTTGCCCCTTGCGAAGAACAGAGAAATTAAAAAAAAAAAGGGTTGTTGTAACTACTACAACAGAGTGTTGGTGCGAGAGTGGGCAAAGGTAACTTTAGTGGAAGGCGGTCATATGCAATTTTCCTCTTCTCTTTGTGTAGGTGAGGTTAGTGATTTTTGAATACGAGAATGCATAGCATGTGAAAAAGCATAAGGAAATTGGATACAACAAGCAATGGAATGCCGTGATGGGAACTAGAAGGCCAATGGGTAATCCCAAAAGTTGGTCTGACAGGTTTAGGCTCCCATCCATCATGGAGTTGAGTTGTTGTTGTGGAGTGGACAAGGTTAAGGGATATCCAAGATGTTGGGATATGATTGAGGGGACTTATGTGATACATGTGGGGTAGGAGGAGATCCTCCTAAATATAAGTGATTGGTTTGGGTTACCTCAATAAGCTCATCTGAATCTGTATCAAAATGAATAGAGAACTTGATTCTCTTGTTTCTATTTTCATGCCAAGCCACATTAGTTCTTCTTCCTTGCCCCTTGTGATTACCTCCAGAACATCTGTTGAAGGAACTCATCTATCGAGAAATAGCAAATTTACTCACAACAACATACATCTTATTCACATGAGAACTAAACAAATTGAACACCTCCTCCTGTATGAAGCCATTGAGAAATGCGATCTTCACATCCATCTGGTGGATCTTCCAACCCATCTCTGCTGCTATCGATATAATGGAGCGGATCGAAGTATATCGAGCCACGGGAGCGAAGGTCTACTCATAATCAACTCCCTCTACCTGCGAGAACCCTCTAGCCACAAACCTCGCTTTGAATTTCTCAATGCTGCCATCTGCAGCATGCTTTACCTTGTAAAGCCATCTGGAAGTAACCACGGATTTGCCCTCAGGCCTCGGCACCACCTCCCAAACATCATTCTTCATGATAGAAGAATACTCCTCCTGCATGGCCTCTCTCCGGACCTGCTGGCTAGCTGCCTCCTCATAGCTAGAAGGCTCCCTAACGGCCTCTTAGGCCCGGCCAACGGATGTGGCCTCTCTCTCAAGGTGTCTGAAGCCACTTGGGCTTCCTCTTCCCCTGAGCACACTTCCCAACTGGAGAATCAGAAACTCCTCTCATCATCATCATCATCAAAGAGCTGAACTCTGGTAACATCTATTTGTCCTCTGCACACTTTTTGAACACCTTAGAAGCGAGAGTCTTAGTGTGGAAATAGTCATCGATACGGACTCCTAGTGGCTGCTGCGTAATTTTCTGCATCTTTGCAGCTTCCACCTCGACTGCGCAGCCTTGCTCTGCGACGGACTGACATCGTCATAGATGTACCTGGGATCCTCCTGATCCACCTTGCCCCAGATCTCAAATGACTCAGCTGGTGAGGGTGCAGTAATCCAGTCCTTTAACTCCGTGACCTCTAAAGGCCCTGTCCTCCTCGAACTTCACATCCCGCCTGACAACAACTTTCCTCTGTGCAGGAATGTAAATCCGAAAGGCCTTGGAGGTCTCACTGTAGCCCACAAAGATACCCTTCTCTGCGGTGGGCTCTAGTTTTGTCCTCTTCTCTTTGGGTATGTAGGAGTATGTCATGCACCCAAAGATACGAAGATGACCCATATCAGGCTTCTTCCCAGAAAAAGCCTCCTCCGGAGTCATGTGCCCCAAGGCACGATGCGGACTCCTGTTCTGCAAGTAAACAGCTGTGTTGCAGGCCTCTGCCCACAAAAACAATGACAACCCCTGATCATGTAACATGGCTTTGGCAGCCCCTCCGATGGATCTGTTCTTCCTCTCCGCAACCCCGTTCTGCTGGGGGTTGTAAGGAACAGTGAGCTCCCTCCTAATGCCTGCCTCCGCACAATAGTCGACAAACTCTCCAAGGGTGTACTCTCCTCCATTGTCCGACCTCAGGGACTTGATCTTCCGACCTGTCTGTGTCTCCACAAGAGCTCTGAACTCCTGAAACCGCTTGAAGACCTCACTCTTGGTCTTCAAGAAATAAATCCAGGTCCTCTTGGAGTGATCATCAATGAATAAAACATAGTACTCATATCCACTCAAGGAAACATGAGACATCCGACCGCTCACATCGAAATGAATCAAATCAAGTATCCCAGTCGCTCTGTTGTCACTGCTGGGAAAAGGGGATTTGGCAAACTTGCCCATCGCACATCCTCTGCAAGTATCAAAGTGATCGGTACTGAACTCTGGCACACCTGTAGTGATCTCCCGCAAGGTCCTCAAGGCTCCATGATGCATGTGCCCCATCCTGCGGTGCCAAATCTCACACTGCTCAGAACTGCTAGCTCTGCTGTCGGTACTACTGCTCAATGCCAAAAGGGACTGAAATGCAAACTTGTACACCTTTACATGGCGTACACCTATCACTCTAGCTGAATCAGCTGGAGTGCCCCTGGGATACATCAACACCTGTCCTCCCCTGAATAGTATCTCATATCCTCTGTCCTCCAAAGCTGAGACGGATATGAGGTTCTTCCTCATCCCTGGCACATAAAGAACATCTGACACCTTCAAGGGAGGTTTAGACTCCCTCTGAAATGTCAATGTTCCCACACCGACTGCTCTAACAACTCTGTCATCACCGAGTACTACCTCTATATCAGTGCCACTCTCTGAAAGCTCTGAGAAGTACTCACAGGCTCCTGTCATATGACGTGAAGCCCCACTGTCCACATACCAGATACCCGAAGATGCTCCGCTAGTCGAAGGAAATGCATGCTCCCTCTAAACCTCTATGGCAGGTAATCCTGCACTAGAGGACTCACACGCAATGAACCCAAACCCCCGGTCAAAGCGATCTGCAAAGTCCTCAACCTCTGCTGATGCTGCCATGCTTTGGTTCTTCCCCTTCTTCTTCTTCTTCTCCGAACACACAACTGCTTAGTGTCCCATCTTTTGACAATTCCAACACTTCACCTTGGAATAGTCCTTTTGTGTGTTACCCTGTTTACCTTTACCTTTGCCTTTGCCCCCACCATTGCTTGTGGAAGCCTGCTTCTTCCCTTTGCCTTTCTTGCGTCCTGCCAACAGTGCTACATCCTCATCCTGCTCAACTGGCTTGGCTGCCCCAAGCTGACCTTTCCTGATCTCTGTCTGAATGCAATCATCCCAAAACCTCTCCCATGTGGGAAGGGTCTCACGTGCACAAACCCCATCAGCAAAGTTCATCCATGAACTGGGGAGGCCATTCACTACTATCCGCACGAACTCAGTCGGTTGAATGACCTCTCTAATTGCTGCCAACTCATCTCTCACATTAGTAATCTTTGTGAGATATCCAGCTGCACTATCAGTCTTACCCATATTAATGGTTTTCAGCTTCTCTTTCAGGACCATTTTCCGGTTCTCATTGGTACTTTGGTAAAGATTGGACAATGTTGTCCACATCTCATGAGCATTTCTCTTTCCTCTCACATGAGGAATGCAATGGTCTTTGATTCCGTCTAGAATCAGTCTCTTACCCTTGTTGTTCTTCCTATTATACGCTGTCAACTGAGTAGCATCAGTAGGCACATTAACAGGCTGTTGTGTGGTATGAACCATGATATCCCAGTCTTCTGCCTCCTCAAAGATACTCTGCATTCTCTCCTTCCAAACGATGTAATTGGTATGCCCATCCAACCTATCCTCCACCCTCAATCCCAATGACATCCTGCTGTCCTAAAACTGAAAAATAGCACTGCTGTAGTAAAGATAAAAATTCTGTTTGTGAAAAAATCAGCTTGCTGGAATTTTCTGAGTAAAAAATCAGCAGGCTGTATTTTTCTCCTTGCTGTCCCAAACTTCACTTTCAGCACTCAAGCTCCGATACCATGTAGAAATTTTCTGTTTCCCACCCCGGTTTTCAATTTCACCTTATTTCTCCAAATAGTTAAATGCCCTTTCCCATATCCTTACATTCAACAAACTCGAAAATAAATTTTTGCTGAAAACACAAATTCTGGAAAATTTACAGAATGCTGGAAAATGCAGAAATAAAAATCAGCAAGCATAAAACAGCCATTCAACACATTTAACACTGATATTTTTGGTCAACATGACCCTAGAAAACCCCCCTACAACTCTTGGGGAAAACCAGTTTGAGAGCTTCTCTTTTATTTTTCTGAATATTGCTTTTTAGAGTGAACAGGAAAAACTCAGAAAAAATTCCAGCAACCAATTTACAGACTTATCTCGATTTCCGTGCTTGCACACCGCCTCGGAAATTGTGCCAAATCAGCAACAACAGAAAACAAAAAATTTACAGCACCTTAGGACAGCATTAAATGTTGTACGGCCACCTCGAGAAGCGTGCCGGAACAGTTGTACTTTGCTGTACGGACTGTATAGATTTTGTACAGCAACCTCTCTCGAAATCCGTGCCAAAAAAAAGAGCTGTAGATGTTGTCCTCTTCCTCGGTTTTGTGTCGAAAATGACAGCCACCCTCTTCCTTGAAAAATGTGCCTGATTTTTGTGCCTTGGAGTGCGTGCTTGCTGTTGTACCCTCTTCCTCGATTTCTGTGCCTCCTCACTTGGAAACACTGCCTCTCCTTTGCTGTACGGATTTTCTGCCTCGGTATGTGTGCCAATAAATGCTGTTGTACCTTTGCTGAAATCTCTTCACTGCTGCCCTCGTTCTTCTCATTGCTCAGAAAAATCTCCAGCTCTCCTTCTCTCCTTCTCCCAATCTGCTCATGAAAGAATGAATGACCTTTTCCCTCCTTTTCCTCCTTTAACCTAACCCTAAGTGACTTTTGGGGAATCTCTAAATCCAATGGCTGAAATAGATTGAGATCTAGGGCTGAGATTAAATGCTCATTTAAATCTCACTTTCTATTTTTTAATTCACCCCACTTTAATAAAGACCCACTTGGTCATTTATTTCCAAAGTCACTTTTCCTTTCTAATTTTACATTGACTTTATTAAAGTCACTTTAAAATTAGACTTTAGTAACTTTATCACTTAAAGTCACTTTTAAATTAGACTTTAGTAACTTTATCACTTAAAGTCACTTTTAAATTAAACTTTAGTAACTTTATCACTTAAAGTCACTTTTAAATTAGATTTGACTTTATAAAAATTATAAAGTCACTTTAGGAGAAAAATTAAATTCTTTTGGACACTTTTCCCTAGGCCAAAGATGAAAGCCTTAGGGAACCACCTGTCCTCCGGTAACCAAATTTCAACAAAAACAACCTGAATGCCCTGAAATTTAACAGTATAACCATATGTAAAATAGAAATTGTTTGCGAAAAGAATGCTCGGCATAGGCAGTTGTGAAATGCTTTTAGCGACAGCATGAAGATTTTGGACAAAATATGGCATCTGAATGATAAAGGGAGTGGGCATTGTTCATAAAGAAACATAAGTCAACAATGAGAGCATAAGCCCATTGTATGAAATTATTCCCCTTGAATATGTGTTGTTGAGCAAGGACCCTGGTTTTGAGGTGGTCTTGGCTTGGTGTTGGTGCCAAATGCAATACAGAGTACATATAAGCCATGGGGTTGAGCCAAAGTCAGTTAGAAAAATGTGCAAGCCCTTTTGACAAACAATAACTATATGGCATCTCAAGAAACTTATAAAGGCAGCCAAAATTCAAACAATGGTCTGAGGAAACAAATTGTCATGGGTATGGGGATATATAGCCGAGAAGGGATGTGAAGCTATTAAACAAGAGGGACCCTGCACATCAGCAATGTGTAATCTCAAAAGGAACAAAGAATCATTACCCTCATATATATTATAGACACATGCACATCCGTTGTGGGTGAAACTGTTGGAAATACTGACAGGGGTGGTGAATCAGTGTTTCTTTTACAATTGTTACTTTTATTCCAATTAAGATCACTTAAAAATAAAACACAAGATTACCAATAAAATAAATAATTTTATTAATGCGAAATGATGACAACTCCAATCCTCTTTTTTACCACAAATCAAGTACAATAAAAGTTCAGGGCTCCAACCCTAGATGAAGACTCCAATATTCAATCAAACCAGGCTCCAACTTGTATAGTGCCAAGCTCCAACTTGGTCTTCTAGAGGACTCCAATCCTCTTAGCGAACTCAGGCTCCAACCTTGTGCTTCACCAAGCTCCAACTTGGTCTTCTTGAGGACTCATCCTATCTCCAATATAGGCTCCAACCTGATCTTTCCAAGGTTCCAACCTCTGGGGCTCCAACCCACAGCTTCAAGACAATTTGGCAATTTCACAAGACTTCTAAAGACATCTTCAACGAGTCTTAGACACCATCTTCACATATCTCCAAGAATATCTTCAACCAAGGAAATGAGAGAGTCTTCAATGATCCTAAAACAAAGCCTTCAATGGATCCCGCAAGGGATCTTCTCTACATGTGCTCCAAAAGTCAACTTCAACAGGCATCAAACGTATCTCCAAAGCTCTTCATCTGCACAAGGAATCTTCTTCAGGTTACTCCATGGGCACTTCAATAATGTTGCTACAATTAGGGTTTCTTAGGTCTAGTTCAACAACTATACAAAGACAATCATCAACAATGGCTTCAAGATTTGCTTCTACACACGTCTCCAATAGGTCTGCACAACAAAGTTGCTCCAACAAGGACTTCAACCACTGTTTCCAAAGACTACTTCAATAAGGACTTCAACAAGTCTTCAATAATATCTCCAGTAGGGCTTCAACAAGCTTTAGAGTATGTTTCAACAAGAGTAGGCTCACGGTACACGATAATGCCAGTTTGTAATGAAAGCTTCATTATAAGATCCAATGTTGTGTCTCGATCAGATGCTTGCAAGGTGTCACAAAAAGTGTTTTTCAAAAGGTCCAAAAGGGCGCTTCTTCAAAACTGTTGGATATGTCTGTAATAACAAGATTAAGTACAAGTCTTTTATACAATGTCCAAAAACCTTGAAGGCCAAAATAATGACATAGGACTGAGTCTATATACGACTGGAGTAAGCAATTTTTACAGTATTGGTGTATGCCTTTCTGTAAAATTTTGTAGATGTTCTATGCTTGAAACAATTTTACTTTTATAATAGCAATCACATAAATAGTTAAGTAAAATGCTGATAAAACATACCAGTGGATCTATAGAAGACAAACCAGAAACAGGAAAATGTGTTGGTGCATTACGGCGATCAGCAGGATGCTTCAACCAGCAAATTCTTCTTGGTCGGCCAACCCAAAATGTGTCACAACAGTCCTCAAATCAATTATCCAATCAACTCAAAGTCAACCCCAGAAAAGTCAACGCAATCCAGAAAAAGTCACCGCAGGGCAGCAACAAGAAAGTCAACGCAGCTCCAACTTCGGTCAACTATTTGACCTCGATTTTTGTGCCAATGAGTACGGCCTACAAAAATTGAACTCTCCACAAATTTCAGCTCAAACGGACCATGCGTTGACCAAAGTCAACGCTGGTCAAACTTGCCCAGAAACCCTAACTGCAGAAAATTTGCTGCGGTAAATTTCGTCCTTTAGCTGCAATAGATTTCGTCCTTCTTCTCACGTGGGAGATGAAACTGCTTCTCAAATGCTTGTAGATAATCAGAGGAGAAGATGTGTGATGAGATGAGTGAAAAGCTTTCCAACGTTGACTGTATTTATATCCATCATTGAGGTGTGTGACACATCTGTTGGGGGTGTAAAACCTTAAGGCCGACTTGCACTTAAATTTATTATATATAATAAATTCAAAATAAATGCTTTGCTCATCAGATTAAAATCAATTTTATATCGATTTTACACCTCTCCGAAAGAGGAATCCAATACAAATATTGGAATCTTCATCTGAGCATCACAAGATGGAGTTTGGACCTAGTTGTCCAAATTTAACACTCCCTCTCAACTAGGGAGAACTCCATCCACTAGTGCAATCAAACATCGTGAGTCATCCCGTCGTAACTTGCTTTGCTGGCCTCTTTATTTCTGAACAGAAGGGGTCAGTCACAAAGACATCATCCCCCGGCTGACAAATTCAGCCCAGAGGTCCGAAACCTCTATCAGACTCACAAAGAGTCTCCAACCAACCCGAAGTTGGTTCATCTAACCCGAAGTCAAGCGGAGGTCCGAGACCTCACTAGACTTGATCCCAGATCAAGTGGTTGGACCGTGCCATCCTAGATAGAGAGTACGGCAATCTCTGATGCATCCATCAGTCTTTGCTACTGGTCTCTAGCTTTTCCCATCTCATTGGCCAAATGAGAGGTACTTCCCATGAGCCCTAAACTCAATGGGTAGGATGCATACGGGGCACAGATAATGAGAGGTGAACCAACTCAATAATCACAACGGTAGGGTCCAAACACACCAACAAGGTTTGGCAAGCCTAGCCTTGTGGTTGCTCATAGCTCCGAGAAGCTGTCCCCAAAAGCCCCCCAGAGCTCCTCGAGCTCATCGTCCAACAGGACCCACATCATAGGGTCGTTCCACGATACCAAGTCTCTCACGGAAGGTTAGGAACTTGACCTTCCCTAGGGGCTTAGTGAGAATATCCGCGACCTGCTCATCAGTTCCTATATGATCGAGCCTTACAGCGCCTCGTTGTACCATATCCCGGATGAAATGGTACCTGATATCAATATGCTTGGATCGATCGTGGAACACAGGATTCTCAGTCAAGCGAATCCCACTCTGGGTATCACAGAGTATCACGGTGGTATCTAGCACATGTCCAAATAGCTCACTAAAGAGCTTTCGCAACCAAACTGCTTCACAACAGGCCATACTTGCTGCAATGTATTCGGCCTCTGCGGTGCTCAAAGCCACCGACTTCTACTTCCTACTCATCCATGAAATCGAAGCAGAACCAAGATTGAAGCAGCATCCCGATGTGCTCTTACGATCCACCACACTGCCAGCCCAATCGGCATCAGTATATCCACGGAGTGTCACACTCCCGGCAGTGTATCTCAGCCCATGGTTTATCGTGCCCCGAAGATATCTCAGAAGATTCTTGGCACCAACCCAATGAAAATGATGAGGCTCAACCATCTGTTGACTCAAAGTGTTCACTGCAAAACATATATCCTGTCGGGTGTTCACTAAGAACATCAAAGCTCCTATGAGTTGACGATACTCAGTAGGATTGGCCAAGATAGGCCCAGCAGCGCTGCCACTCAACTTCTTAAAGTTGAGTTCCATCGGTGTCGACACGGACTTACAGTCCACCATGCCAAATCTTTCCAGAAGCTTCACAATGTATTTTCCTTGAGAAAGGAAAATCTCTCAGTCTCGCGGACCTCCGGAGCCTGGAAATGTGCCTTTGCTCGAGTCTTCATCTCGAACTCAGCACCGAGCTCCCTCTTGCATTGATGAATGAGAGGGTCAGCACCTGTCAGGAAGAGGTCGTCCACATACAACACCAGAATGAGAGGCTTCCCCTGGACAACCTTGAAGTAAAGGTTTGGATCAGCATTACTTCGAGTGAAGCCTAGCTTCATCAAGTAGCTATCTATCCTCTCGTACCAAGCTCTGGATGCTTGCTTCAACCCATAGAGGGCTTTCTTCAACCTGCAGACATGTGTGTCCCGATCCTAGACTTCAAACCCCAGAGGTTGTTCTACATACACCTCTTCTTTTATTGCACCATGCAGAAAAGCGGTCTTGACATCCATCTGATGAAGACTCCATCCTTGCGTAGCAGCAAGGGCTATGATTGATCGAATGGTGGTATATCGTACCACAGGTGCAAATATGTCATCATAATCTACTCCTTCCTTTTGAGAGAAGCCACGGGCAACAAATCTTGCCTTGAACTTTTCAGCACTTCCATCAGATCCATGCTTGATCTTGTAGAGCCATTTCGTGGTGACAACTGATTTGTCCTTTGGTCTTGGAACCACATCCCAGACATCATTCTTCATTATGGACTCATATTCTTCGTGCATAGCATCCTTCCAGACTTGATGCTTTACGGCTTCCTCAAAAGATCCAGGTTCAGATTGTGCAATAGTACTCATGGCAGCCAGATACCCTTGGTATCTACACGGCTTCTTGCTTTCTCAGAATGTCCCCCTTGGGGCAGCATGTCCCTCAGCATCTTCGAGAGTGTCCCTGAGCCATGATGGTCTCTTTCTCAATGAAGGAGATGGATCGATTGGGTCCATTGGTCCTTCAACATCAGGCATTGTCTCATCCTGCAGTTCTTCTTGATTTCCAGGCCTTGCTTCATGATTTTCCTCAGATCTCAGAAGATCTACTACTTTCTTCAGGGAAGCATCTTCATCAAAAGTGACATCATGGCATATCTCTACTTCCCTTTGACTATATACATAGACTCTATAGGCCTTAGAAGTTTCGTTGTAGCCCACAAACATTCCTTTCTTCCCAGAAGCATCGATCTTACTTCTTTTTTCTTTTGGCACATGAAAATAAACAGGAGATCCAAAAATTCTAAAATGTGAGACGTCATGTTTCTTACCAGTGAAAACCTCTTCGGGAGTTTTGGAGTCCAGGGCGGAATGAGGGCATCGGTTTTGAATGTATACAGCAGTATTCACAGCTTCTCCCCACAGAAACTTCGGTAGACCCTGGTCACATAGCATGGCACAGGCAGCTTCCACAATGGTCCTGTTCTTTCGTTCAGCAACGCCATTCTGCTCAGGAGTATAGGCAGTAGTAGTCTCCCTCTTAATGCCAGCTTCTCTGCAAAAGTCCTTGAACTCATTTGACTCATATTCAGTGCCATTATCGGTCCTCAAAATCTTGATCTTCTTCCCTGTCATATTTTCCACCAAGGCTTTGAAGGTACGGAACCACATGAAAGCCTCATCCTTCTTCTTCAAGAAGTATATCCAGGTTTTGCGGGAGAAGTCATCAGTGAATGTCATATAGTAAGAACATCCTCCCGGGGATGTCACGGGTAGCATACCAGATAGATCAGAATGGACCAGTTGCAAAATATCAGATGTCTTTGTGACACTTGAGGGGAAAGGTCCCCTTGTATGCTTTCCTTCGGCACAACCCTTACATACACCTTCATGATTATTTCCAAAATCAGGCATCCCAGTCACCACCTTCCTTTCTCCGGGAAGGGCCTTGTAATGAAGGTGTCCAAACCTCCGGTGCCATAGTTCAGTTTGTCGCATAGTATCACATGTCATAGCTCCTAGTGGACTTCCTTCAACCTGGTAGAGTGTTCCAACTCCAAAACCAATCACGATAGCTTCCTTGAGGTTCTTCTTCCACATGCGCACCTTTCCATCAATAAATGCCACATTGAAGCCTTTGTCTTCAATCGCTGATATATACACAAGGTTCTTCTTCAATTTTGGTACATAGAGTACATCCTGCAAATGTAGGACTTGTCCTTGAGACAAGTGGAGGGTCACAGTCCCTGTCCCTTTCACGGGATATGTGGCATTATCTCCAGGGATAATTTCCAGATTAGTATCCTTCTCAACCATGTCAGAGAGTGCTTCCTTGAACCCAATGATGTGTCTTGAGGCACCACTATCTATCAGCCAGACATCCATAGTGTCGGGCAGGGATGTTAACGGTCACAAATGTATTCATTTCTTTATCAATAACCTTTGGCTCTATCTGCAGGTTTCTCAGACCTTTTGAAAGGTTGATTGTTTCCGACGAGAGGAGCCTTCCTCTTTCCTTTGGACACATCCAATTCTTTGATTTCCATTCTCAGGTTGTTGATGGTGTCATCACTATAGGAGGATCCTTGAATGTGGACATTTCTCTAGCATGTGACAGGCCTATGACAAGTGAAACACCGCCCTTCTCCTTAGGCCTTGCTCTTCCTTTGTTCTTAGGACCACTAGAGTTCTTCTTTCTAGAATGAGCAGCATAGGCAGCATTTCTTTCATTTTCGAATTCCTTCATCCTTGTCTCTTCTTGCATGCATCTTGACAGTAGCTCGACAAAGTTAGGAATTGTACTATTATTGAGAATGGTAGTGTTGAAGACTTGCCATTCATATGGGAGTCCTCCAAGTGCGGTGAGTACCATCTCATGATCGGCTATTGTCTCCCCAATAGCCAGCAGATTGTTCCTGATTTCAGTCAATTTCAGAAAGTATGTTAAGACAGAGACTCATCCACTGCTTAAATGGATTCTTCAATTGATTCTTGAAGAATAGCCACTTGGTTGTGTTTGCTGAACATTTGTATCAGCTTATCATACATCTCCTTGGATGTGCCTAGCTCAGATATGTAGGCAACCAAACTTTTATGTATGGATTCCCTGATCATTAGCTTTGCTTTGATCTCCCCCTTCTTATACTTGGTTTTGATAGCAACAGTAACAGTGGATGGAGGTACTTGTATCTTACCTAGTACATAGTCCATGAGATCATGGTCTTCCAATTTGAGATCTAATATCATCTTCGAAGCATGGAAATCATCCCTTCCAGTCAGCTTGTCATCCTCCTTGAAGCCATAACTTGTGGAACTCATTTTTCTCAGTTGGTGATTGCTATAAGTTAGGGCTTGTCTTCACCTCAGCGCTGATACCATGTAAAATTTTGTAGATGTTCTATGCTTGAAACAATTTTACTTTTATAATAGCAATCACATAAATAGTTAAGTAAAATGCTGATAGAACATACCAATGGATCTATAGAAGACAAACCAGAAACAGGAGAATGTGTTGGTGCATTACGGCTATCAGCAGGATGCTTCAACCAGCAAATTCTTCTTGGTCGGCCAACCCAAAATGTGTCACAACAGTCCTCAAATCAATTATCTAGTCAACTCAAAATCAACCCCAGAAAAGTCAACGCAGCTCCAACTTCGGTCAACTGTTTGACCTCGATTTTTGTGCCAATGAGTACGGCCTACAAAAATCTAACTCTCCACAAAATTTCAGCTCAAACGGACCATGCGTTGACCAAAGTCAACGCTGGTCAAACTTGCCCAGAAACCCTAACTGCAGAAAATTTGTTGCGGTAAATTTCGTCCTTTAGCTGCAGTAGATTTCGTCCTTCTTCTCACGTGGGAGATGAAACTGCTTCTCAAATGCTTGTAGATAATGAGAAGTGTGTGGATGAGATGAGTGAAAAGCTCTCCAACGTTGACTGTATTTATATCCATCATTGAGGTGTGTGACACATCTATTGGGGGTGTAAAACCTTAAGGCCGACTTGCACTTAAATTTATTATAAATAATAAATTCAAAATAAATGTTCTGCTCATCAGATTAAAATCAATTTTATATCGATTTTACACCTCTCTGAAAGAGGAATCCAATACAAATATTGGAATCTTCATCTGAGCATCACAAGATAGAGTTTGGACCTAGTTGTCCAAATTTAACACTTTCACAAGATGAAATTGGTCTCCTCAAGCATCTAAAGTACATGGGCAAAATTGTCTTAAAATTTGTTACACCATAGAGCCAAGATATGCTACTTCACATAGTTTGCTTCACATGTAATTAGGGCTAAATTACAAACTTCACCTTTTAGAAAACTCAGCCCTTTTTCCACAATCCAAAATTGCACTTTTTTGCCACAGGTCTGAATTTTGTGTGTTGCCACAAAGTTTGAGATTCTGTTGAAATTTGGTACCGGAGGACAGGTGGTTCCCTAAGGCTTTGATCTTTGGCCTAGGGAAAAGTGTCCAAAAGAATTTAATTTTTCTCCTAAAGTGACTTTATAAAGTTAAAAAGTCAAATCTAATTTAAAGTGACTTTAAGTGATAAAGTTACTAAAGTGACTTTATAAAGTTATAAAGTCAAATCTAATTTAAAAGTGACTTTAAGTGATAAAGTTACTAAAGTCTAATTTTAAAGTGACTTTAATAAAGTCAATATAAAATTAGAAAGGAAAAAGTGACTTTGGAAATAAAAGACTAAGTGGGTCTTTATTAAAGTAGGGTGAATTAAAAAATAGAAAGTGAGATTTAAATGAGCATTTAATCTCAGCCCTAGATCTCAATCTATCTCAGCCATTGGATTTAGGGATTCCCCAAAAGTCACTTAGGGTTAGGTTAAAGGAGGAAAAGGAGGAAAAGATCATTCATTTTCTTTCATGAGCAGATTGAGAGAAGGAGAGCAAGAGAGCAAGGGAGATTTCTGGGCAGTGAGGAGAAGGAGGCAGCAGCTTGGCACACTTTCCAAGGCAGCACTTCAGCAAGACATTTTCAGCAAAACCGTACAGCTGAGATAACACAGTAAAAGGCAAATTTTTGGCATGGTTTTCTAGGCAGGGAGGCTGTACAGCAATATTGGGCACGGAAATCGAGGCAGCAAGGGGTTGTACCGTACAGCAGAGTTTTGCTGTGGTTTTGGCACGCAAATCGAGGTTTTGGACAGCAGCATTAATTGCTGTTTGCACAGATTTTGAGGAGGTCGTACAGCTGCATTTATTGCAGATTTCTGGGCAAGCAAATCGAGGACGTACAGCATTTATTGCTGTTCTGTTTTTGTTGTTTGTACATTTTCCGAGGCGGTGGTTAAGCATGGAAAACGAGATAAGTTGTAAAAGTTTGTTTGCTGATTTTTTTGCTGAATATTTCTCTCACTGTAAAAAGCATTTTCCAGAAATAAGAAGGAGCTTTCGAACTGGTTTTCCCCAAGAGTTGTAGAGGGTTTTTCCAGGGTCATGTTGACCAAAAATATCTGTGTCAAATGTGTGAATCATTGTTTTTATGCTGGTTGATTTTTAATTCTGCATTTTCCAGCATTCTGAAAAATTTCCAGAATTTGTGTTTTCAGCAAAATTTATTTTCCAGTTTGTTAAATGTATGGATATGGGAAAGGGCATTTAACTATTTTGGAGTAATAAGGTGACGAAAAGCGGGGAGTGGAAACTGTAAATTTCTACATGGTATGGAGGTTAGTCTTGGAAGAGGCGGTTTGGGACGACAAGGAAAATTACTGACACCTTGATTTTTCGCTCGGAAAATTTCAGCAAGCTGATTTCCTGTGGCAGTTTTCCTTTACTACGATTGCTATTTTCGGTTATGTAGGACGGGATGTGCTGGGGTGAGGGTGGAGGATAGGTAAAGAACAACAAGGGTAAGAGATTGATTCTAGAGGGAATCAAAGACCATTGCATTCCTCATGTGAGAGGGAAGAGAAATGCTCATGAGATGTGGACAACATTGTCCAATCTCTACGAGAGTACCAATGAGAACCGGAAAATGGTCCTAAAGGAGAAGCTGAAGACCATTAAGATGGGCAATGATAGTGCAGCTGGATATCTCACAAAGATTACTAATGTGAGAGATGAGTTGGCAGCGATTGGAGAGGCCATTCCACCCACTGAGTTGGTGCGGATTGAAGTGAATGGCCTCCCCCGTTCATGGATGAACTTTGGCTGATGGGGTTTGTGCACGTGAGACCCTTCCCACATGGGAGAGGTTTTGGGATGATTGCATCCTTGCATGCAGATCGCCATGCAGGCTGGGGCGCCCAAGCCATTGCACCCATGAGGATGTAGCAGTGTTGGCAGGAGGCAAGAAAGGCAAAGGGAAGAAGCAGGCTTCCACAAGCAATGGTGGGGGCAAAGGCAAAGGTAAAGGTAAACAGGGTAACACACCGAAGGACTATTCCAAGGTGAAGTGTTGGAATTGTTAGAAGATGGGACACTATGTAGTTGTGTGTCTGGAGAAGAAGAAGAAGAAGGGGAAGAACCAGAGCATGGCAGCTTTAGCAGAGGTTGAGGACTTTGCAGATCGTTTTGACCGGGAGTTTGGGTTCACTACGTGTGAGTCCTCTAGTGCGGGATCATCTGCCATAGAGGTTCAGAGGGATCATGCATTTCCCTTGATTAGCGGAGCATCTTCGGGTATCTGGTATGTGGACAGTGGGGCTTCACGTCACATGATAGGAGTCCGTGAGTACTTCTCAAAGCTTTCAGAGAGTGGCACTGATATAGAGGTAGTACCCGGTGATGACAGAGTTGTTAGAGCAGTCGGTGTGGGGACACTGACATTTCAGAGGGAGTCCAAACCTCCCTTGAAGGTGTCAGATGTTCTTTATGTGCCAGGGATGAGGAAGAACCTCATATCCGTCTCAGCTTTGGAGGATAGAGGATATGAGGTACCGTTTCCGTGAGGACAGTAGTTGATGTATCCCAAAAGGGCACTGTACCGCATTCAAACCTAGTGATAGGTGTATGCCATGCAAAGGTGTACAAGTTTGCATTTCAACCCCTTTTGGCATTGAGCAGTAGTACCAACAGTAGAGCTAGTATTTCTGAGCTGTGTGAGATTTGGCACCGCAGGATGGGGCATATGTATCATGGAGCCTCGAGGAATTTATAACATCAATACAAAAGCGCATTTCGCCTCGATCACTTCGACACTTGCAGAGGATGCGATGGGCAAGTTTGCCAAATCCCCTTTTCCCACAGCGATGCTAGAGCGACTGGGATACTTGATTTGATTCATTCCGATGAGCGACGCATGTCTCATGTTTCCTTGAGTGGATATGAGTACTATGTGTTATTCATTGATGATCACTCCGTGAGGACCCGGATTTATTTCTTGAAGACCAAGAGTGAGGTCTTCAAGCGGTGGCAGAGTTCAGAGCTCTTGTGGAGACATAGACAGGTTGGAATATCAAGTCCCTGAGGTCAGACAATGGAGGAGAGTGCACCCTCGGAGAGTTTGTTGACTATTGTGCGGAGGCGGGAATTAGGAGGGAGTTCATTGTTCCTTACAACCCCTAGCAGAACGGGGTTGCAGAGAGGAAGAACAGATCCATCGGAGGGGCTGCCAAAGCCATGTTACATGATCAGGGGTTGCCATTGTTTTTGTGGACAGAGGCCTGCAACACAGCTGTTTATTTGCATAACAGGAGTCCGCATCGTGCCTTGGGGAACATGACTCCAGAGGAGGCTTTTTCCGGGAAGAAGTCTGATATTGGTCATCTTCGTATCTTTGGGTGCATCACATACTCCTACATACCGAAGGAGAAGAGGACCAAACTAGAGCCCACCGCAGAGAAGGGTATCTTTGTGGGCTACGCTGAACCTCAAAGGCCTTCGGATTTACATTCCCGTACGTAGGAAAGTTGTCGCCAGATGAAGTTCGAGGAGGACAGTGGCCTTTAGGAGGTCACGGAGTTAGAGTATCTGGATCGCACCCCAGCACGCTGAGTCGGGCCACAGGATCCGGGCAAGGGATCAGAGGATCCCGTGAGGTACATCGATGACGATGTCGTCCGCGGCGTGGCTCGCAGTCGAGGTGGTGCTACGGCAACATGGTGAGTGCTCACGTGAGTACCACTAGGGAGTCCATCGATGGACTGTTCACATGGTACTTCAGCGTCTACAGGTTCAGGTTCAGGCAGGAGGACAGCAGACAGACAGCCAGGAGTTCAGGCTCCTGATGATGAGGAGGAGGAGTTTCATTCTCTAGTGGGAGAAGTGTGCTCAGGGAAGAGGAGGCCCAAGTGGCTTCAGGATACCTTGAGAGAGGCCACATCTGAAGGCCGAGCCCGAGAGGCCTACGAGAGAGCAAGACCACCCGAGAGGTTTTGTAGCTATATGGCAATGGCTACCAGCATCCCGACTCGTGCCTTCTAGCTATGAGGATAAGGCTCTAGCCGGCCAGGTCTAGAGAGAGGCTGGCGTGTGAGGAGTATTCTTCTATCATGAAGAATGATGTTTGGGAGGTGGTGCCCGAGGCCGCAGGGCAAATCCGTGGTTACTTCCGCATGGCTTTACAAGGTAAAGCATGCCGCGCATGGCAGCATTGAGAAATTCAAAGCGATGTTTGTGGCTAGAGGGTTCTCCTAGGTAGAGGGAGTTGATTATGAGGAGACCTTCACTCCCATGGATCGATATAATTTGATCCACTCCATTATATCGATAGCAACAGAAATGGGTTGGAAGATCCACCAAATGGATGTGAAGACCACATTTCTCAATGGCTTCATACAGGAGGAGGTGTACATTGAGCAGCCATAGGGCTTTGAGGTGCATGGGAAGGAGTCACGTGTGTGTAGACTGAAGAAGGCCCTTTATGGCCTGAATCAAGCTCCTAGAGCTTGGTACTTTAGGATAGATACATACTGACAAGAGATGGGTTTCACAAAGAGTGAGGCAGATCCGAACCTTTACTATATTGTGATAGGCGAGGAGCCTCTCATTCTGGTGTTGTATGTGGATGACTTGGTCATTATGGGTGCAGAGAGACTCATAGAGAACTGCAAGAGAGGAGTCCGAGATGAAGGACATTGGCTTGATGCATTACTTTTTGGTTTTGGAGGTGTGGCAGGAGGAGGGGCATTTCTTCCTAGGACAGAGGAAATATATTGTGGACATCCTTAGCAGATTCCACATGGAGGATTGGAGACCCATGTCGACACCGATGATGACCAACTGGAAGAAGCTTCACGCTTCAGATTCCAAGTTGGTGGATCCCACTTTGTATAGACAGCTTATTGGTTCCTTGATGTATTTGGTCAACACTAGACCGAATATATGTTTTGCAGTCAACACGATGAGTCGGCTTATGTGTGAGCCAAGGAAGGTTCATCGGTGGCCGCAAAACACATTTACACTTGCAGGGGACAAAGGATTATGGTCCGGACTACGAGTGTGGGGATGGAGTGAGATTGGCAGTGGTACACTGATTCTGATTGGGCAGGTTGTGCTTCTGATAGGAAGAGCACTTCAGGGTGTTGTTTTGGGTTGGGTTCGGCAGTGGTGTTGTGGTTCAGCCGAAAGCTGCAGTCAGTAGCATTGAGTTCAGCGGAAGCAGAGTACATGGAAGCCAGCCTAGCTAGTTGTGAGGCCATATGGCTTCGCAAGATGTTGTTTGGCTTATTTGGTCAGCCGTTGAGACCTTTAGTGATTTACTAGTGATAATCAGAGTTGCATTAAACTCACGGAGAATCCAGTATTTCATGACAAGTCAAAGCATATTGGCATCAGATATCATTTCATCAGAGACTATGCCCAGAAGGGAGCTGTGAAGCTTGAGTATATTCCCACAGATGAGCAGGTAGAAGATATATTTACCAAAGCCTTACCATGGGGCAAGCATGTCTACTTCAGAGACAAGATGGGTGTGGTGAGGAACACCTTCCCTTGCATAAGAGGGAGTGTTGAAATTACCGGAGGAGACGTGGTTCCCTAAGGCTTCGATCTTTGGCCTGTGAAAAGTGTCCAAAAGAATTTAATTTTTCCTAAAGTGACTTTATAAAGTTATAAAGTCAAATCTAATTTAAAGTGACTTTAAGTGATTAAGTTATTAAAGTGACTTTATAATTTTATAAAGTCAAATATAATTTAAAAGTGACTTTAAGTGATAAAGTTACTAAAGTCTAATTTTAAAGTGACTTTAATAAAGTCAATGTAAAATTAGAAAGGAAAAGTGACTTTGGAAATAAATGACTAAGTGCGTTTTTATTAAAGTGGGGTGAATTAAAAAAATAGAAAGTGAGATTTAAATGAGCTTTTAATCTCAGCCCTAGATCTCAATCTATTTCAGCCATTGGATTTAGGGATTCCCCAAAAGTCACTTAGGGTTAGGTTAAAGGAGGAAAATGAGGGAAAAGGTCATTTATTCTTTCATGAGCAGATTGAGAGAAGGAGAGCAAGAGAGCAAGGGAGATTTCTAGGCAGTGAGGAGGAGGAGGCAGCAGCTTGGCACACTTTCCAAGGCAGCACTTCAGCAAGACCATACAAATGAGATAACACAAGAAATGCGATTTTTGGGTACTATTTAGGCAATGGAGGTCGCATAAAGAAGGCTGCATAACAGTCGCATAAAGAATATTGGGCACGGAAATTGAGGCAGCAAGGGGCTGTACCGTACAGCAAAGTTTTGCAGCAGTTTTGGCACGCAAATCGAGGTTTTGGACAGCAGCATTAATTGTTGTTTGCACAGATTTTGAGGAGGCCGTACAGCTGCATTTATTGCAGATTTTTGGGCACGCAAATCGAGGAGAACGTACAGCATTTGTTGCTGTTCTGTTTTTGTTGTTTGTACATTTTCCGAGGCGGTGGTTAAGCACGGAAAACGAGATAAGTTGTAAAAGTCTGTTTGCTGATTTTTTATTTTGCTGAATATTTCTCTCTCTGTAAAAGCATTTTTCGTTATAAAAGCATTTTCCAGAAATAAGAAGGAGCTTTCGAACTGGTTTTCCCCAAGAGTTGTAGGGGGTTTTTCCAGGGTCATGTTGACCAAAATATCTGTGTCAAATGTGTGAATGATTGTTTTTATGCTTGCTGATTTTTAATTCTGCATTTTCCAGCATTCTGAAAAATTTCCAGAATTTCTGTTTTCAGCAAAATTTATTTTCCAGTTTGTTAAATGTATGGATATGGGAAAAGGCATTTAACTATTTTGGAGTAATAAGGTGAAAACTGAAAACCGGGGTGGGAAACTATAAATTTCTACAGATTCATCATTCTATCACATGTGCAAGAGCGCTTAGGTTACAGGTTCGAGTTGCAGTGTTTTCCACAGGTCTGAAAATTACATGCTTATTCTAGCCTCACAACCGAGTTACAGAAGGGTTCAAACTATGTAATCCACATGTACAAATTCCACAGTTTTGAACAATTTCCACAAGGGTCAAATGTGTAGACAGGTTGCTTGCTACAAGCTTGAAGTGACTGTGACACTTTACTGTAATGGCCCAAAAAAAATCCTTCACAACCAATCCAGAATTATTCTTGAAATAGCCCAAACATTTCCCAGAATTAGACCAAAAAGTTATTTCAAATTTGATAGGAAATTCTCCTCTACAGTAGTTTGGATTCTCCCTTGTTCTTCACTCTTCTTCGCTTGACCTTCATTGTTCTGATCCTTGATCCGACTAGTGCTGAAATGAAGGAGACGATGAGGTATATACAATGTTCCACCAAGTACCCTGGAGTTGGGGGCGAGGGAGAGGGGATACACGGGAGCGGCGTACGCAAAAGCTCCCCACCAATTTTTAGGAAACGTGGGGGGACGTCGAGGTCTTAAAAAATTATAAATATAAAAATATATGATATATCAGTGAAATTTTAATATTATAGTGTAACTGTCTTTATCATTATATAATATATAACACTTACATCATGAAAGATATCATACATGTAAGTTTGTAACTATGATGTTAAAAAAATGGAGACCATGGCCTTTATGTCAAATAATAGAAGTGAAGAAGTGAAGAAAAATACACTATATTCTTGCTAATTTTGACAATGGTTTCCTTTCTCATAACTAAAGGTGCCAGGAACTTAAAAGAATCTACTTCTCAGCAAAACAGTTTTGTGTTTAGATCTAATCGAAAATTACTCATGAGAACTTTGTGTGAGAATGATTTAAATGTTCAACATCGCCTTCATGTTGTAAGAGGGGTTGATTAATGTCAATGTTAGACTCTTCTGTTGTTGTTGTTGGATTCATTTTCAAGTCCATTATTTTTTGTGCTTGTATCCAATTTGGATTGATCCTTTTCCTTGCCCGACAATACAACATAAATTCGAGCAGCGGCGACAACTTCAGTGTAAATGAAGTGTGAAATGAACAATGAAACATTGAAATAAACTTGTAAGTTAACGCAAACCCTTAGAAATTCGGAATTTTTTTCATTAAAAAAAATTGCAATTTTTTTACTGGGGAAACGACCCCTCATGTCCCCTCACATCCCCTTTTGCCTAGGAAACGACCCCCAATGGAGGATTCGACCCTAAATATCTAGGAAACGACCCGTCAGAAGTTTCCTCGCGTACCCTATTTTTTGGGAGCTTGGGGAAACGACCCCTAGCCGTCCCCAAGTCCCCGGAGCGTGAGGGAGCTAGGAAACTCGACCCTTAGGTTGGGGGATGTGACCCCGTGGATCATTGGGTATTTATAGTTGTTTGTGTATGTTGTGAGGAGACACAACCTTTGGAAGATGGTCCGACTTGTAGTTGAGGCCGACTTATGTAGGCTTGATTGTTTAGGTATTTATTTTACAAATTTAAATTTTTGAATCAAAATAGTCATGCCTTGTACCCGCAATTGCCATACATTTTTTATGTTCAAGTTTTGGACATTCTCCAATACGATGTCCAAGTCCCCACAATAAGTACAACCCTTCTATTATAACAATGGCCTTGACCTTATCTTTGGTTTCTTGTTTGGAACTCAGTTTTCATAAGGGTACTATTTTGTGGTTGCCAAAACTATGGTGAATATTTGCTTTAACTTTTTCAAATGGATTCCAAGCATTATATTGCCACATCCAAGCCAATGTTTTAAAAAACGGAATCGGTCAGCTACCAGGCCAAGGTAATGACTCGGTAATGACTCAGAATCGGTAATGACTCGGTCGACTCGATTTCAATGACTCGGTTTTTGTAAAAAATACATTAAATATTAAATTTTTTGTAAAAAACATAAATTTAAAGATTTTTATTCATGTTTCCAAACACAAAGCATTACAATATAGACAAAAGACTACATATGATCAAAGTAAGCTCATGAATATATCCATTATATCAAAATTGCACCCAGTGCACTGTCCAAGGACCAATACATGATGATGATATAGAGATCAAAACAAAAAACATAACTAAGGAGGGTGAGTTCTAAGTTTTAGACGGCTGAGTTTTAAGAAATCTAACACTGACTCCCACCATTGAGGCTTGTTACCACTCAAACTCTCTTAAAAGGAAATGTCTTAACCCCAAGAGAAGGATCTAAGGGCAATTACTAGGCAAGCTACTCACTGTCAACTTAGTGGCTTTGCCCCACTCTTTAGATAAGGAAAGTGAAGTCCTAGTCAAGGGCGGAAATCCCTATTAATCAAGCTAAATCATTATAGGAAGCGAGGGAGCTTAACTAGCTTAGATTGATTATGTGATCTAGTGATTCATAATTCAATTGCTTTAGCATACGAAGGATTAAGTGCGAATTATGTTTATCAAACTACTTAGATTTAGGCAAACATTCAGATGATATGTAAACTATGAAGTGTTCTTGTATTATGCTGAAAATGGATTTGAATAAGTGTGGTTTTTCTTATGTTCACGTCAACTATATAACATCAAAAGTAACCGACAACTCAATGTGAAATGAAAACATCATTAACCCAGAGATGCTTATGTTTGCATATAACAAATGTAGATTTCAGATTTAGACTTCAAACCTGAAGGGTGTAGACTGTAAAGTGATGAAGCGGGAGTCTCATCATATCGTTCAACCATCAGAGTTTATTGTAAGATGCTGGAAACAACTAAGAGGTACCACCAGATTTGAAGAAATTTATTAAATCATGAAATATCACTTGTTGAATGAAAATCACGTGCATCCATTAGTGAATTTAGGATGAATATTATCACTGTTATGACAGCAGAATTACAACAGCAATGACAGCCTTCATTCAGAGCGGGTCTTAATCAATAATTGCAGAGAAATGTAAACCAAATTAAGTGTCATTTAAACATGTGAAACCATCAAGTGCTGTGACCAACAATTATAAATGAATTTCAGTTTTTTCCAAGCATATTTGAACAATCATTGAGTGTTGTTGCATGTGTAATATGAAATCTGTGCACTGTCCTATTTCAGCAAGACATCCAGAATGCAAATCTGTCCCAACTTACAAATGCTCAAGCAAATTGAATGAGAAAGATGTGAGCTCAATAGAGGGGTTGGGTTAGTTAAATAGCATGGGAGGGCTTAGACAACCTAAAACAAACCTAACAGTGAATTAAAATCCGGTTTGAAGTCCACAAAACCGCATTTTTTGGGCCCACCGGCCGGCTGTTTTGGCTCGACCTGGTTAACTCGAGCCAGGCCTGGTTGGCTGGCTTGTTACCGAGTCGGCCGAGCCGGTACAAAAACCGGCCGACTCGGTAACAAACCGGCCAACCTAGCTGGTTTTGTACCTGGTCAGACCGGCCAGCCTAATGGCTCGGTCGACCAGGCCTGGCCGGAGTTGAGCCGACCGTTTTTTAAAACAGAGATCCAAGCTAATGTGCAACATTATTGTCCCTTCTGCTCTCGTTTTTACATGTACCCTCATCTTGAAGCCTTTGTTTGACATCAACCATCGAAGCGCTAGCAACACCATTCATCAATATTGTTAATCGAATTCTTTTATCAAAATGCTAGGCCTTGCCACCATATATATATATATGGTTTCATTGGAATCTTTAGCAAGGTTAGGGCATCATGAAACCAAGGCTTAGCATCTAGGATTTCTTCAATTTTATTAATTTCCCTAGGGTTGACTTCAACAATGGCTTGACATCATATTGACTTGAGTCATTCTAGGGTTAGGGCATTATGCACATATGCACTTAGGGATTTCTCCTAGGGTTTGCCAACCTTCTAGGGTTTCATGTTAGGGCATGCTTCAACTAAGGCTTAGGGCATATTTCATGCTAGGGCTTCTTACAAGTTAAGGCTTCCAAGATAAGGACTGGGTTTCTTGTAGTCATCATCTTCCACAATGACATCATCGTATTGACATCAATGATAACTTTATCCAACAATCTCCCCCTTTGACATCAACAGCAAATGGGGTGTTTTTCCTAACAATGTCTTTCCATCAAGTGCTCCCCATATCATCATGCTTCTCCCCATGTCATCATGTTGCTTCATTTGTCTTATTTTCCCTTTTCTTCATCAAGGATAATTCTTCATGATAAGTATGTTGCTCCCCCTGTCATCATGTTGGCCTTTTTGTCATAGAGTTGCTTCCACTATCATGGTGTTTGACATGTGCTCCCCATAATAGTATGCATGATTCTTCTTAATAGGCAGAACCTTGGTGGAAAATAGTTTATGCCTATGATGCCTTTGAATTGATCAACAACAAGTATTGATGCCTTGAGCATTCAAGAAACATTCAATATGTTCTTCTTTTGGTGCAACCTACTTCCTTCTCCAAACCTTTGTGACTCTTTTCCAATGCTTGGTTGATGATTCTTCAAATTGTCTAGGGACCCACTTTAATTAGCAATCTCTATCTAAATGTCCAACATTATGGCATTTGAAGCATTCAGTTTTGTACATGAATGATGGAGCATACTTTTTGTAGTGTTGCAGATTGGAGTATCTCCCTGCAATCTTACTTCCCGGGAACTGATTCGAGTCGTCTTGGTTATATGCCCTGCAATCCTTTGCCATATGCCCAAAATTTATATAAGAGTAACAATAGCCAAAGAAAATAGTTTGATACCTTGAAGATGAAGATTGTCTTGGTGCATTTCCAAAGTTGTTTTGCCTTGATATTCTTTGATGATATTCATTGTTATCTATAACATCAACATATCTTCTTAAAGTATAGGTCCTTCCAATGTTATTATGTCTCCTTTCCTTGCTTTTGCTGGAGCTGAGGGTAATAGTACAGCTTTCAAGCTTCTCCATATTGTTGTCCTTAGATGCATTAGGGTTTGCATCACTTTTGCTAGAAGACTCACCTACATATCCAAGACCAGTTTTGTCAAGAGGGTATATTTGATGACTGTGGATGTCATCCAAGGCTTGAGAACTTTTCAAGTTCTTGTTTAGCTTATCAACTTATTTCTTTAGAAAAACAATCTCTTCTTTCATCTTCTCACAATCTTCATCTTTCTTTACCAATTGACTCTCCATTTCTTCCTTCATCATTGTTGCTTCATATGCTTGGACTTTAAAAGAGATGACATCTGCTTCCAATATGTTAGTCTCTTCATCCTTTTCTTTTAGTTGGCATGCCATGATTTTTATTTCCTTCTCTGCTTCATCAACTTGCCCTTTTAGGAGGACCAATTCTTCCCTTAAATTCTTAACTTCAACTCCTTAGCACCTATTTTTTTGCTTCTTGTAGTTGGACTTTTAGGGAGGTGCCTTCTTATTTTTATTGACCAATTTATGTTTCGAATTTACTCAATTCCATAGATATCTGGTTGATATGACTTGTCAAAATATCTTCCCTTCTTTTTGCTTCATCTAATTGATTTGTCATGAAGGTGACTTGTTCATTTTGTTTCTTTTCATTTTGATGCAATTCTACCTTAAGCTTGTTGAGATCCTCACTTCTTTCTTGTACTTGATGTCTTAAAAGGACAACTTCCTTCTTTGTCTTGTAATGGTCATTATCAACATTTTGTACATGCTTCTTGAGTTCCTCATTTTCTTTTTTCAAATTGCTTATTTCTTCGAAGGCGGCTACAAGATTTGTCTTAAGATCTATTTCAATCTAAACTTCAGATATCTCTTCATTATCAGCCTTTATGCAATTTGTGCCCTCATCTTTGCTTTCAATTGTCTTCTCTGGATCATCTTTGTGCTCTTTGCAATCATCTTCTTGATCAAAGGTCAGACCAACAATCCTTTTGAGTGAAGATCTTGAAGATTCTCCCAAAGCTCTTTTGTTGATGAACATTTCTCCACTTTGACCTTTATAGGATTTGGTAGGCCACTCAAGATTGCTTTTATAGCTTTTGTATCAAACTCTTTTGACTCCTTTGAGCTTTCAACAGTCACTAAATTCCATACCTCAGATCCTTGAGCCATCAAAAAGAATTTCATTCTACATCTCCATGCCTCAAAGTTTGCTCCATTGAATAAGGGAGCTTTGTCAACATGCTTTTCATCTGAATTCTCGACATCTTCAAATGGTTTGGAGACTTTCTTTCTTGAATTTACCATGTGTCCCAAGGATCTACCTTCCAATTGTTAGGTTGTGAGTGAAGGTATTCGCTTTGATACCAATTTTTGGAAACACTGAGAGGGGGTGTGAATCAATATTTATTTTACAACTGTTACTTTTATGCCAGTTAAGATCACTTAAAAGTAGAACACAAGCTAAACAATAAAATAAATAATTTTATTAATGAGAAATGATGGGGACTCCAATCCTCTGTTTACAACAAATCAAGTACAATAATAGTCCAGGGCTTCAACCCTGGATGAAGACTCCAATCTTCAATCAAACCAAGCTCCGACATGTACAGTGCCAAGCTCCAACTTGGTCTTCTGGAGAACTCCAATCCTCTTAGCGAACTCAGGCTCCAACCTGATCTTCCAAGGCTGCAACCTTGTGCTTCACCAAGCTCCAACTTGGTCTTCTTGAGGACTCCAATCCTATCTGCAATATAGGCTCCAACCCACAGATTCAAGACAATTTAACGATTTCACAAGACTTCCAAAGACATCTTCAACAAGTCTTAGACATCATCTTCACATATCTCCAAGAATATCTTTAACCAAGACAATGAGAGAGTCTTCAATGATTCTAAAACAAAGTCTTCAATGGCTCCCGCAAGGGATCTTCTCTACATGTTCTCCAAAAGTCAACTTCAACAAGCATCAAAGGTATCTCCAAAGCTCTTCATCTGCACAAGGAATCTTCTTCAAGGTTACTCCACGAGCACTTCAATAATGTTGCGACAATTAGGGTTTCTTAGGTCTGGTTCAACAACTATACAAAGACAAATCTTCAACGACGTCTTCAAGATTTGCTTCTACACATGTCTCCAATAGGTTTGCACAACAAAATTGCTGCAACAAGGACTTCAACCAATGTTTCCAAGACTGCTTCAATAAGGACATCAGCAAGTCTTAGTAATATCTCCACTAGGGCTTCACAAGCTTTAGAGTATGTTTCAACAAGAGTGGACTTCAATAAGCTCACGGTACACAATAATGCAAGTCTGTAATGAAAGCTTCACTATAAGATCCAATGTTGTGTCTCCAACAGATGCTTGCAATTTGTCACAAAAAGTGTTCTTCAAAAGGTCCAAAAGGGTGCTTCTTCAAAATTGTTGGATATGTTTGTACTCAAGAGTCAACTGTTAATCAAGGTTGTCATTGATGCCAATATGGCTTTGACTAAGATGTCAATATTCTTGAGATGCTTCGTTCTAGATGATGATGTCTTGCCTTAAGAAGTTGCCAAGTGTCTGATTGGTGATCTAGTCCCTAAAGACAAGCCCATGATGTGAAGAACTATACTTTATGAAGCCATACTTGTGATGATGTTATACTCTTATGTGACCACACTTAATGATGGTGTTTGATGAAGATTGGAAGACTAAGTAATGACATGATTGATGATTGAAAGAGACCTTCCTAATGATACTTCCTATAACATATCACTGTGCCACTATGTAATACACTCATTGTTGATGTCCTACCATGATCCTATGCTAAAGGTGTTAAACAATGAAGAAGCCAAAAACCATGAAGAAGCCTAACAAGAGAAGCCTATTCTGCTCTGCCTCCATTTCAGCACTCATAAATAACCAGTCACATTAAAAAATAGTTTTTGCTAGCTTAGAGGCAAAATTACTTAAAAACACCTACACCATCTTGAAGAGCATACTTTTTCCTTTCCAACGAGCTATTACTCAGCAAGAAACTCCAAGCGGTTTCAAAGATAATGAATTTTTAAGTTAAGAAAATTATATCTAATTATAGAGCCGACCTACACTTTGGCATTCATGTCGGCCTACCTACAGAGTGACGTGTCTCTTCATAGGGACCAACAACTATATATATAAAGCTGCAGTAAATCATTTCAGAGTCAAAAAAAATTGGTGATCTACCATAGAGAGCGAGGCACAGTTCACAACTTGTGAACTTGAAGACACCATAAAAAGGGAGCATAAAAATACAGAGAAAAAGAGGAGGCAGAGGAGATAAACAAAAGATCATAATTACAGCGTTTGGACAATTATTTAACGAAGGCTGAGGAAGAAAAAAAATCAAAGATATACTTGTTTCTTTGGTAAACCTGTGATAGGCTCGAAATTTGTGATTACAGGGTTGTACCTAGGCTCAGATCTGTGGAGAACAACTAGCACAGTACTCTCCAACAGAACTCGGACCTGCAGTTGTCTCACACATTGGGGTCGGATCAATTGGAACAGCACCAAACCACCAAAAAGTGCAAAAGGAGGCTCGGACCTACCTGTGATTGCCGACTCCTGTAGCAAGCAGTTTGGACCTGTGGTAGCTACAGGATTTTTGGAATCTCTTTTCATAGTACAGTCTCGGATCAAGAACAGTATTGCAGCCTCAGGACTTTACTGAGATACATCAATTCGGACTACTCTAAAAATCCCAGACAGTGGAGTTAAGGCTACAGGAATTCAGACTTTTATCTATTGTAGCTTTGACATGTGGTATAATGCCTCATACTTATGGAGGATCTGAGGTAGATTTCGAACTTGAACTTGTAACTTGTGCATTAAGCAACACCTTCGACTTGAGATAAAATTCGTGAGCAACTCTGTGGCAGATTCTTAACTTACTGCTGAGGACATTATTGGAGACCCCTTGAAGTAGCGTATGCAACAGTTTTGAGGAAATTTTTTTGGAATAACATTCATAATCTTTGGAGCCGTCTTGAAAGATTAGAGGAGCATATCTAAAGAAGGCTAGCAGCTAACTTGAGGACCTTATTGACAGTAGCTTGAATTTGTGAAGACCTGCTAGATTGTGAAAATTTGTGAAGACCATGATGCATTGTTGAAGCCATCATGAAGTGAACTTGGAGAAACTGTTTGGGTACGATGAAGAGCAGTGGTGACACCTTCTAAGAAGAAAAGGTTGTCATTGATGACGTAATGTGGAGACTACAATGAAGACTAAGTGAAGATTGTCAGGGCCCGTTGAAGAAGACTTTGGGAGCCGTGAAGAATAACCAAAGATATTTTGACGAAGTGAAGTTGTGGGTTGGAGCTCAAGAGGTTGGAGCCTCATAGAGACAAGGTCGGTGCCTTGGAAGATAGATTTGGAGCCCTAGAGGATAGGAGTCCTCAAAAGACCAGGTTGGAGCCTGTACCAGATATAGGGTTGGAGCCCTTAAGGTTGGTGCCTCAGAATTGACAAGGTTGGAGCCTTGGAAATCCAAGTCGGTGCTTGGCAAATACAGGTTGGAGCCTGGGAGATTGAAGATTGGTGTCTTCATCTAGGGTTGGAGCCCTACATATATTGTACTTGATTTATTGTAAAGAAGAAAATAATAAAAGCATTTATTATTATTGTTCATTTCGTGTTCTAAATATAAGTGATCTAACTGGTAAAAATAACAATTGAAAAGAAATACTGATTAAGACTTAAGTATTTCCAACATCAACAAGATTAAGACTTAAGTACAAGTCTGTTATACAATGTCCAAAAACCTTGTGTCTGGGAAGGTCAAATTAATGACATAGGACTGAGTCTATATAGGACTGGCATCCGCAATTTTTACAGTACTGGTGTATGCCTTCCACGGGCTGAAATTGGTCTCATTAAGGATCTAAAGTACATGGGTGAAATTATGTCTTAAAATTTGTTACATCACACAGCAGAGATATGCTACTTCACAGAGTTTGCTTCACATGTAATTAGGGCTAAATTACAAAATTCACCTTTTAGAATACTCAGCCCTTTTTCCACAATCCGAAATTGATTTTTTTTATCACAGGTCTGAATTTTGTGCGTTGCCACAAAGTCTAAGATTTTGTCATAGGTGTGAGAGCCCCCACAGGTCTGAAAATTACAAGCTTGTTCTACCCTCACGGCCAAGTTGCATAAGGGTCTGAACTGTGTAATCCACAGGTACGAATTACACAGTTTTGAAAATTTTCCATAGGGGTCGAATGTGTAAACAGGTTGCTTGCTACAGGCTTGACGTGACTGTGAGACTTTACTGTAATGGCCCAAAAAAATTCCTTCACAAACAATCTAGAATTATTCTTGAAATGGCTGAAACGTTTCTCAAAATTAGCCCAAAAAGTTATTTCAGATTTGATATGAAATTCTCCTCTACAATAGTTTGGATTCTCCCTTGTTCTTCACTCTTCTTCGCTTGATCTTCACTGTTCCGATCCTTGATCCGATTGGTACTGAAATGAAGGAGACATTGGGGTATTTATAGTTGTTTGTGTATGTTGTGAGGAGACACAACCTTTGGAAGATGGGTTGACTTGTAGCTGATGTCGACTTATGTAAGCTTGAATGTTTGAGTATTTATTTTACAAATTCAAATTTCTGAATCAAAATAGTCATGCCTTGTACCCGCAATTGCCATAGATTTTTGATGTTCAAGTTTTGGACATTCTCCAATACGATGTCCTAGTCCCCACAATAAGCACAACCCTTCTGGTATTAATAATGGCCTCGGCCTTATCTTTGGTTTCTTGTTTGGAACTCAAATTTTATAAGGGTATTATTTGGTGGTTGCCAAAACTATGGTTGAACATTTGCTTTAACTTTGCCAGATGGATTCCAAGAATTATATTGCCACATCCGTAGCTAATGTGCAGCATTACTGTCCTTTGTGCTCCCGTTTTTACATGTACTTGAAGCCTTTGTTTGACATCAACCATCGAAGTGCTAGCAACACCATTCATCACAATTGCTGATGGAATCCCTTTATCATAATGTTGGGGCCTGCCATCATATAGATAAGAATATACATATATACATATGGGATTTCATTGGTATCTTTAGCAAGGCTAGGGCATAATGAAATTAGGGCTTATCATCTAGGATTTCTTCAACTTTATTAATTTCCCTAGGGTTGACTTCAACAATGGCTTGACATCATATTGACTAATCACTTATGTGATTCTAGGGTTAGAGCATCATGCACATATGCATAGGGATTTCCTAGGGTTTTCCAACCTTCTAGGGTTTCATGTTAGGGCATGCTTCAAGCAAGGCCCCCCTTTACACAACACTATGAGCCTCTCAGATCCCATCAAGAAGAGATCACCCATATAGAGCACCAAGATGAGAAAATCACCATCAACAAGTACATAGTACAAGTTAGAATACGCCTCACTCTTGATGAAGCCCAAGCCAAGCAAGTACCATAAGTACCATCAATCCTTGAATATCGTGCTCAAGGTGTTTGCTTAAGTTCGTTCAATGCCTTTTATAACTTGAATACATGGGACTACCTCACATGCACCTCAAATCCTTGAGGCTGCTCAATATACAGCTCTTCCTCAATTACCCCATTGAGGAAGACAGTCTTCACATCCATTTGATGTATCCTCCACTCCACCTCTGAAGCTATGGTAATGATCACCCTAATCGATGCATATCTAGCAACATAAGTGAAAGTCTCCTCATAGACTATTCCCTCCTTCTAAGAGAAGCCTCTCACCACGACCCTTGCCTTATATTTCTCGACACTACCATTTGATCTTGTGATTCCATCGAGAAGTGACCACTAACTACCCCTCAGGTCTCGATACAACCTCCCACGAATCATTCTTCATGATGGAGGTGTACTCCTCCACCATGGCATCCCTCCAAACCTGCTAGTTTATTGTTGAAGGCTCGAACTCATTGATGTTGCTCATCAAGACCATGTAGTTGGAAGGTCTCATCGATGTCTACTCTCCTTGAAAGTGTTTATAGGAGCCTCAGCATGCTTCAAACTTTTCTAGGCCTATCTCAGCCTCCTCATGGCAGAGATCAAAGGAATACCTCAATCCTCCTCTTGATCATGAGATTGTGTCCCTATTGTTGGTGTTACTGGTCCCTCATCAAACTTTGGAACCTCTCACTCCTGATCCTCAGCCACTGCTGATAGGACCAACATAACCTTTTGAAGGTCCTACCCTCCTCAAATCTAACATCCCAAATGACCACTATCTTCCTCTGTGGGAATGTAGACATTGTAGGCCTCTAAAGTCTCGTTGTATCCAACATAGATGCCCTTTTTCGTTGAGGGCTCCACCTTAGTCCTTTTCTCTAACGGTATGCAGACATAAACTAGACTACCAAAATAACGAAGGTGGCTCACCTCTAGTTTCACTCCTATGAAAGCCTCCTCAAGAGTCGTGTCGCCCAGTACCTTGTGAGGACCCCTATTATGCAAATGCGCAATTGTATTACACGCCTTTTCCCACAAGAACATAAGCAAATCTTGATCATGGGTCATGGTTTTCAATGCTCTGATGATAGCCATGTTATTTCTCTCTGCTACTCCATTCTATTGCAGATTGTATGGCACTATCAACTCCTTTTTACTTCCTTCCTCCTCGTAGAAATCCTTAAACTTATTGGAGGTATACTCATCCCCATTGTCTAATCTGAGAATGTTGATCCTCTTCACTGTTTGTTTCTCCACAACAGCTTTGAACTCTTCGAACCGACTAAAGACCTCATCCTTGGCCTTCGAAAGTATATCCATGTTTGTGAAATTTTAAAATTGTTTTTGTTACTAGTTATTATTCACCAATCTATATTAGATTATTTGTCTTCTACAATTTATATGCGGCAAATACTAAATAAAACACTATTGCAACTTCACAAAAATTAAATCACAAGAACTGAGAAAATATTGCACACACAAAATAATAGATACAGATATTTTTGGACAAATGTCCCTCGAAAAACTCCAGTTCTACAAATGAGTATTTTTATAATTCTTCAACAATTCTGTAATTAAAAATTATTACAACTGTTTTCCGAAAATTATTTTCTTCACTTATGTTAGTCGATCTGACTTCTTGGAACTCAACCCCTATGTTTCAATTCAACCCTCTTCTAAAACCCTGAACTAATCCACATGTGTTTCCCTGGCTAACTTGGCCTCTACTGGCAACTTGCACTAGTTGGGAAATTAACTCGACCTCCTCTGGAAGTTCGACCTACAATGGCAAACTTGGCTTCTCCTGTGCAAATCTACCACTCTGGCAAATTTTCTCTTGCTCTAGCAACATGGCCTCACTGATCCAACTCGCACTGTTTGAGAAACTTGACCTCTATAGATAAAATCAATCTCCCTCAATCATTGAGAATTTGGAAATCGTTGTGAAGAAATTTCTCTGGCAACTCAATCTTCAATCACTATTGATCTCAACTACTAATGTCCTCACGCTATCACTACACCCTTGCCCTCACTGCAAATCTGCTTGTTCAGATGTAATCTCCAAATACCCATCGATTCCCTCTTATAATCTCTCGTCGACAAACCAACAGCCATGATCTATCTCCAATCGACGTCTAAGATCATCTTGACTTCTAAAAAATGACTTTTCTAGAAGTCACTAGAGAGAAATCAATTTGTCTCAATTAATCCCAATTGATTAACCATTTTTCCTAAGTTTAACTTTGGAAAATAATTAAACTAGCTAATTAATTCTAATTAAGCCAATTTTCTTTAGAAACTTTTTTCTGGATATTGGAGATAATTATTCCATCTGTGTTTCTAGCCTCAGACACCACCCAAGACTAGAAAACCTGTCTGAACTACACAAACTAACACTCCCTCTTAGGAAGGAAGGTGTTCGGCATAACACCCAACTTGTCTCTGAAGAAGATGAATCTCACCTTCCCCAAGGCCTTCATCAAAATGTCTGCTACCTGCTCATTTGTAGGTATATACTGTAGCTCGACAATCTTGCATTGTACACAATCCCTAATTTAGTGGTAATTAATGTCTATATGCTTGGACCTATCACAAAACATTGGGTTCTCATATAAAATAATGCAACTTTGATTATCGCAATGTATCACCGTCGTCTCTACCCTCTGACCAAACAAGGCTACTAGCAGCTTCCAAAGCCATATGGCCTCACACATTGCCATGCTAGCTGCTATGTACTCTGCCTCTGCAGAACTCAGTGCCACAGACTTCTGCTTCCTATTGTATGAAGAGACAACTCCTGATCCCATGCTAAAGCAGCACCCTGAAGTGTTTTTCCTGTTCATTGTATTACCTTCCCAGTCTGCGTCAATATGGCCCACCAACCTGATACCATCAACTCAAGCATATCTAATCCCATACTTGATTGTACCACGCAAATACCACAACACATGCTTCGCTGCTATCCAATGCACTATCTTCAGCTCCACCATGAACTGACTAAAAGAGTTTACTGCGTAGGATATATCTAGCCTGATGCTGACCAAATACATGAGAGAGCCAATAAACTGCTTATATAAGGTGGGGTCTACATCCTTCTCCCTGGATGCATCTACCTTCCTCCAATTCTTGATCATGGGTGTAGACATAACTCTGCAATCCTCCATCTTGAACCTCTTCAGGATCTCAATGCAGTATTTCCCTTGACCAAGGAAAATCTCCCCATTTGTCTGCCACACCTCCATGCCTAGAAAGTAGTGCATGAGCCCCAAATCCTTCATCTCGAACTCAGTTGCAAGATCCCTCTTGCACTCCCCTATGAGCCCCAGTGAATCTATAAGAAACAAGTTATCCACATATAGAACAAGAATGAGAACCTCACCCCCAACCACCAAGTAGTGGAGGTTTGGATCTACCTCACTCTTCACGAAGCCCATTCCCTACAAGTATTTATCATTGCGTTAATACCACGCCTTGGGAGCCTGCTTGAGCCTATACAAAGGGCTCTTCACTCTACACACGTGGGTCTCACTGTTGTGTGCTACAAAGCCCTCTAGTTGCTCTATGTATACCTCTTCTTCCCACTCACAATTTAGGAATGTCACCTTGACATCCATCTGATGGATCTTCCATCCCATTAATTTCAGAGTATCTCATTAAGTGGAAGAACTTACTTGTTGAAGGTTCCACATGGGAGGAAGAGTAATTTATACATAAGCATCCAAAACTACTCAAGCGTTGAGAACAACACTTTTTTGAAGGAGAGGAGAATGTTAGGTCCCTGTAATATTGGTGCAGCCCCCATATTGTTATTGTTGTGCCCCATGTAGCCCCCATATTGTCATCGTTGTGCCCCATAGAAGCCTACTATTGTTATTGTTGTGCCCTTACATTATTATTGTTATGCGGGCCCTGATTATATTGTGACCCTTTAGACTCCTATATATACCAAGGAGGTTTTGTCATTTGTATCCAAGAATTGTTCATTTATGTGATGTAAAAGGAGGTTGCCCCCTCGAAGAGGCTTATTTTCAAGTCATTGATCTATTTGTTTTGTTTTGTGATCTAGTTACATAACAGTGCAGGTGTGGGTCCACCTGCCACACCTCCCTCTTCATCTTTGGGGACCTAATGAACTAAAAGACATAGGAAACAAGCTCAGTCGCTATCTGGACAAACCAGGAACAAAAAGGGGGTCAATTTTCTTGTGCTCACAACTGTGTTGAGGTAAGTCTCAATGAAGGTTTACCAAAGGCCCTAAAGATAATCATGGAGAATGGAGCCATATCCAGGAATTGGACCATGAGCATATTCCTTTCGAGTGCAACGACTGTCATACTCATGGGCACTTTTCCAAAAACTACCCCCAACGAAAAAAAAAAAAAAAATATATATATATATATATATATGAGAAGGCCCAAGCCCCTATTTCTAAAGAGGCTAGTTTCCAACCAACACAAAAGCAAAGAAGGAATCAACTAAACAAGGCTACAGCCCCAAAGAAATATGTTTAAGCAAATCCAGTGCCAGAACCTTCCTTCAACAAAAATCCTTTCAGGCTCTTCAAGATCTAGAACAAGATGAAGATACCCCTCTGGATGAAACCCAAATGTGGATCAAGGAAATTCAGAAGTGTCAGTGGATAATGCAGAGCAAGCTCCTTCACAAGTCGCCTCTCTGGATTCAGAGTCATATTTTGAGGAAAGAGCATTGGCATTGACACCCTCCAACCTTGCAAAGATGAAGAGATCTACCCCAAAGCTTTACCAGAAAGCTATGGAAGTTAGAGCAGCTAATGCATAACCATGCATGGGAGGCAATGTTGAAAAATCCCTCTCCTCAAATGCAGTGGAACCACCTCTCACAAGAGGCCGGAAATCTAACAAATAAAAGTGGGAACACGAAACGGATGCTAACTTGGCTTCAAGATCCCAACTCAATGTGGACTCTTTGTTCCAAATGCCTCCCAACAAGCTGAATATATTGTTTTTGCATAATTTTATGCTCGCAATATGTAAGAATTTACTCTTGTAAACATGTAGGACTCAGTTGTAGTACATGTGATAAATACTGGGATTTATCTCCCATGAATTTAGTCAGTACCTTAGTGGCAGATCCCATGGAAGAAATTGCAATGTAATGAATTTCCTGTGTATTTGCTACGACCGAGAGCATATTTAATATAAACTTTACTCATTTGTGTTTAAAAAAAGATAGATTTACTAATGTTTTTAATACTATCGGTATTCTACATAAATGATTCCTTCCTTTATTCCCCAATGACTTAGCCAAGACTTAGCATCTTTAGCCCATCCCCGCTTGAGTCGCTAGATTCTAAAGCAATTTTAGGGATCCTCTTATCGTCCATGATGTTTATCTTGTTCTTGTACATTAAGTACCTAAGCATAGTCATGCTCTTAGTGGGAGGAAGGCTTGCTTCTATAAGGAGGATAAAATAGCGTGTATTGTCCTTAATTTTGAGATTATATGGTAACTATTATTGTGGATCTACTCCATCTTGTCTGGGATTCCCTAGTTATACTAGATCCCCAATTTCACATCCATATAAATAAGAGTGATGAGAATTTTCAAAGGAGTTTTTTCTCTTATTCCATAGCCAAAGGTTTGTCAATTTATAATCATTTTCAAGCCCGCTTTCCACCCTCCATTTATCCTTTTCTCAATGCTATAGTTCCAATTAAGCTTGTGATGAAAATCAGTTTTCATATACTTGTTTGAAGGCACTTCCTACAAGCTATTGTTGTCGTATATGAAAGTATCGTACGTGATATCTTTGGATTTAAATGTCATAACGTTCATTTTGTCAATATTTATAGTCATAACCATACCAGAGCAAAAGTCCTCAAGGATTCTTAGTTGTTGACTAAGGGCACAATGGCTCCTTGCCATAAAAAGATTTTTTATTTTTTATTGATATATATATAGTTTTTCATGTCAATTGGGTCTAGCTTGAGTGGTTAAGAGGAGAAGTTGTTATTCTTCCTACCCAGGTTCAAATCCCACTTTTGACCTGTTTTCCCCTCATGGGCCAGCTGGGTCTCGCAAGGTACCAACAATCTCACTCTCACTTAAGGCTTGAGGAAGGGATGAGATGTTTCTAAACCTGTTTAGACCAAGGGGTGACCTCAATTGGCCGTTACTAATGTTGTTGAGCATTTGGGTAGTTCAGTGCCAATAGGTGCCCAATTCAAGACCACCTAGGTGAGTAGTATTAATCTATTCCAACTGGTTTACTAGAGCTGCCATCTACAAATGTGGGCGAGCGTCCCTTGGGTTTCCCCTCGAGGCTTTCCTTGGAAAAGAAATATAGGTTAATTTCATGCTTAATGGTGAATTTTATTAAATGTTTTTGGTTTGGCTAAATTTGTTCAAATTCAATGCTGTCGAATTCGAACACAAACTGACTTAGTTTATCCCATGTGCAAAAAGGGAATCAGTCAAACATAAATTAGAATCTATAAATAATGGCACTAGGGGTACTTAATGCAGAAACCATTGATCCCACATGCAAAGGACAAATGGTTTAGAGAGACAATGACTCTAAACAGGCCCTTAAGCTTCAAGAGAAGAAAGTGAAGATTTTGGTTTTCTTGTGCGTAGTCAGTTTGAGAATAAGTTATGGCCAACTGCAGAGTCCATGCTGCCCTTGGACATTTTGTGTCTGAGTTGGCATCGATACCTTCTCGGGAGAGTATATAACAGTTTCCAGCATTTGCTTTCCTGTTGCAACTTGCATTTTATACATGGACTGCAGAGTTTACTGTGCTAGGGTAGATAAAATTGCTACATTCTAATCTGCTGAAATTTTTTGTTTATCTGCTTTCATTTATATTGCTATCGATATGATGTACCTAAGATTGCTATCAGAATATCATAACCTGCTAAGGGCATCCTGTTATAATCTTCTGTACAGAATTGGAATCTGTTAGTGTTTCTTAGGATCATAGCATCAGGTCGTAACATTATTCATACCAGAATTTAGCTATAAAAACTGTTTTCAAATTAGGCCCATAACATATGGGTTTACATGTCAAAGGAAAAACGCTATTAAATGGTAGTGGATAAAAAACTCTAATTAATCCTAGGATATGAACACTAACTGCTTTCAAAATACTGACAATAGACAAAATATAGATTTGAGACCGCCAAGTTACATTTTATTCTCACTGCCTTGACTTTTATGATATGCCTGCCTGCCTATATTAGTTCACTAAGCAGTTCCATAGCATTGATTTTTAACTATCATCATATGCCATGAGTCATAATAGTTTCTTAACTTATTTTCCATGTGATCTATTATTTAAATCATTTAAACTTAAAGCAAGTTTTTCCATATAAAATTAGAATTATTATCAAATGCATAAAACAAGACTCTTTGACAGAAACCTTTGGAGAACTGATAATCAGAGAAAAATATCATTCCACTCTGAGGAGCGCCTCTGAACTCAGACAATTGTACATGGCTTATTTCCCGACTCAACCTATTCAGAATTAGCAAACAGAGAAAAACATAATGAAGAGGGAGACCTTACCATACAGATGATTCGCTAGACTTTCTGTGCTCACGTAATCTGATAAAATAAGCTTCTCATGCTCCCTTGGTCCCCAGTAATAACCCCTCAAAGAGACTAGATTCGGATGTCTTATGTTCCCAAATTTCTTTGCTTCCCGTGCAAATTCTTTTTTGTGTTTTGCCAAACCTTCTCTCAGCCACTTGACTGTCAACACATGCCCATTGTCTAGTGTAGCTTTATAAGAGGTTCCGTGACTGCTTCTCCCCAAAACTTCAGCAGGTGCACGTGACAACTCCTCAGCTGTGAATGATAGTGTCTCATCCAGAAAGAAAAGATCCCCAGCTAACCGATCCGGTGATCTGACGTTCAAAATAACAGGGTGATCAGGAGCAAATGAATCTTCAGACTGTGGTGATGATGAGAAGAAACTATTTGAACCAGGTGAAGAACGTCTCTTATTCATCGAGGAAGAAATATCTACAGTACTTGTGTTTGAAGAATCTAAATCTTCGCCTTTCAAATCAGGAACCTCCATTATGGTAGTGTCAATGGTGAAGACTGTTGGTTGAACAACAGGAGTTGTCCTTTCAGGAGCTAGCAAATGTTCTGCAGAAACTCTCATGGGACCTGAAGGATCCACTTCTTTACCAAATCCAAAGTAACCAGGACCTGAAGTTTTTCCTCTATCTATATCTCTTGAAACAATTTCGTCATCAAAGTTTGAATTTCTTCGGTAGTATAAGAACAGAGCAAGGCCAACAAATATACCAGCTGCAGCGGTGCAGATCCCAATTATAACTGCTTTAGCAAGGCTCCTGCCATGTCTCTCACTGGTCCCAGGCCTATTGTTAGATGATACTTGAACTTGAGAAAAAATCAAACCAGTGTTTCCTGGATAGAATGAGGAGGGAGGGAACTTTCTCAAATTTTGTGGGACATAACCTGACAAGTCATTGTAAGATACATTAAATGCCTTTAAGCTGGCAGGAAGGTTGCCAGGTATTTTCCCAGATAATTGGTTGTGAGAAAGATCAAGGTTGACCAAGACAAAAAGCTTACTGATTTCATTTGGTATGTTTCCTGACAATTGATTTCCACCAAGATTCAATGTCTTGAGCCTGTCAATTGCACCAACTTGTGGAGGAATAGTACCACTCAAATGGTTGTTCGAAAGGTCCAATGATTCCAGGAACGAATATTTTGTCGCTTGAATGGGGATTACTGATGAAGCAGGGTTTACTGGTAGAATGTCCGGCAGAGGGATACCCCCTGTGAAATTATTGCTAGAAAAGTGTAAATGTTCCAAGGTAGACAATGTAAAAAGGCTGGTTAAAAGAGCCCCGTTTAGCTTGTTGAAGCTAAGGTCAATAACATTAATCTTGGGATACATTCCCAATACAGATGGGAGAGATCCCACTAAGTAATTGTGGGATAAATTCAAATAGGTCAATCTTAAAAACTGAGAAGTATCATTTGGCAGGGATCCTGTCAATGAATTCTGGCTCAGATCAAGAACTTCCATATCATTGCCCCATGTCCGCATCATGGACAAATCCCCAGATAAATTATTATCACTCAAATCCACTACTGCACAGATTCCAAATTTTATTGGCAATGTACCAGATAGTGCATTTGAAGAAAGGTTGAGCACCTTAAGAGTCGTTGTTGCAATCTTGTTTACATTGCCTGCAATATAAAACGACAAAAATGAATTAGTAGTTTACAGAGAACAAAATCCAGATTTCTGGACACTTGTTTGACTCCATTTAGAGTCAAATAACCATGGAAAGATTAATAAATGGAGTAACCACTATCTAATCATCCATCATGTAAAGTTACATTATAATTTATATGCAGTCATGAAAGTGAATGACAAATAATTGGCGCCGCTGAAATAGTTTGATCCACAATGTTTTTTGGAGTTGAGTAACACAGAATAATGGATAATGACAAATTAGTGATAAAGGAAACTATTACAAAATCCAGCTCTCAGCATTCATGGAAACTAAAGTTTCCTGTCACTTATTAATTCATCTATGGCGGTAGGATCTACATGCAGTGAAAAAAGAGATTTGACTTCATCAGAATTGGACAACTGACCACTCCATGATAAATTACAAAGACACCCAATAAACTACCACACAACACCGTATAGTCAATTAATGTTAAGGATAATAAAAATGAACATCGTTATCCAAGAGAATCCCAAACCATACACTTCTCAGTGTTTAATGACAAATAAAGTTGCTTGATTTTAACCCAGGGACTTCTATAAAGTTAAAAGTAGTCTACAACGGGATACATATAAAGATAGTTCATAAGACAAACGAGAATAAACAAAACTATCGTAAATCCAGCTCCCCAAGATGACAGAATCTCACCTTCCCTATCACTCAGTAATTCACCCATCACAATAGATTATAGAATGTGTGTTGCAGGTGTGTTCTGATCATGTGTAAATTTGAAAATTGAAATAATGAATGGGTAAATGCCAACATGAAATTACCACAGGGAAAAGCTATGTTGTCAAACAAATAGAGTAATTTATCAAATACTTACATAGACATAATAAATTCCAAAAAAGACCATCAATGGTAATCCCAGCACTATTGCAAACTGAGGCTTCATTGTGGACTCTTGGGCAATGTTTGCATCGCAATATGACCAACTTCACATGCAATGTTGTTTAAATTAAAATAAAGTTTACTCAATTCACATTGAGAGGGAATCAAGATAAACTGTAACAAGACGATGCCTTTAATGCTTTGGGGCAAGAAATTATGATAAGAATGATGAGACAACACACTAACAGGTTTTTTTAATTTAATTCGACCCTCTCCCTTGAAAGATTGGATCTGGTTTTGGAAAGGAGATGACGTGGAATATGACATGTCTCAACAGGACCATGCAGGATTTATGCACCAAGGTCAGAGCAGTAAACTCCCAAGACATGGACAGAAAGTGGGTACCCAATAACTATGGACTCGCATTTGCAGGTTCTGTATGTGGGAACTTTAGAAGGCTATTTCATCTTTAAATGCTCTGTCTTTAACCTCTCTAAGGCAGATATATCCGCACCTCTAACTCCGGACTCCTTACTTCTTACTTGCAACATCTTGATGATTCCAATCACAAGAGGCATCAAGAACAAAACTCCAATATCAGGTCAGCCAGGCTGCGTACACTTCACACTTCTTCTTGACCTTGGATGTTAGAAGAATTAACAGTTGATATCCATGTTGATATTGAGCTTCTTCGTTGTGCCCTTCGAACCCTTGTTCTTTGTCCATTGGGCTCTCTAGGATTTGATGATATCTGTTTCAGCACTCCATTGTACTCGTTTATTTCTTTTATCATTCTCACGGATATTATTTAATTACCGACTCTTAACATTTAATTCAGCTTCCCAATGCCTTTTCATCTTTGCAGTTTTTATAATGCTGTTGGAAATTTGTGGCAACCAATGGAAATTGATATTAAAATTAAAATTAAAATTAAGATTGAATGTCCACCTTGAGTCTACCATTTCAAAAATCAAATTACACTGGAATCTCTCAAGCAATTTGGTAAACTAAGTAATTATAAATTTGACTAAATTCTTGAGCTGTTTTCTTTTTCTTAGTGTAATGCACCTAATGACTTAATTCAAAAATTCTGCCGTGATACAATACTTGGATATACAGGTCTATGTGAAGCTGCTCTAAATCAATATTACAAACAATACAAGAAAAATACAAAACATAGCTGCACAAAGAAAGTACCCGAAAGATTGTTGTGGCTGAGATCCAGTTCACTCAAGAGCGAAGAATCTTCCATAAAAAGCGCATCCGGTAAAGGTCCAGAAAAACCGTTATTGCTAAGACGCAAGATCTCGAGGCTGTAAATAAAGTTGAAAGACGGAAGTTGACCCGAGAGCCGATTGTTGCTGATATCGAGAACCTTCAAATTTGTAAAAGGAATTGCGCCGTTATAAGCCAAGCTTCCGTTGAGCTGATTGCTACTGAGATTGAGATACTGAAGCGAGTATATAAGGCCGGACACAATCGGCCACATAGAAGGCAAGGGTCCAGAGAGCTCGTTGCTGCTAAAATCAATGTATTCCGCAGACTGCAACAGCATGAGGCCACTGTCAATGGGACCGATAAGCTTATTCGAATGCAAATCTAGCTGGCGCAGCTCTCTAAGTTTCTGGAAACCCTTGGGGATTATGTCGGTCAGATTGTTTAATGACAGGTTCAGGTACATTAGACGCTGCAGAGCAATTAGAGCACTGGGAATTCTTCCATAGAAATAATTATTCGAAATATCGAAATATTGAAGGGAAGACATTGAACTCAGCTCCGCCGTGAGCTTACCGGATAACGAATTATTGGCTAGCGATAATTTCGCCAGCATTTTCAGCTGACTCAGAGATCTAAGCTTGACGTCCCCAACTAGATTAAGGTTATCAAGATTAATACTAGTAACGAGACCGCCGCTGCACTGAATACCGTGCCACGTGGCGGGGCAGCCATTGGAGTCGAGCGCAGTCTGGTCCCAGGAGTCAAGCACAAGGCCTTGCGGGTCTTTGAGGATGCCCTTCTTGAACTCAAGAAGCGCAAGTGTGTCCTTGGATGGCTGCTGCACGGAAGAAGAAGCCAACTGGCTACTGCCGAGGGCCATGAGGAATATCACCGTAAACAGAGTAATAAGCGGCAGCTGCTGCATTCTTCTCAGGTTGGCCATGTGCCCCGGGGGCACTCTAAGGCTTTAAAAGTTAAGGCCAAGGCTTAGCTCTCACGGCTAACTGGTGTAAGAAACCCTAATGTGCAATGCAGCTCCACCGCGGCAAGCATTGGATCGGTGCATAGTGGACATTGCGGAACTCGAACCCGCTACCATTTCAGCATGATCTTCAAAAGGCCAGGGTTTTGCTATCATCTTCTTCTTCTGTATAGTGCTTCACCGACCATGTTTGATTCAATTATACATTAGATAATGCACAAAAGATTGTGATACACGGCGAAATTTCGCTATATTTTGCACGACCGTCGGTCAGCTGAGATTGCGCCGCTAAATCCCCGGCCTGAACGAAGAAATGCATGAACGTGTTGAGGAATTGTATTTGTATCGCCCGTCGTTTCGATCCCGCGACCGCGCGCTTACTCAGTTTGGTTGTTACCGGTATATCGCGGGTGGATGACAGAGCTGTGTACAACTATGGCGGGCCATTTGCAATTGTTTTTACAAATGGCAGCTCGCGCACATGGAGCGCAAAAGCGCACTTTGCTCTGTAATTATTGAATTTCATAGTGGATTGGTACGGAACCACAATTAGGTTAAGCCTCTGATGCAAAATTAATTACAAATTATTAACTTAAAAAATATGATGCAGAAATTAATAAAATATTAAAATTATGAAATAAGAAGGATAAAAGCGAAGTGTTTTTATTGCTAACTCGGGTTAAGTCTAGGGTGTTTATTGTATGTAGGGTCAGATACAGCAGTTACATATTTAAATTTATTTTATAAGAGGGGTTTTTTTTATATGGTTTTTTATTTATAATCTATAGGGTTTTATTAGTTGGCACAGAGAAACGCAAGGTCAAAACATAACAAATGTAAAACTATTATGTAAAGGGAGGGACAAACAAAGTTTGACTTTTTATAGTGTTTCTTTCTAAAAACATAAAATTTAATTTAATACATGCTTTATATAGCAAATGAATTTTAATATGATATTTCAAATTTCATATCAAAATTGGTTGGATTTATAATAAATAATTTTAACCCAACAAATTTGGTGGAATAAAATCTTGAGATAGACATGTGTCATTGTTTTAAAGATATGCTTTAAGGATTATATAAATAGCAAATATAACTTAAAAATGGCCCCCTAAACATGATGCCAAAATGTGTTTTTTTCTATGTCACCATCAAAGTGACCAAAGATACTCTAACATCAACTTTTGGAAATACTCTATCAACCTATGGAAATTAATAGCTTCTAACTAGTTATATATAAATGGATGGTTGGCTCTGTTCATTATTGACATATGCTCACATATCTCTATAAAATAAACAAGAGTAAGAAACTTATAACACATCAATAATATATATATATTAATAATATTTTTATAATGTTATGTAGAGAAGTAATATTTTTCTATAATTGCATGTAAAAAATGGCAAATCTTAACAACCAACTATTAAGTTAATTATTGGGTTAGTGGTTGGTTGTGGTCATTCATTTCATGGATGCTCTTTTCGTTCACTCCAGCGATGACCATCTCTTTTTTGGGCAGTAGCGTTTGCATTTCTGATAAATGTTACAGGGACAAGGATTGGGATGGCAGCGGAAAGTTGGACGAAAGAACTACAATTAGCATTAATCTATGCCATTAATTCGAATTCATCAATCCCATTAACTCATCCACCTACTAAACTTCCCGCATTAGATTGCACCATTCACCATTTGAATTCATTCATGTTCTCATCCATGTCAATACATTTGCGTGGAGGCTGCTCTCATCCCTGTCAATACAATTGCCTGGAGGTTGTTGTGTTTCAAGTCGAGAGCGTCAAACAATTGGGCTCCCAAACACAACGCGCACCTTCTCAAAATTCACAAGTAGGCGATTGTTATTTCTGCAAACTCTCATTTGTTTAGGGCTCATTTCTCTGGATTAGGAGTATGAATCTTCCACCTAAGTCTCAAACTCACATTTGTATTTAGGCAAATAGCTAGTTGTTAAGATTTGTCGTAGATGTTGAAGCCATCATCGTTTTTTCCATTTGAGAGAAGCAACACAAACTCCACCATGGCTTTCACAATGGGGCCTGCAAATACATGCTTCCCAAATCCAAAATCAACCAGTTGAAATGGTATTTTCCACCATGCATACAAAAATATGCCTCCTTGTAATTCTCGAATGGCTTTGTATGTCTCACTAAAATCTGTGGATGACTGAACATAATCATTTGTGACTCTGCCCACTCCTTCCTGCACTTTCTCCACACATAATGATAATGGCTTTTCCTTCACTACCCCTACTAGTTCGATGCAATATGAGATGAAAATAGCATTCCCTTATGCAAATTTTAACATAAATAAATCAGACTTGGAGCACCATTGAACTCGATGGTAAAATATCAATTGGGTAGGAAATAAATAATTGTTACTTATTTCTATTTGCTTTGAGTGTAATAGGTTTTACATGTTGAATTACCACTAATTTTGTCAACTTCATTTTTGGTTAGGAATAGATTAAGTATTTGATATTTTACACGAGAAATTAAAACAAACATGAGCCTAAGGATCTGAAGGTTAAGTAACAAATTTAATTGGTGATAAATGGATAATTGGGTAGATTTAGATTTGAAAATATCTAATGGGATTGTTAATAATGGGCATTGATGGCTTCTTTGTCCATGGATAATTAAGTAGATTTAGATTTGAAAATATCCCATGAGATGGTTAATAATGGGCATCAATGATTTCTTTGTCAACGAGGTTGTGGTTAAGCAGTGATCCAAGTCCTGTGTATTAAGTTAATAGCACCTCATATCACAACATCTTACAAATAAGTGGTTGAGACCAAATGCAAGACCTCAGTATTGACAAAATGGTACACAATATCACAATAGCTTAGCCAAATAGTGGCTTCTTTGTCAATGAAGTTGTGAGTTCTAGTTAAGCAATGGAGTCCTTGGCATGATAAGCAACCCAACAAAGTTTAGTTCCTTCAAAGACTCAAAAGTAGTTGGGACCAAATCTAAGTATTGTGTATTAATGCAGTAGTACTTCATATCACAACAGCTTAGCCAAACAATAGTGCAAGTTATGGTTGGTTGTAATGAAGCACTTTCAAAGGGACTTGGCTAAGTTGCAAGTTTGGCAAAGAAGCCACTATATGGGAAAGTTTGACAAAGAAGCATTTTCAAAAGGAAAAAGTGGTGGTTGCATATCTATGTGAAATGAATTGATTAGTTCAAATCTAAAATGAAATTCAGTTTGGCTGTCGATGGATCAAACTGCATACTAGTTTAGTTCTAAATTTTAAAATATTTAATTGGATTCTTAATAACATTATAACAAGATTTGGCATGTCTTTGTACTCTTGTTAGATATACTCAGCTTGTTGTGTAATGAGTGGAGTCTGCTCGTTTGGGTAAACTTTGTTATATCTCGTTAAACTTTGGCAAAATGGACCAAATTTTGGTACTTTAACCAATTTTAAAACAATTGGACATGAATTTGACCACTTATTTGTGTGTCAACTTTTATGAAAAATCTCTCTAATATAAGTTATACTAATGTCACTCTTAATATTTACTCTTTAGCTTTGCCAAGTTGTTCCAAATCCTTGTCATATGTCTGAAATGATTAATATACACCTTATATTTATGAAACTCAGCTTGTTGGACGATAACCAACAAAATAAAAGACAGTTTGGAAGAGAAAATGGAGAATTTAGATTTCGGATTTATTTGGCGTAAGATTTATCCAAACATTTTCATGTGGATATTTGTTCATTTATCCAAATATTTGATATTCATCCCAAGATTTTGGATTTATTTCGTTTAAGATTTATTTTAAATATAGATTTAGTTTAATTTTTTTATAAGTTTAAGTTTATTTTAATTTAGTTTTTTAGTTTCCCTTTTAAATTAATTAATATTTTAATTTAGTAATTTGGTTTTGTTCACGTTGAGGAATTTGTATACACGTGCATTTTGATTTAAATTGTATGCAAATGAAGATATATTTAACAAAAACTAATGGATATTTAATTTAAGCAAATATTTAATATATTTTTTATTTTCATTTTGTTATTGTGTATAGACAACTTAAATATTTAATTATTATTTATTTTTTAAATAATATTATAATTTAATTTATTAAGTTATAAAGAAATAAATTTTTAAAAAGTTGATAGTTATGGTTAACAAGAAAAATATATATGAATATTGATTTTTATTTTAAAGCATTTTTATGATGGTTTTAACAACATTGTTGTTTACATGTTCATTTATAAGGAATTTAGAAAATGGAGGAAAATAGAAATGAATGGGATGTAATTATCAAAAGCACCAAGCAAGTGTTCACTTGCCTTGTTTGTAGTTGTTTTGGGATCTTGAGCCAAACTAAACTATATGGCCTTAATCACCATCGTGCTATCATGCACCATCTCCCACCAATTCCTCCACGTCAAAGAGGTCAAGTAAGAGATGCAAATTGTAAATGGGCTCTCAAATCAGCAAGTGTAGTTAAAAGGAAAAATGCAAAAGTACAATATGATTTAGATGCAAGGCTATGCCATGCACGACAACAAGCATATAAAAGATTCGTCAATGAAGAAATTCTTTCAGCTGTAAATATTTATTAGTATTTATTTGCATATGTTTTTTTAATAATATAAATTTATTGTTGTGGACTAGATTCATTGAAACTTGTTTTCACAATGAGTTGCTACATTTGATCAGCTCAATGATACTTCAAAGAAAAAAAATTGTGAAAAAAAATCATCATTGGGATCAGAGTCTACCTCATAGACGCATGAACATAATGAAGCGCATAGATATTGCTTTAAAAGGGAAAGTAAGGATTGTGGTTCCTTATGATGTAGGGGAAGAAGGATTAGATGGGCACACCTATTTATTAAACTTTGATGAATAATAACAATGACAAACAATGACAACACAGTCAAGTCCATTTTTTTGCATGTGTTAATTTTTAGACATTTTAACATTAAATGATATTTATATTTATTATAATTGTATACTAATTTCTCATTGTTATTGATGCGCATAGTCTAATCAACAAAATTCCCTATAGAGATATCCACATAGTTTGGTTGCTAAATATAAATCCATCTACTTGGATATACAACAAACTTCAAGCTACTAACCATTACGACGCTTGCCAAGATTTCAAAGGGTTATTGGGCCAGTAAGCTTTTAATCCATATAACTTATTCCACAAAAACATTAATATATAAATCGTTATGTTTTACCATAATGATGGGATGTGAAATTGATGTTCTATATTTTATATTGTTATCCTTGATTTGTTTTGATTGTGTGTGTGTGTGTGTGTGTGTGTGTGTGTGTGTGTGTTGTTTCTTATTTATGGTGTAGGTGTTGCCTTTGGAACCAGTGCAATCAATGAAAACCCTAGAAGATGGTCAAAGTCTTAAGAAGAATGGAAATAAAATGGTTCAAATGCCACAACCATCTTCACATCCAATGCCACAATGAAATGTAAGTTTATATTCATTTATACTCTTATAATTTTATCATATTGTTACATTTAATTATATTCGAGTCACATACTCTTATATATGTATAATATAATGTTCAGAGTAATGAATATACATCTCCCAAAACACCTCTGCACATGTATGACGGTGGACATAATAGTCAACAAAAATCACATTCTCCTCAACCATTGGGATATTCATCTCGACTTCAAGTGGACATAATAGTCAACAAAAATCACATTCTCCTCAACCATTGGGATATTCATCTCGACTTCAAGATAATTTAAGAGAGGTAAGTTATATACCATATATCTTAGTTCATAATAACATTGACATAATTTTTTTATAATTTGAAACTACATAGCTAGTTAATGCATTGTCTTTTGGCTTTCATTACATGGTCGTCATATTTTCATTATGTATTTGTGGATTTTTATATTTATTGATATTGTTGTAATTTTGACAGAAAACAAAAAAGATAAATGTTGATGCTATGGGTTAAAAGACCATAATCACGCCAAAGGACTTGAAACCACGTGGGTTTGAGTCATGCAAACAATACACAAAGCATATATGCTCAACTAGCATTGCTCTCACTAAACCCACTAGGTTTGCTACTTTGAAGCGTAACATTCCAACCAGTTTAAATAACTTGGGCTGCAATATTTGAACTTTAGCCATTGTTTTGTCTATAAAGGGGCTATAAGGGTAGTTTCAATAAATTAACTTTCTTTTATTTATTTTTAAATGTTTTGAATACCATTACTTTTGGCACCTAAAACATGAAATATACATTTTGTTAATGAGAACTAGTTTTATTTAGATATATAAAGTATTTGAATAAAGGGATTTTGTTTGTGGAATATTACATCTGCTCCCTCGAATTAGGCATATATCTTTATCGTTTTTTAACATCAACAGTTTTGAAAAAAACTTGCTAAGTTTGATGCTGGTTTGAATGCGATTATTGTGTTTAAAAGTTAAATTTGGTCTATAACAAATGTTGTTCAAAAGGGTATCAATCTTTAGAATATTATATATAGTTTAGTCACATGTTTTGTTGATATTTCTCACGACTATGGATGGGTAGAAATCTATGATATTCAAGATAGCATTTGAGTCATTGAAGAGCTAGTATTAAAAATTCAAAAAAAATATATGACTTTTATTTACGAAATATTATATATAATATATGTATTTAAAGATACATATTTTGTTTGAATGGATTTATTTACATGAAAAGTGTTAATAATCATTCATTTAAAATTAAATGTTGATGAAAAATGTTTGTATCTTTAGATTATAAAATATTATTATAATTATGATGATAAAGAAAAACATGTCTCCCTTTTTTTATTGATTTGAATGTAAACTTTATATATAAATAATGATTGCCATTCTTTTCAAAAGTGTTATAAATAAAATGAATTATCATCTTTAGAAATTTCATATGGATTGAATTTCACCTTAAACCTTCTATTAAATAGATTTTTTTATTATTTTCGGGTTTATGTAAAGTTTTTTATTATGCTTTTTTTATTTCAGTGTATAAAGATGAATTATTTTAAAGTTACCACTCCAACTAAATACAACCAAGTAAACGACTTGTTTTTATATATAAATATTTAAATATTAAACCATATTCAAAATTGATAAATCAATATGAATACATAAATTTATAATATTATACTATAAATTTATAAATTTTATATAATGGTAATTATTTTTTAAACAATAAAAAATGACAAAAATATGTCCTTATTATCAGTATTTTTATTAATATAAGTATGTGTACGCATAATTAATATTTTATTATTTATTATCAATATATTATTAAAGATAAACATTTTTTTATTATAATGTAATCATGTCAATGTTGAATAAATTTATAAAAATTCATTCTACTTATATAATATTTTTTATGGGGGAAATATCTTCCAAATCCATTCAAAAGAACAAGAAATATTTATCATATAAAATACTTAATAAGAAAAAACTATATGAAAAGAATTTTCTTATTCACTATACAGTATAAGAAACCACTTATATAAGACTTTACCTATTCTCAAAAAATCACACTAGATCAAATAACAAACCATAGTGAATCATAGTAGTGCATATATTACCATTTGACAACAATGTTGACATTGAAAGTGGAACAATTTTTAGATAAAAATAAAAAAATAATAAATAAAAAAAATAAATATCATTCCATTTCATTGGAAACTTGCTTTAAAAAAAAAGACATTTTAACTTTGTAAAATTATTTGCAGGCCTTGAAGCTTATTCTCTCATAAGTTCGTTGTGTGCTTTCCTATCACAAACATCTACACATTGTCAAATGGTTGACTCCATCATCCATAAAATCTACAAGTCTCATAAAAAATTGTGGGGTGGAGATTCACTTTTAAGTAAATTTTAAAAATAGCTCTATTGTCGATACTCAATTTCCAACGTTTTTATTAAATGGTTCTATATTATATTTTAAAACTTGTTTTTAAATTTAAATTAAAAAATTATTATAAAACTACTTTTTTTCCAATCTTTTTCAAACATTTAGTAATTTAATTTGTAAAGTTTTAATTTTAATTTTTATAAATTTCTATGGAATTATTATATATAATAATTATTTTCATCTATTTAATATTATATATCTAAAATTTGTAATTATATATATATATATATATATATATATATATATATATATATATATATATATATATATATATATATATATAATCAAATTTATATAATTTATATATAACGTACAATTAAATCAAACTTATATAAAACTTAAAATTGTTATTAATTTGAATTCAAGTATTATATATAGAGGGTATTGAGGAGAGACGAAAGGCAGGAAAATACAGAGCGATCACGAGAAAAAACCATGGTTGGTAATGGGGTCGAATGATGAACGATGAATGGTGGGCACATGGCAGACTGGTGGAGGGACAAGCGGTCTCATTTGTCGGTGGGTTGACGATGGTTTGTTTCTTCCATTTGGCACTTCCAAGGCCTCCGCGTGGGAAATAACAAGGAGGCCCCAGGAACTACGTGTTTCTTTTCGGTCTTTCACCTCTGTTGTAACAGGTATCGCACTGTCGTTATCGGTTTTGTTTCTTACTGCCTCAGACATATCTCTTTGTCAAGTGAAGGAGGATACACAGCATGAGTGCTCTGGAGGTTTTTATCGTGTAGGAGGAGTACAACAACACGTTTACTTTTGGCAGGTGTTTTAGTTTCTACCATCCCAAGTTGTATGTGGTTAATGTGTGAAATAAATTACAGGATTTGGGGTTTATTGTTGTCATGTTCATGGGCTTTCAGTGTCGAACGACATTACTATGTATTTGGCGTTTTTATGGGTCGGTGTTTTGGCAACTGGGACTCAAGGTTAATAAGATGGTTAAGGAAAACGAGTTTGTCAACCTGGAACCGATTGTGGAGGGTATTATTTCAGTCTTGGGGATGGAGCCAATGAAACAAAATTTGGCGAAGGTTACTCTTCCACTTAGGTCTCTTGTTGGCAGGGACGATAATGATAAGTTGAGGTGGAGTTGGGTGGAGGGCTTTAGTCCGATGGAGGAAGCTGACTCGACGGTGCACATAAAAGAATAGGGTCCTGAAAACAAATTTCTGGAGGGTCAACTTGAAGCACCTTTGTCGAAATCCGAAATCGTCGATTTCTCTGAAATTCCACATGTAAGTTCAATCTCAAAGCTGAACCCGGTTATCCCTATTTTTCCTTCTAAGGGATTTGGAGGATATTGCATACGGCGTCGGTTTTGGTTCGAAGGAGGGTCTGAAATCATGCTTTACTTTTGGGGTGCATTCTGAGGTCTTGGGGAAGTCTGGGCAAGGGTCTTGGTTGGGGGCTTTTGAAAGATCGATTCAAAGTTATGGTTTTGGGTCATCTCTTTCTCTGGGGGTCTTAGAGCGGGATGGTGTTGGTTTAAAGGGGGTTGGTTGGGGGATACAGGAAGGCTTTGGAAGCATTGTATATGAAGAGACGACATGGGTGCCTGTCGATCCTCTGAAATTTTCTAGGGAGCTCTTGGGGGAAAAATAAGTTGAGAAAGTGACAGATATGTGGGGAAATATCTTGGCGGGTTTTGAAGGGGCTTTTTTGGGTACCTAGCCTCTTTGAGGTGGGAATTTAGCTGGCTTGGAGCTAGGGAGAAGGGTTTGAGGCACAAATGTAACAGAGGAGGCATCGAATGAAGGGGTAAATACCACAAATATATTGGTGTAGTAAGGAGATCATGCGGGGACGAAATGCAAGAAAGGGAAGGTGATAAAGGAAAGCTCCAAGTGTCCAAATTTGGTTATTGGGATTGATATACAATTTGATAGTGTGATGGCGGCGTCAGAATCCATCTTAGTGGGAAGAGCTCGAGGGAAATTGTACTCGGCTGAGTACATTTCTGATTGGATTGAAAAAAAACTGAGTTGTGGCTCCGGACAGGGAAGTGGAAGTCATTACATTATCGAAGGGGTTGTTTATGATCATGTTTCAGAATTGTAAAACCATGGAATGGGTCATGAAGAGGAATTGGGGTTTCAACATAGCAGCGATACTCTTCAAACAGTGGACGCCATTGTTTGACTCTAACCAGGAAAGGCTGGATGAAATATCGGTGTGGGTTCGTCTTCCCGCACTATCTCCGCACTTTTGGACTATGGATGTCTTTCGAGGTATTGGGAATAGCCTTGGCACATCTTTGGATGCGAATATGTCATTTCTAGAGACAAGAGCAAGGAACATTTCTCGTATTCTGGTTTGCCTTACTTCTTAAGAGGGTTTGATTACGAAAATGCTTTTCATATGGAAGGTCACTCATATTTACAGTTGATCGATTATGAACACCTATCGTTTCGATGCCGTAGGTGTCATAAACATGGGCATAAGGCTATGGATTGTCCGCTTGGGTTAAGCCAAAGGCAAAGACAAAAGGGCGGGAACAAACATGGATCTTAGAATCGGATGGATCAGGGTGCACAAGAGTGGTTTGGAGGTAATCAGGAATTGGAGGGGAATGTGATTCTCCAGTAGGAGGAGGGGTCATTGCCAATGGATGACACGGAGGATCCTAACACTCAACAGGAGCCGAGAAAAAACTAGGTGCAGATTGAACCAGTCTGTGCCGATCATGCATTAGATTTGGCAAGTATTGATCCTAGTCCTTCATCTTCTATTATAAACTCATTCGATCATTTGATTATTGTTATGCAGATGCTTGGTCCTTCTAGACATAATGAAAATGAGTCATTGTGTATTGGTATTCTATCACTGGCTATGGATAGCATCATCATTATTATACCAGAACTCTCTATTGATACTATTCCATAAAACCTGAGACATAGGGAAAAAAAACTGATGGAGCTTGAGACTTTTGGAGGGTTTGGGAAATATCATATCCCAGATAAATAGAAGAGGATTAAGGGTCGTAAAACTGATATATCCAAAGCCCAACTAAGGGCCATGCTTCACATAGCAGACGAAAAACAACTTTGTCTAAAAGGGGTGCTCAGAGCGGCACAGTCCCCTGACATTGTGACTAAATGATTGTGTTGTCTTTTAATTACAGAGGTCTTGCTATTATCTCTAAAAAACTAGCATTAAAAGCTTTTATTACCAATCATAGACCCAATGTGTTATTGCTTCAAGAGACTTTAGGCCAGGGTGCCCAAGTTACAGATACTCTTATGAGTTTCCCCCCGGGCTGGACTTTTCTGACTTCAGATGTCAGAGGGAGATCTGGTGGCTTCGCAATTGGTATAAAATACAGTGCCATAAAACTTAATTTCTCCTGTACCTCTGAGATGCTAATTGGGGTGGAAGTTTTCTCAATGGAATTAGGAACTGAAATCACCATTGTAAACATCTACGGACCTTGTTTGGAATAGGTGCCCTATTGGAATAAACTTATTTCAAAATCATTTATGCGAGATCTGAATTGAGTGGTCGGAGGAGAATTATACTTCTCTTTGGGGATGTCAGAAACCTGAGGTCCTCAGGCTCGTGCAGATCCTCTAATTGATTTCTTCTTAAACAAGTTAAGGGAGGGAAACCTTATTGACTCTAACCTTACTAAAATCTCACCTACTTGGAGGAACAAAAGGGTGGGGGAGGCCTGGGTAGTAAAAATACTAGATTTTTTTCTCCTAAATGAAGATTTGGCTAGTCCGTTTTTGGGCTTCAAACAACAGGTGGGCTCCGGGGGGGAATTAGACCATTCTCCTTTTTTGCTGGAACTAGCTCGACCCAACAAGAAATCGAGATCCCCTTTAAAATTTAATGCAAGATGGTTAAAATAAGATGAATATAATAGGTTGGTGTTTGATACTTGGATTCCTATGGATAGGTTGAAAGCTCCTCATTTTCTCAGACCTTTGTAGACAACTTGAAAAATATCAAAGAGGCTTCCATTCATTAGGAAAACGAGAAGTATAAGAAAGAAACAAGGGAACTTTGGTCCATTAGGGAGGAATTAGAACAAATGGATAGTCTGGGGTGTGAAGGTTATTTGGATGATGCAATGAGGGATAAAATCAAGACTATGGAGATGAGGAGAAGGAAAATATTATTAGACAGGGAAGAGCAGTGGCGTATAAAGAGCCGAGCCATTTGTGTAGAAATTTGCTGAATAATGAAGATTTATCCACTGAGATTATCCTGGTCACACACTAATTCGAATTCATGCATAACACATAACCTCTTCTACAATCGATCATCAATTTGCGGAAATAGAAACAGTCGCATGCGCACATAAACACAATATGTAATGGGGAAAGCTTATAGCTGAAAACCCCCAGATATTTGTATATTATAATAGAAGAGAAACATGTAACAATCTCAGTACAATACTCCTCACAAGTACTCAGTACTGTCTCCAAAAGTTACACATAAACTAGCTCAGTTTTGAACAAGTCACAGGTTCAAAACTCATCCACTAATTGCCTGCCTCTATTACGCAATCCAAGTTGGTTCAATGAGAGATCCAAGTTCGAATCTCCTTGGCTTCAACTGCGCAATCATCATTGGCAATCTCCTCCAATGCTTGTGCAAATCTCATGCACAACTGTTGTCGCAACTAATAGCAAACTCAACCTTTCATCTACCTCTTCCACTGGTCTCCACTGAACTGTCCATGCACTGTAGTGAACTGATGTGTTCTTGAGTTGAATAATGAGTTAATAATTAGTGAATTAAATAATATTTAATTCACTCCACTCATTACTAGTTGATTAGCTAGTTAAAATAATCACAACTAGTTCAACTAAGTTAAACCGAACACAACTCCACCAACTGTCTCATCAACTCCACCAAACTCTGCCACTGAAGTCCTAACTGAAGTCAACCATGCATGAGCTCACCAAACCCCAAGGAATAGCGTAATTCCTTCTGTCAGGTGCATGGGCCACATCCGTAGCTCCAACTAAAGTGTTGTAAGAGAATAAACTGAAGTTTATAGTCCAAATATTATTAAGGGCTAATAATATTTGACTGACCTATTTTTAGACAGGCAGTCTAAAAATAGACTTCGACCTGTATGTCTAAAAATAGAGGTCCATCTATTTTCACCAACTCGACCAATCATCCAAGAATAGCATACTGCAACTCCTAGACCATGCTCCATATGTCTAAAAATAGACATAGTCTAAAAATAGACTTTGCGCCAAAAATAGCCTGCGGGGCACTTAGTGAAGGCGACTTCATTTCACTAAGCTCCATCATCTTGTTGCATTTTCAACACTCCCTGTCAACAAGATATGGATTATCTGCAACCCCTATCCTGCCTCTGTGGAATTCGAACTTGCTCCTGGTGAGCGCCTTCGTCAAGATGTCAGCATCCTGATCCTCCGTGGGAACATATGAAAGTAACATGATTCTCTGTTGAACACAATCTCTGATATGATGGTACCTGATGTCGATGTGTTTGGATCTATCATGAAATACTGGATTAGCCGAGAGTTTAATGCAACTCTGGTTATCACAATAAATCACAGTAGGCTCCAAGTGCGACCCAAACAATCCGACGAGGATCTTCCTCATCCAAATAGCCTCGCATGCAGCCAAGCTTGCTGCCATGTACTCGTATCGCTAAATCGGGTGCCACGGGACCGTCTCGCTGTACCAGAAACTCGTTGTCGAGTTCTACCCGAAAACCTCCGGCATGTGCTCTTTCGGTCCGTTGGGCTCCCCGGCCCACCGTACCGGTTGAAGCCGGAAAGCTTCGCTCCATCCCTCCGTCCCACTCATAGACCATATCCCGATGTGCCTCTAATATAGCGCAATACATGCTTTCCTGCCTTCCAAAAGAGCTTGGTAGGCTTAACCATAGCTTGTGAAAGCTGGTTAACAAGATAGCATATATCGGGTCGTGTATTGACCAGATACATAAGCGACCCCACCAACTGTCGATAGACAGTGGCATCCACTACCTCCGCTGAAGTAGCATCCTCCTTCCTCCAACCACCCAGAAGAGGAGTGTCAACAGGCTTGCAGCCTTGCATGTTGAACCTCTCCAGAATCTCCCGAGCATACTTGCCCTGAGAAACAAACAGTCCTCCGCTGCGCTGCCAAATCTCCAATCCCAGGAAATAATGAAGGATGCCCAAGTCCTTCATCTCAAACTCTCGTGCAATATCCTCCTTGCATGAAAGTATCAACTGCTCATCGCCAGTCAAAATCAGATCATCTACATACAGTACGATGATCAACAGCTTCCCCTCCACCACAATCTGGTACAGGTTTGGATCTGCCTCACTCTTGGAGAATCCAAGCCCAGTGAAGTAGCTGTCTATCCGAGTGTACCAAGCACGAGGTGCTTGCTTCAGCCCGTACAGTGCTCTCTTGAGTCGGCACACATGTGACTCACTGCTGAAGATCTCGAAACCTTCAGGCTGCTCTATGTACACTTCCTCCTCAATGACTCCGTTGAGGAACGCAGTCTTCACATCCATCTGATGGATGTGCCACCCCATCTACGCTGAGAGAGCAAGGATCGTCCGTATGGAAGAGTACCTTGTGACAGGTGCAAAAGTCTCCTCATAATCGATCCCCTTGATCTGTGAAAAGCCACGGGCGACAAATCTCGCCTTGTACTTCTCCACACTCCCGTCAGCCGCCTGCTTCACTTTGTAGATCCATCGCGAACCCACCACCGATTTCCCCTCCGGTCTTGGGACAATCTCCCATGCACTGTTTCTGACGATCGAATCATATTCTTCGATCATGGCATCTACCCATGCGGGTTCCTCCACAGCTTCCTCAAAAGAGGATGGCTTCGTCACGACACATTGACTCACAAGAGCCATGTATCCAGTGTACCGATCCGGTGACTGTCTCTGTCTGCGCTGTGCTGTAGGTGGTCCTACAACCTTCTCTGCATCCCGAGCCAGTCGCTCAGCTTCTGTAGTGCGCATGCGCCCTCTAATGGTTGGCGCTGCATGGGTGGTTTCTTCCACCTCCTGAACCTCCTCTTGTGGCCGATCCACATCCGGAAGCTCCTCCTTAGGAACTAACAGCTCCTCATCTGCATGCAAGTGTAGCTCCCTCTCAAGCGAACACTGCATGGCTTTCTCCTCCTGAAATTTTATATCCCGTCGCACAACAGTCTTTCGACTGTCTGACAAATACACCCGATAGTTGTGAGGTGTATCAGTGTACCCTACAAATATTCCAACCTCAGCAGTTGGATCCAGCTTCCTTCTCGCATCCTTCGTCACATGCATGTAGACAGGAGAACCAAAAATCCGCAAATGGGAAATATCAGGCCTCTTGCCAGAATAAGCCTCCTTTGGTGTACTCATGCCAAGAACCTTGTGAGGACAACGGTTCTGCACATACACTGCTGTATTGCATGCCTCAGCCCACAAGTGAAGGGGTAGGCCCCGATCATGCAACATCGCCCGTGCAGCACCCACGATCGTTCTGTTCTTCCGCTCAGCCACCCCGTTCTGCTGTGGGTTATGGGGTACGATGAGCTCTCTCCGAATCCCTTCTGCGCTGCAAAAGTCCTTGAATTCAGTAGAGATGAATTCACCACCATTGTCGCTCCTGAGAGCCTTCACATGCTTCCCCGATTCCTTCTCAACCAACGCCTTGAATTCACAGAACTTTGAAAATGTCTCGCTCTTCTTCTGCATGAAGAAGATCCAGCACTTTCGAGAGAAATCATCAACAAAGATCACATAGTACTTGTGCTTTGCTGTCGAAGCTGGCCAAGAGAAAGGACCACACACGTTCCCCAGAACCTCTCTGGCGATCGTCGTGGCGTGACTATCCTTCTCGTGAAAGGTGGCTTTCACATACTTCCCTAAAGTACACCCCTTGCACTGATCTGACTGCGCAAGGGTGCCCTTAGGAAGCCCAGTAGAAATCTGCTGCAGAATCTTCAAAGCTCCATGGTGAAGGTGGCCCACTCTCCTGTGCCACAGTTCGCCCTCATCATCCCGGCTCACCACTTCTCCCGCCTTGCATGCCATAGCTGCGCAGCCATCTACCTGCAACTGATAAAGGTTCTTGGTTCGAACCCCTATCTTCCGGGTCTCACTAGTAGTCTTACTATGCAGGAAGGCTTTTCCTTCGCTGAAGACCACATCATACCCCTTGTCTTCCAACATAGCCACAGAGATCAGATTCTTCATCAATCTTGGAACATGCAAAACTTCCTTCAATACAAAGGTTTTACCATAATCCCTCTCAAAGGAAATGGTACCGATACCGATCGCACTGTATCTACCATCATCGCCCATCTCGATGTGCACTCCAAGATCTTTTTCCTCCAGATCTGAAAACATATCTCGATCTCCGGTCATGTGAAATGACGCACCACTGTCCAAGAACCAAACTGATCCCGCCACACTTGAAACCAAGCATGCGATCAGTGAAAAATCCAGTTCGAATTAAGAAGCCAATGCCTCTCCCACTGCAGATCCGGCAGCCTTCTTATTTTTCTTCTTCTGCGGACAATTTGTGGCATAGTGTCTGTGCTGGTGACAGTGAAAACACTTCACCTTAGACATGTCTTGCTTCTTGCCTTTCGCACCAGACTGAGAAGCTTTCTTGCTCTTCCCCTTCTTTGCTTTGGCAGCCAAAGCGCAATTTTCTTCATCAGATACCTTTGATGAAGATCCGTCCCTGGTAGTCCTCCTTATCTCCTCTTGCATGAGATCTGCCCAAATTCGCTCCCATCCCGCAACTTCTCCCGACCATTGACACTATCTTGATATGCATGCCAACTTTTCGGAAGACCAAGGAGAGCCAGGTCCACCATATCCTCTTCTTCGATGTATCACCCCCCACACTTCTCGCAAAATTTCATCTCTGCACTGAGTGAACTTCGTGAGGTATTTTGCGATGCTGTCGCCTTTCTCCATCTTGATGTTTCTTAGTCTATCCTTGAGCACCAGCTTCCTTTGGTCGCTCTTGCTTTGGTACAGATCCGTCAAAGCTTTCCACATCAAATATGGAGAGGCCTTTCCATGCAGGCTGGATACAATGTGATCCTTTACGCCCTCCAACAGGATCCTTCGACATTTCGCCATCTCTTTTGCTGCTCGAATTTCCAAGCAGATCGCTGGGCTTTTGGACATCCGTATCTACGAAATCCTTCAGCCCATTATCTTCTAATACTGCCTCCATCCGATCTTTTCATGCAACATAATTCGAACTGCCTTCAAGAGCATATTCGAGTCGCAAACCGTTGAAAGACATTTTCAACTCCGGCACCAAGAAAACAAACTGCTGCAAAATTCGAATTCCAAACTCAAAAACTCAACTGCTTCTGGATCTATGAGAACAAATGATTTCTAGCACAGAGATCGACTGTAAGGGCATTTACTGGATATATCACCTTTCAGAGAAAGGATGGATCCATAGGCTACCTGGCCCGTTACAGACTCTGTCTACCGAAATAATATTGTAATCAGTGCAATAGATCTCGATGATTAATTCGCTCTGATACCATATAGAAATTTGTTGAATAATGAAGATTTATCCACTGAGATTATCCTGAGCATACATTAATTCGAATTCTTGTATAACACATAACCTCTTCTATAATCAATCATCAATTTGCGGAAAATAGAAACAGTCGCATGCGCACATAAACACAATATGTAATGGGGAAAGCTTATAGCTGAAAACCCCCAGCTATTTGTATATTATAATAAAAGAGAAACATGTAACAATCTCAGTACAATACTCCTCACAAGTACTCAGTACTGTCTCCAAAAGTTACACACAAACTAGCTCAGTTTTGAACAAGTCACAAGTTCAAAACTCATCCACTAATTGCCTGCCTCTATTGCGCAATCAAGGCTGGTCTAATGAGAGATCCAAGGTTCGAATCTCCTTGGCTTGACAGCGCAATCCTCATGGGAAATTTCCTCCAAGTGTGGTGCAAATCTCATGCACAACTAATGTCACAACTGATAGTCACACTCACCCTTTCACCCACCTCTAACACTGGTCTCCACTGAACTGTCTATGCATTGCAGTTAACTGATGTGTTCTTTAGTTGATTTATGAGTTAATAATTAGTGAATTAATTAATAATTAATTCACACCACTCATCACTAGTGTATTTTTCAGTTAGACTAAATACAACTAGTTCAACTAAGTTAAACCCGAACACAACTCCACCAACTGTCTCATCAACTCCGCCAAACTCTCATTAATCGAAGTCCTTAACCGAAGTCAACTGGAAATGAGCCACTCAAACCCCAACAACAGCGTAATTCCTTCTGCCGCATGCATGGGCCACATCCGTAGCTCCAATCGAAGTGTCGTAAGAGAATAAACTGAAAGTTTAGAGTCCAAATATTATTATATTAATAATATTCGATCGACCTTACTTTAGACAAAGTAGGTTTAAAAATAGACTTTGACCTGTATGTCTAAAAATAGAGGTCCACCTATTTTTACCAACTCGACCAATCATCCAAGAATAGCATACTGCAACTCCTAGACCATGCTCCATATGTCTAAAAATAGACATAGTCTAAAAATAGACTTTGCGCCAAAAATAGCCTACGGGCCCACTTAGTGAAGGCGACTTCATTTCACTAAGCTCCATCATCTTGTTGCATTTTCAACAATTTGGCTCTCAGCAGGGGATGAAAACACTAATTTTTTTCAAAATTATGCTAAGGGGAGAAAACTCAAATACTATTTTGGAATTAGATAATCCAGAAGGTGGTGTTGCCAAATCCTTCAATGAGCTAGCCTCTATGGGTAAAAATCACTTCAAATCACTTTTTGGTTTTCAGGAGGGAACCTCAATTGGTGAAGTGATCAAAGTGGCTCAAATTTTCCCTAGGTATGTTGATGAGGTGGACAATGACCATCTCATGGGCTCGGTATTGAGAAAATAAGTAGAATTGGTCCCGAAAATGATGCAAAAAGACAAAGTCCAGGGGCGGATGGCTAGACTGTGGAAATTTTTCATCACTTTTTCGAGTTGAAGGAGGAGGCCATTACTGATGTGGTGGAAGAATCCATTAAAAAAGGAACTATTAATGATCCTTTTAATTCGAAGTTCCTGACTCTCATTCCCAAATTTGATTCTCCCTCGTCATTTGATGATTTCGGGCCTATTTCATTACACAATTGTATTTATAAAATCATTGCAAACAAAATAAAACACTCATTGTCCTGTAATATTTCTAAAGAAAAATTTGGATTTTGGATGGCAGGCAGATTCATGAAGCCATTAGGGTGGCATAAGAAACTATGCATAACATTAAGTTGTCTAGAAATAAATGTATGATAGTTAATATTTATCTTTCCAAAGCTTATGGCCGTAATATTTTTTTATACTTAAGACTATTGCTGACCCACTTGGGTTTCAGAATTGATTTTGTAAACTAGATTATGGGATGCATTTCTAATGTATCCTCTATAGTACTTATTAATGGGGCGGCGTCCCCATTCTTATATAACCATAGGGGATTCATATCGTGTAATGAGTTCGACCATATCGTGTAATGCATTGGCAGGAACTGAATTGTTTCATATACCTAAAACTCGAATGTCAAGTGATGGTTGCAAATGGAGAAACTATAAATTGCTCTGGAAAATGCCATAATATCAAGCTAACGATGGGGGAATATGTACTAAATAGTCCAATGCTTTCCACTCCAATGTGAGGTGTTGATGTTGTACTAGGAGTGCACTGTTTACAATCTTTGGAGACAATAGCTTTCAATTTTCAAGAACTTTTCTTGAATTTTTTTTTTGGAAGGAAAGGAAGTCTAATTATGGGGTATCGTAGGGAGGTCGGGAAAGATAATAAACTCTGATACCAAATGTTATGAAACCAGCTCCAAAAATACAAGAAAAGAGAGATCAATGCCTTGGAAATAAGCCACTTCGAGGGGCAACCTCCTTTACATTGCATAAATGAACAATTCTTGGATGATACAAATGACAAAACCTCCTTCTATATATAGGACTCCATGGGGTGACAATATAATCCTAGCCGACCTAACAATAATTATGTAAGGGCACAATAATAACAATATTGGGGTTATAGGGGTACAACAATAACAATAAGGGGGCTACACTAACAACAATAAGGGACTACACTAGTAATATAGGGACCTAATAGACAAGGGTGTCCACTTTCACCGTTGTTGTTCCTACTTGCTGCTGAAGGTCTAAGTGAGTTGATTCATTTAGCAAAGAGAAGAGGAGAACTAAAGAGTATTGAAGTAGCAACAAATATTTTCATAACCCATTTGTTATTTATGGATGATATATTATTGTTTAGTACTGCGATTCGGGAGGAAGTGCTTCAGATGAAAAGTATTATGGACTTGTTCATGGAGGCTACTGGTATGGTAATAAATATCCATAAATCGTCTCTGACACATGAAGGAATATCGGGTCCAAAACTTTCTTGGGCTTCAAATGTCCTCCCTTATGCCCAACTTAGGATGGGGGAAAGTCTAAAATACTTGAGTTTTCATTTAAAACCCGACTCCTACAGAAAACAGGATTGGTCGTGGTTATTAGCAAAAATTGAGAGGCGCATAAACCTTTGGAGCTACAAATGGTTGTCCAGGGTTGGGAGGTTGGTGTTAATAAAATCGGCGTTGTTGGCAATTCTGGTGTACTGGATTGCCCTGACATGGGTACCTAAAGGCATACTAAACAAAATCAGGAGCATATGCAGTGGGTTCCTATGGGCTGGTAAGAAGGAAAAGATGATTCTCCCTTGGGTGGCTTGGGAGAAAATTGTAAGACCAAAGGAATGGGGTGGTTGGGGCATAAAGAAATTGGGTTCTTTTTCCATGTCCTTGGCTACAAAATTAGGATGGAGGTTGCTGACTGGAGACAACCTTTGGACTACGGTGGTAAAAAGGAAATACATTGATCCGAATCCTATGGACGAATGGATTAGACATCCCGAAAAAGGTTTCAAAAAATCATTAGTGATATGGAAGGAAAAAAATGTTGTCACTTAGGCTTGTGGAAGAAGGGCTGGCATGGCGGGTAGGTAATGGTGACTAATGCAGGGTTGGGATGGATCCATGGGTAGGGTGCAATGATTTATTTACACTCTCTAGAGGTCTTGTTGAGACATTAAATAAAAAAGGGGTCTATTACTTTCATCAAATGGCAAAACCTAATGAAACCAATCTTTGGAAACAAGCCTGGAAATCAATGGACGATCTCCAAATTAAACAATAGTGGAGGTAGGAATGGCAAGGATATATTCATGAATTACCTTGTACTAGAGTTCAGTTAAAAGACTTCCCGGACATCGTCAGTTAGGTTCATTCAAAATCAGGTATATCTTCTCCAAAAGAAGGTTATGTTTTCTTAATGAAGAGAAGGGAATGGGGTGAAAAGGAATGGTGGTGCAAGTCAATATGGAAGTTGGATGGTCCTGCTAAAGCTAAACTATTATTTTGGTGTATCCTAAGGAAAAGTGTGCCTACCTGGGACTCACTTCAAAAAAAATTCTTATTTGGGCTTGGTTCCTGTGTTTTTTGCAAGGATGCAGATGAATCATCAGATCATCTTTTCCTCTCCTGCCGCTTCACAATTTTTTTTGGGGATTTCACTTTGTCCCTTAGCAATGTTAGATCGGTCTAGAACGATGAAATTTGCAGGGAGGCATGGCAGATCTGGTGGGAGGAAAACAAAGAGAGAAGCCACAAAAGCATCCCATTAATCATTTGGTTGGCTAGGAATAAAGGGATTTTCCAGGACATCACTACATCCCCATCGATTGTGGTTGTTGAATGTGTTGTGACTTTGCCCTTTATTCCATATTTTGATTCCAACATATTGCCTAGACATATATGTATTGAAAAGATAAACTATGATATTTCGTGAGCTTATTTTAATGAAGCATATGATAACCAAAGGAGATGTGGCACGGGTATGATCATACATAAAAACCACAACGTTTCACTAGTTGCATTAGTGGGTATTGGTGGAGGCAATTTTTTTTTTTGCCAAACTTATAACTCTAAAAATTATTTTATGCTAGCTCATCCAACTTGGAATTTACTCGGTTCAAATCTTTAGAGATTCTATGAATGTCAATAACTGGGTCAACAATGTACAAAGATGTCAAAATATTGTGTTACTTCCTATACTTGAAGATATACATGATCTAAAAATGTCTTTTGTACTTATTTCTGTATGCCATATTTACAGGGAACGAAACAAGACAATTGAGAATCTTTCTAAAGACGGCTTACAACAGGATTTGGAGGCGTGACACATAACTGAGAAAGTTGAAAATGGGGTCTGTGTGTCGGACATTCAGCCGTATTAATAGGGTCTATCATGTTTGTCTATCATTTTTTTTTCACTCCAGTACACGATATATCTTCTGGAGTTATTGTGTACATATTTTATTTTGGACAACTACTATGTATATTTTTTGTAGATGATGAGACAATTCCTAAAAAGACTTAACTGCTTTTTTTTGGGTTGTTTTCCCCTAAGGGAGGCCCTGATGCACATGTTTTCTTTTTCTTTTTTTATTGGCTGGATCCTTTTAGCTGATTGTTGTAACACTTTTGAGTGTTGGGGCTTTTGATATATTGTTTTATCAGTTTTGTCTATGTTGGATAAGTAGCTCTGCAACCCTCATGGGTGATGAAAAACATATGGAATGCTGAGGCATTTATGATGTAACTTTTTACTAAATTATAAAAAGTTCAATTTTTTCCTTGAAAAAGGTATTATATAAAACCAAAATATAATTTATATATAACTTACAATTGAATCAAACTCATATAAAATTTAAAATATGTTATTAATTTGAATTCAAATATTATATATAACCAAAATTGTATGTACTCTAAATAAAATCTACTTTTTTATCTTTTAAATACTATATAATATTAATATAAATAATACTATCCATATATATTATATATTATTTATTAGAAGGAATATTTTATATTTCTATATTATTTATTAGAATGAATATTTCAAAATTATGTATTTTAGATTATTTATAGATTTCAATACAAATATTATATGTTGTTAATGTTCAATTTAAAGATAAAATAGGGAAATTCTATGTAACTTATGCTTTAAAGTTTTTAACATTCTTCTCAACTTGTGTCTAAAAACATTATAACTATTTATTCATTTTAATGATTGTGGAATTTTAATTAGGCTTTGTCCATATTTAAATGAAAGTCATGTATATAGACATGGTTTTAATTTTTGAAATATTGTATATAATATATGTATTTAAAGATGCATATTTTGTCTGATATAAACAACATTAATAATTGTTAATTTAAATCTAAATGTTAGTAAATGAAAAAGAATTTAATCTTTAGAATATAAAATATTTTTATATTATTGATCATCTATATTATTTACTCCTTGATTATAATCAAAGTTTTAAAGTTTTACAGATCTCATCCATGGTTGGTTGTAACATCAATTACATTTAGATTATTGTATAATCTCCATGTTGAGTGGTGAAGGAGTTACACGTCTTCCTTACACTAAAAAGTAGAAGTAGCACATATGGATGAAATTATTATTTTTTACTGTCAATTACATTATATGTCTAATCATGTTATCTGCGATGAACACATTGAAGTGTTTTATTTATAACTAACATTGAAATATTTTTTTTGTTATTAATATTATGTTCAATATTGAATAATTTCCATTATTACATTTTTTATAATTGATCTTTTAGGGGGGGGTGTGGGGGAATATATCTTCCATATCTATTGAAAAGAACTAGTAATTTTCATCATATAATTGCTTAATAATAAAAAAATTACATGAAATGAATTTTCTATTCACCTTAAATAGATAGCAAACCATTTATATAACACTTCACCTATCCTCAAAAGCCATAGTAAACCATAGCAATGCATATATTACCATTTGACATTAAAAGTACACCAATATTTAGTATAGGAACTGAATTTTAGAACTAAGCTTCCTCTGAGAATAGTTCATTACATTTCATTGGAAAAATAGTTCATTTCATTTTAAAAAATATTCCATTACATTTCATTGGAAATTTTGTTTCAAAAATAAAGACACTCACACTTTGTAAAAAATCTCATAGGCCTCTAAAGTTATTCTCTTCTAAGTTTATACCCACTCCGCTATCACAAACAACAACCTTGGCGCATCTCCATTGTCTAGAATTGCATGACAATAAAAGCATTAACAAAGAAAAAGATTTTACAATGTTAAAAAAATATATGAATATTACTAAGAAAAAATTCATTCCCACATATTATGAGTATAAGATCAGTAGAACCAATATATGAATTTAAGATATGTTATTAATTTGAATTCAAATATTATAGAAAATGATAACAAAAGGAGTAACATTTTTCCCAACTAACATTATGTAAATGTGGTTAGAGGAATCCAACATTTGTCCATGATTATTCTATACCTGCACTGAAATTATTAACTTTGATATTAAGTTTACCTCTCATCAAAATTCACATGTTCAAATCTGGAATCAACGGGCTTGTCTGCATTTTCTTGAATTGCTACATTATTTGATTGAGCTTTTATCATAAACCATTAAAAAAAATAAAGTTAAAGTTTATTGCATGACATAAAGCACTAAATGTTTAATTAAATAAACGCTCATTCAATTATAGAAAGAAACAACAATAATTTATAAATGTGTACCTGTTGAACCATGGACAATATCATCTGAAAATAATTGTCAAGCATGCCTTTGTTCATTACGAGATGTAGATCCCTCAATATTTCCATGTTCTTTTGAAGAAATTACTTTCATTTGCTTGTCCATGCTCTTCCTTGACTTTGAGCGAACTCACTCAACCTTTTCAAATTGCGGTTTTTCCTTCCTTGAATTTCTTTCATGACCACGTCGTATCTTTTTACTTTGTGGGCTCAAAAAACTATGTTTTCTCTCAATCATAATTCTTAATGGATACATCACAATGGAAAAAGAATTGTTTATTTCTTCACTAAATTTGCTACACATCTCATTTATACCATTATCAATTTCTTCTAAATTCTCCAATTTTGTAGGCAAATGGTTTAATATATCCATTATCTTTTTGTTGATTGATGCACGTCCAAATTTTGATCTATCAATCTTAGAGATTGAATTGTTCAATGTCGTATTTGCAAAATCAATAGGTTCTGATAAGAAAGGCACATGGTGAATACTTGATTGGTCTTCATGCAGCAGGCTCATTGTACATGTTGTATTTAAATCAACTAAAAATCTATGAATTTTGATAATTGGACTAGAAAAATCTGGCAACATGTTAAAGTCCAAATCGTGTTCATTGTCCCACATTTGAACTTTGAAGATATGCTTACAAACATTTCCATTCAACGCCCAATCACAACTACAAAAATTAAACTTGAACCCTTGTGTATATGACATTATACTAGGTATGAGGAGTATCCTTATTTTGGCTACGAACCATAAATTCATTTATACTCTTAAGGTCATCCAAACAATCTCCATCTTGTATTTGAATTTCTCTAGACTTTGAAAGAGTCTCTTGTTTCTTACACTTTGTAGACCTTATAACTTCTGCTTCTTTTAAACATTGAGTGTGAATATAATATAGCTCATTTTGTTTCAACAACACAAATATTCACCAATCCACATGTTTGTGGCTAGCGTTATTTTCCTTATATAAGTACCTATATTTTAGATGCATATGGTAGGACTCAATTGCATTGTTCGTACCTTGATTAGAATGTGGAAACTTCCGATAAGATTTTGCCCACATATCTGGAAAAGGTAATGATTAAAAATCATTATCAACTAAAAGATAATAACTAAAAACATTCAATTATAGAGTAATATTCATGATATGATTTTGTGTAACACTTACATATTTTATCATTAGATAGCCATGTGGTGTTAAAATATTTCAAAAAATGTTCCTCTTCACTAAATTCATAAAATATTCCTACAACGACTTTTTTGTACTGACTCATCATCCTTGCACGAGTGCATGATTTTCCCCAAAGCACGTAAGATGCAAACTTTGTTTTCTTTGCCTTTAACTTTGTTTCCAACACTATTCACCCATGCTCCATGGGTGTGCCATACACATAATAGGATGGAGGAATTAGTTAGACACCTTAATGGTACAACATTAGAATAGAGTAAATTACGAATGAGATATATTTTTCATGATTCTTTTGTAAAAACAAATACGGTACCTTAATGTCTTAATCTCAGTAGCAACATCATCTATGATAAATACCTTTACATTCCAATCCGGACGCTCTTTCATCCCCATTGCAAATAAAGTTGCCAACCACTTTTTAATATCTTTTGTGGTATTGCGTGAAGAAATCACCCAAGCCACTTGGACACCATTACAATGTTTGTCGAATACCATTAAGGTATAAAGTTGATACTAAATTCAAAGCACATTATTATAAGTATTACGTTCAACAAAAAAGACTTCCTTTTGATCACTACAGGAATCAAAAGATTGATAATACACACCCCATACATATTTGTACTAAATGTATAATCTATTGACATAACAATGTTGTGTGAATGTGTCACTGTCATGGAACACATCCAATGTGTTTGTATGCCTATAATAATTGGTATTTTTTTCACAATATCCTATTTTTGATAGAAAAATAAACTATGTGGAAACTGATTGTAACAACAATCAACAATTGTTGGACCATTGTCATTGTTCATATATGATTTTTGTCTAATATTATTGTAAATGTTAGAAATATCCATCCTTGTAATTAAAGTGTCTCGACCCACCCCTGTGAATAACTCACTAGATTGGTTCTCCACATTAGAGATTAATTTGTACCAAACCATTGTGACAATAAAACCATCTTCAATCATCATTTTCACACTCTCTCGTAAATCGAAGGATATATGTGGCGAATACTTAAACATTTGAGGTCTTCCCACTTCACTCTTTCCATGATAGAAAGCACTAGATTTATCAAAATGTCTACACTCAGTGTGCGTTATAATAACATCATTTTGATGTGCATAAAGACAATGCATGATGAAGTGACATCTGTTAGCACCCAATCTGAACCTCAGGCTGAAAAAGTTAAATCAGGTTAACAACTAAACCACGCTCAACCTTGTAGCTAGCCCTACAAGGACAGGAGAGGGCTCTCTTCGTAGAATAGATATTCAATAACACAATAATGAACAGATTTTAGGCTAGATATATGAATGTGAAAAGGGGTTTTAATAAATGACTGAAATTTGTAGGGATGTACGGGACAAAGGGATAGCCTGAGCTGAGGAATTAAATCAAGGATACAGGATATTTCGTGGGGCGAGGTAGGCAGGAGGTTTAGCAATCAAATTGAAATAAGGTGAGGTGGAAAGACTGTTGAGAAACTGAAAAGGGCATAATACATGGATCCTTTTCAAACAGAAGAAAACACACTGAGTATGAATGAGTCCCCAAGGCAGAGCATATAAGATGGATTCTACCTTTCTAACTTGGAAACATTCAACTGGAAATGTTTATAAATGATTGATGAAACATAACAACGTACATATGAACACAAAGGAGAGACATATGCTGAAACTCATACCACATGAATCCCACGAATCAGAGTTGTATCACTTTATTAATTCCCTGCCAAACTGTACAAGAGGAGCCTAAAGCTCACTGCCGCACTATTCCCCTACTTCTGACTTTTTAGACCTCAGACTCTCCAGACCCTTTCAAATAATTAGAATTTACAATAAATAGACGGATTTTGCAGGAATACAAATCGATGGAAGGGAAGAAATCACAACTGAAGATAGAAGGCCAAAAGCCAACAGTCTCTTCGTAAAAGAAGCGTTGTGTTACATTCGGTCAGCGAGAAGGCGAAACATTGTAACACAGATCTTTTGAATTGTAATTGAAGACACAATAGGCAATCCGGTCCTATTTTCCTGCTGTTGTAGATATCTTTATTTTACTTTAGGCCCTCGGCCTTTTGACTGTTCGCTTTCCATTTGCCGTTATTCTGTGACTTTCTATAGAATGCTGAAAAAAATGAATTTATGCTTTCGTGAAGGGAATAATGTATTTAAACGGGAGAAGGGAAGGGAGATGGAGGCAGGAATCATATGAAAATCGCAATCGGGATCGGGAGGTGGGACGCATTTGGGACGGATCATACAAAAGTTTCCGATGCGATTAGATTAAACCATGGGAAATCCTTTAATAAACGTAATAAAATGCGATTTGGGATTTACAAAGGAGAAAGGGCCTTTATATTATAATGGGAGTAAGTACCGTTTGGTGGGCCCGGGGATATGATCGCAATCACAATTCGGAGGGGAGAAGAGTTAACCTATGCGGAGAATGCCGATTTTCGATGGCCCGATTCGTTGTGGGCTGTCCGATCAGCGGGGAAGATCGAAAATTGCGATGTCAATCGAGAGTTTCAATTGGAGGGTGCTGCAATCGGAGAATATTGCGATTGGTCAATCGAAAGAGGCATTATGGGAGAGCCGATTGCGATGGCTTGATTCGTTGTAAACCATCAGATCGGGGGGAGCAATCAACGGTCAGATATGCATTGGAGGTTTCAATTGGCATGATATACAATCGGAGGGGGATGCGATCGGAGGATTGGGGAAGAGACTTGCGATTGATCGGATCAGAGACCTTTGCGATTGGCTCACCGGGGCATGAAAATGGACCTTGCGATTTTGCGATTGCGATTTATAACAAAGAATTTAAACTTTATATCATAAGGTTTATATTATATGCGCGGTGGGGAAGTGATATATATGGCGGGGGTTTACATATGATATAGCTTTGTTTACAAGGTCTATGGGTGTGGAAAAGGGGAAGTGGTTTTAATTAAATCACATATGTATTCCAAGTTTCGTAATGTGATTTTTATGATCGGAAAGGGGAAAATAGGGGTTTTCAAAGGGAAATGATCATAAAGTTAAAAGGGAAAATGGGAAATACGGGGGGCTTAGGGAATAGAGGGCTTTTACTTCATTTAAGCATAAAATTCAATCCAGAAGTCTGTTTTGAGAGTGTAGTATACCGCTGGAAAGCTCTTTCCGGGCTCTTTCTGATGGATCTACTTTGAAGATGCTCTGGTGCGGAGCACGTTGTGGAAAACTTCTCTGAAGGCAGGGACATCACTTTGTGGAGACAACAGCTTCTGAATTGTGACTGAAAGGCAATGTATCATGCTTTCACCTCAAAACATGGTTTTGAGGTGAAGCTTGCATCAAACTGAACAAATGATATCTCTGATTTTCCTGTTTGTTGTGCTTGTATTTATTGAATTCCTCATGACCTTGCTGATCTTTATTGACACTTGACTCATTAATTTGACCGTGGTGAGACCTTAGATACTAATGAGGCCCATCCTATGACCTACTGATAATATTTTGAGAATGAAAGTGACTAATGACTGAAGACCATAGGGGGAGAATCAGCAAGTACCTCATGAGGGAAAACTGATAGAAATTACTACCATCAATGAATCCATGACCTAGCGGAATGGTGAAATTTTATTCGGTATGAGACACCTAATATGCAAATGCAAAAGAGCAGTTTTGATCACTGATGGCAGTATGACTAGACTGAAACTGATTGTACCAACAATCAACACTTGTTGGACCATTGTCATTGTTCATATATTATTTTTGTCTAATATTATTGTAAATGTTTGAAATCTCCATCCTTGTAATTAAAGTATCTCGACCCACCCCTGTGAATAACTCACTAGATTGGTTCTCCACATTAGAGATTAATTTGTACCAAACCATTGTGACATTAAAACCATCTTCAACCGTCATTTTCACACTCTCTCGTAAATCGAAGGATATATGTGGCACATACTTAAACATTTGAGGTCTTCCCACTTCACTCTTTCCATGATAGAAAGCACTAGATTTATCAAAATGTCTACACTCAGTGTGTGTTATAATAACATCATTTTGATGTGCATAAAGACAATGCATGATGAAGTGACATCTACAACCAACTTTTATGCTTTGGCGTGGACTACGTTTTTTTGTTGTTGATAATTTTGGATTCTTTGTATTCTCATCACGTTTGTATCTACATGTCGACTTGGGACCATATGCACACCAATAACTAATAAGAACAATGATAAAAAAATTAGAAAACGTGTCTGCAGATTTTGACTTCGTTTGAACTTGAATTAGATGTATCTAATTAATTAAACAAATAAAGATTCACATGGTATATTCGATATATGTGTTAATGTGAGCACATATAACATCCTCCACTTTCTTAGATTGATTTCTACTAACAACAAATTGATTGGAAGAATATTCATCTCATTGCTCTCCATTTACAAAATCTTCTAGTCGACTATAAGGAATAATAGGTATTTGATCCCCTTCAATTCCATTCCATGTTAGATATTTAGCATAAAATTCTATCACATCTTTTGGGTCTTCAGTCTCTAACTCCATAATTTCATCCCACTTTCCCATTTATAGAGTACCTATAAAAAATTGAAGTATTAGGAGAACATTTATAGATATGCATGTTGATATATCTTTGTCCAATTGCAAAATTCACACATACAAAATTCCAAAGCGCATTTATAAAAGTTAATTTATCTATATTTGTTTGCTTGTCTATATGTATATACAAAAGTGCTTGCATATATATATGGCTTCTTGCATAGAAAGGAATTGATTTTGGGGGAGTTTTTTTGTGAAATAAAGGAAAATATGGGAAAAGGAAGGTGAAAGTTCAGATTGCATGAGGGGGTAATTGAAGGAAAATTAGAGGAAAATGAATAAAATAGAGGCCTCAATGATAAAAAGGCTTATGAGGATCAATTCACAACCTTTTTTCAGTTCAGTTTTGGAGTTCTCTATCTATCCTCTCATTATACTCTTGCACACCTAGAGTTTTCTTGGGGCACTCTTAGAGCTTCTTGGCATACTTTGGATTTGGAGAAAGAAGGCAAAGGAAAGAAGTAAAGCGCAAGCGAACATGTGTATCAAAAACTATAGTTAGATCGATTTGCATGTAGATTTCCTTAGTGCATGGTGGATGCATGTGGTTTCTTGGTTATGACATGTCATTGACATGGAGGATTTCCAGGATAGGCAGTGGTTTTAGTCTTGCCTTTCCATTTCCTGGATAACCATGGTGTTGTGGGTTTTCCCATTTTTTATTTTTTATTGGTGCTCAGGTTCATTATGGTTGTGATTTGAGTTATTAGTTATAGACAAGGTACCATAACAAGTTCTAGCTATGATTCCATAACATGTTATATGCTTATTATAGACATGGTTCCATAAAAGGTTCTAGTTATGGCTCTTGATTGTTGAAGGTACTTGAACTAATAACACCCAAAGGGATGATAGTCGAAGGTCGAGGAGTTGATATTAAATGAGTGAGGCAAGAAAATTTTGAACACCACCCATAATAGTTGTAGTTGAGATTCTTGGACTAGGCATAGCTTGAATAGTAGGATAACCAATCAACAGTGTTCAACTAGTTGCAGCTAGGGTAGGTAGCGGTGGAGCAAAGGTTTCCAAAAAAGATCATGACCCACAATGCATCGATGGATGGTGATGTTATAGATAGTGAACGAGATCTAGAAATCAACTATAGATGGAATTTGTGGTTTAGCATTATCAAAATTGAAAGCCATCAAATGTGAATCAAAGGCTTTCATTTGGGTCGAGAGGGTTTGTAAAACCTCCAATGCTGACATAATTTATGGGGTTTGAGTTAGATCATATACAATGTTGTAGCTGTGAGATTCCTATGAATTGTGCATGACACGACGTAGTGGAATTTTGATCATTCTTGGGATGGTTTCTACAACAAGTCAAGTCAACGTCAAAGGTGGTATGACCATAGCATTAGTTTATGTGGAGGAATGTGGAGGGATGTGGAGGTGATGCCTTAGCTTGCCAATATGGAATGAGGGGCCAGATACCAAACCAATATCGCTAGAGCCATATTCAGCAACGAGAGCGTTGCAGTAACTTGGTGTGAGACAAAAACAGGTGGGGGGAATAAGAAGGGTGTTTGGGTGATAACATATGGTAATAAAGCAGGATCGTGAACACCATTGTTATTTGTATCCGAAACGGGTTCCTGATCTTGAGGGGTGTAGCAGATGTTTGTTTGAATTGGGCGAGGAGTTCCAGGCCTAGGTCATGACGGACCAAGAGCTGGAAGAATGTGAGGAATGTTGTATTTAGGGAACTAAAGCTTCCATGTGATGCAAAATTTTGGTCAATATACCATTTCACTGCTGGCCCAGTAAGGGTGAGTTGAAACAGTTGTAATTGAATAATATCATTTGTGATACTATTGGATGAACACCATAGGTGAAAAGTCATGATATGGTTTCCCGGGTCTTCTCCTTGCTCCCCTTAAAATTTTTGAATGCTTGAAGGGAGCTTGGTGGGCATGGATGGTCAATTATGGTCATGTACAATTGGGTCATTGTTTAGGTTGCTTAAATCAAGAAGGTTCAAAGAAGCTAAAAACGGGACTTGCGAGTTGTCTGCCATTTCAAAATGATTTCGACAACTATTTGAATGGGGGTTCCATGATGAGGATGGTTACCCTAGTGAGCACCGCATGGACTCTCGGGAAGGGAGTTATGGGGGATCCTTTAGGGGGTAGTGAATATGGTATTTTGACGACGAGGAGTTCCACGTAAACTTTCACCGATACAGGAAGATCCTATAATGGTAGTTGTATGGTATATTTTGCGCCTAAATGGTGAGAGACATGGCACTCCTCCTGGTAATGGAGGGATATTTAGGAAATGTCTAGATTGATGGGGAATCGTGGGGCCTTTTATGGTGTCGAGTAGAGTTTGTACTACTTTGTGTGATTGAGGGAAGGAGATGATTCTCACAGCAAATATATCACATATATAAAACAAAGAAAAAATAAAATGATTACTTTCCCTTTAGCTTTAAACTATGTCATGAATAAAAAAATAATGGTTTTCGTTTGTTTTTGTGTATGATAAAAAATCCTATGAAGACCTATTTGTCCTTGCCACTCTCAGAGTAATTGGGCCTTGAAAATATATCTTATGATGGGTACTGGGGCAACGTCCTGAAATAACTAGCGACGCCTTCCAGGAGTCAAATAATCGACCAAGGTAATGGATGAGGCTTTGGTGTTTCCTGCACCTCCACCTATAGGGATGGATGCCCTAGAGTTTGGACACTAAAGTACCTTCATCCCACGTGATCATTTGAGTCTTTAGATTCTCGGTATTCAGTTACCATTACCGAGCATTAGATGGGTCGGGTAGCCCAAAATAGTACTGCATGCACAGGACCTAAGTCGAACCCCCTCTGAATCAAGTGTCTGCCATGCTCGGGTATTCTATTTAGTGGGATGATTGAAGGATTTTAAGCTCCCTAAAAAGTCAACTACTATGTCTCAAAGATGTAACATGACCATGGCGGCTTATGGGATTCCTACCCCCAATGGTCCTAACCTGAACTATAAGTTATTTGGTGGCCCCTGTTGGGAATTTAGTTTGTTCAAGTTATGGTAGCTTTTAAGGGTCTTACTTTTCTTTAGGGTGTGAGATGTAGGCTAAAATAAAAATAAGTATCAAAATCTGTGGAAATTGGATTCCTTCTAATACAAAGCTTATAGAAGCTTAGTGTGTGATGTGTAATTATGTGTAAGTGATTAAGTGAGCATGCAGAGTGTGATAAGATGTGGATATTCGGTGATACGTTACAATATCCTCCTAATTACACCAGATTTCAAATATTCCTTGCATGAAAAAGAAATGATGTGCAGATAATGGGCCGCCTACTCTTTCTCCTACTACACTATGTGTGACTAAAGGAAGGTTGAAAACACAAGTGTGTTAAGAAGACTTTCATATGCTAGCCCAGGTTTTCCTACAAGATGCAAGTGAAACAAATATTACTTTCTTTGTGTAATGACACTTGGCCCTAGTCCGAAAACTAGAGAAATGAATAAATTCTTTGGTTAGTAACAATATTTGTGGATGGACATTTTGATGAATCAAATCCTTTGACTACGGGAGAAAGGGCCATCATGAACCCTAGAGTTTCTGCCTACGATAGTCTGCTCCACAACGTCGTCAAGGATCTAAGTAGCAATGCGGACCACATTTCCCATAGTCCAGGTTCGCCCCCACCATCACTCAGGCCCAATGATGAGCGAAGCCATGTCGGCGACCAAAGGAATAAGGTTCGCACTGATCTCATAAATTACTGTGCACTCTCTGCTGCAGATATGGAAGCGAATGCACCTTACGTGCAACCCAGTGGCAGCCAAGAAACTCGGATGGGGACGACTCCCTACCTAATCGGAAACCTAAAGAATGCTCTGAATCTATGTGATGTAGCTGCCATCGCGCAGGGAAACGAGGGTACTAGCCTGCCCACGTGCTCCATCTGGGCACAGCTCCAGTGCGTGACCCCTGATCTAAACAACTAGATCGACCTTTGCACCAGGGGCAATGGAAAATGCAAAAATAAATTCTTGGGATGTAGCAAGGCAAACATGACAGCCATTATGGCCTCTAGGATGTGCTCTGGCTGCCAGAGTGCCCCATATCTCTCACTCCCTCTTTTTCAAATACAGATCTCGCTTCCTTAAGGAAAAACCATGCTCCACTAGGTGAGCTTAATGGATATGGTGCAGAACCTCTTGCATGCCCTTGAACACAGACTGGGAATCCCCTCAGCTTTTTAGAGATTTCTACACGAAGGTAAACAACTAGAGGACTTTCTTCCCCTTTCATTTTATAATATTGAAAGAGATACTTCTGTAGTTTTGACCCTTCGTCTGCGAGGGGGAGCAATTAGGAAACCATATTATGCTCCAACTTTCTCTTACAAGGATGTTGTCTAAGGAATCTTCTCAACCCCCTCAGGCTCCCAATCCTTTTCTGGTTGATAAAATGGAGGAAGCACCCTCTATATAAATTTCCCATCCAGCTATAGAAGATAAACTTCAAATGTATGCAGAATTAACAATTATTTACTGCTTTAATGGTTTGTGGTCTCGCACAACAGATCTCTACCAATGGATTCATTCAACGTTGACTAAAAATAACAAGGTTTTATTTTGCTCAAAGGGTTTCTTCATAGTTTTGTTTGCTTTCAAAGACGATTATCAAAAAGCCCTTACTGGGGGTTCATGGTTTTGGGGAACGGCGGGGCTATTCCTCACCCCCTGGTTTCTAGACTTCGATCCCTCTATGACAGTTATTACCAAGCTCCCTATTTGGGTCAAACTTCCAAACTTACCAACGCACTTATGGAATTACTCTATTTTTCAGGGAATTGGAAATACCCTAGGCCGCTTTCTGGAAATAGATCCTTCTAGGGGGGAGAAAGGAATATACACCTATGGAATAATTTGTGTTGAAATAGACATTAGTAAAGGAATGCTCGATCTAATCAATCTCAAAGTTGGTGATCTCCTATGGAATCAATCCCTGGACTATGATAACATCGCGTTCCGATGTTGCCACTGCCATCAAACATGGCACCTTCAGACCACATGCACCACATTCCTCACCGAAAAAAATAAAAGAAATCACAAATAAAAATCTAAAAGCTGGAAACCATGCGATCTGCCACCCATGGATGACATTGAGTCCTTCAGCTCAGATGAGGAGGAGACTAACGAAGAAGTGGAGGCTACAAAGCAGACAAGGGGTTCACCCTCGGCTGGCCCTAAGGGACCCACTGTTTCTTCAAATACACATAAACACACTCATGAATCCTCCTCATCTGATTCAGATAAGGAGCCTCTCCCTACAGTCACCAACAGTCTTCAAGTGGTTATTTCCCACCTGCCCCAAGATGGATGGGTCAAAGTTAAAAAAAAAGAAAGGAAAAAAAAATGTCACATTGAGGACTAAACCCATTCCGGGTAGACTCCAGTGAATATATCCTTTTGTTTCCTTGTTTCTCCTTTAGATCCTTTTTGCTTATTTCTTGGTTAATTACAGGACCGAGGTTGATAGTTCATCATTTATGGATACCCCAATTTCTTGCTTCTCTTGATTGTAACTTCACTCTGTACCATATGATTTCCTAATATAATTAGTCTGATTTACCAAAAAAGAAAAAACAAGATTTTTGGATGATAAAACACTTACTCATTTACTAATTAAGCTATGTGATTTGCAAAAACTAGCAAAATAGATTGAAAAATATGTGTGGAATTTGACCACTTACTTTTCCCCCTAATTAAGCTATATGAGAATTTGCAAATAAAAATATAAATAAAGATAATCTAATTACCCTACTAATTGTGATTAGTAGAGTAATTAAGTAATTTAAACTGACTAGAAAAAAATTGCAGAGGTGAAAGGAATTCATTGAAGATTGCCAATGTCTTCAGCAATAAAATCTTCACTTGTGCATTTTTCTGGACGACTTTGGGTGTCTTTTGGATTGTACAAATATGTGTACAGTTTTCTGGTGTTAACATACATAAGATGACTTTTATAATGCGCACCTTCTATATATCCATGCATATATGGAAGCGTGCATACACGAAATACGAAAATATATATATCTTTTTTATATGGGACAACTTCAATATATGTGAATATATTTTTGATATGTACGCAACAACACATTCTAGCAATGGCAAGGCCCGTAGGCTATAACAAAAAACGACAACAACACCAAGCATGAAATCGTAGTGTTATGGTCGCTCGTAGACATTGTTACTCAAGTTTTCATAAAACAAATTCTTTGGAATAGAGGGTCTGAAGGAAGAGCATGGTGGCGAAGAGAAATGTTAGGGTTCCTTCATTTTGCAATTTTTTGTAGTTGTTGTTGTAGTGTGTTTGGTGCACGTATGTATGAAATCACACCAGCTTAAGGGGTGTGGTTTACCCCGTTAAGCTATTAGTAACAGGCAGAAAAAAGTGGAGTCAAGCAAGTTAGTGGAACAAGCTAGAATCAATAAGCATACTAGATAGAGGAAAACACGTGCATATGTAAATTAAAACTAAACTAAAACTAAAAAACAAATAAACAGAAGCTTTAAAAAGAGTCAAATGACAATAATAATGCGAACGGTGGCTTTAGGCCCCTCTTATTGAGCATTGGTAGTAAGAAGAGTGAAACTTTACCCTCTTGCCAAAGGGCCCCTAGATAATGGTTCTAGATCTCGATGCAGGGATGCTTTTATCCCAAGCTTACCTCGGTGCAGTCTCCCTCTCTCTCTATTGTGCAGACTAAACTTGTTGGGTGGCCAACAATTGAGTCCCCTCTATCTTCAACTCTGGGTCACACATTGCTGGTATTTCTTGGGAAATTATGGCCAACATAACATTGTGATCACCCATTCTTCATCTCATGGTGGTCTTATATAGGAGATTTCAAATCCTCCCTTCCTCTCTTGGTACATGGAGGATGGTGATCCAAGAGAGGGTTATGATTCCTTTGTGTGCTCCAAATATTCCATTCTGTTCTCACATAGTGTTTAAGGAGGCTTTGGTGGCTGTTCTTAGGCGGCTACAAGTAAGGCATCACTTGTCCTTTGCTTTGTGTGGTCCCGGATAGTGACATTTTTCCACTCTCAGGAATGCGCGCATATTGGGCAAAAAGGCGCACAGAAGGCACTCTTCACGAAGGATTATGCACGCAAATAGCATTTAGGACTAGTTCAAATTTGATTTCCCTCAGACCTTAGATATTTTTAAATACTTTCTAGATTCTGTAATGTATTCCATTCCTATAAATCCTTGGGCCTGACATTAATTAATGTCATCTTCTATTGTATGATTTTCCAGCGTTAACAGTTGCTCCCTATTGCGTGAGGTCTAGGAAGAAATGTATAGTCAAAATACATTATAGTTTATTTTTTGTATCGTGCGTAGAGAGAGAGAGAGACCTGCGTGAAGCCTTGGAATTGAAAACACCCTGCACTGTTTCCAAGAATGACCATGGCCTAAGGGATCCCTGTAAGCAAATACAATTTACAATACATATACAAATTTTCAACGAGGCGGGCATGTCCCATGCTCGTGATGTCGTGGCTAATTAAACAAAATTTACAGATATATGTTTTGTCTATATCACTGATATGGTAGTGACATTGGCAGTTGTTGACGACGACTGTTGACGCTCTCAGGGGATTTTTTTCTTTGACAATAGGTGGAATGTGGTACCCATATGCATAAACTTGGTATGGCATATATCTACGCATGGTACGCATAGGTACTGGCTGGGACCTTCCCGTGTAAGCATTGTTGACAGAGACGCTTATGGAGGCATGGGTCTTCGACGGTTTTGATCAAAGTGAAATGGTTTTAAGGTACGATACCATCTTGACATGAAAACTTTTGTCGTAGTAGAATGTCAAGAGGATCGATGACATCTGTGGACAATGATGTCTCCCACAGTGCCACCTGAGGATGCCCCTTTGTATGGAGAGGGGTGATCAAAGGTACCACTTCCTTTTTGGAATATAGGTGTTGAAGTCAACAAAAAGGAACCCTCAACCGAACGAGGGGTCACCGATATGAGGGATCGAGGACTTGGATGTGATGGGTTTAACATAGGAATCTTGGCATGGGGTGACTGAAAACTAATGATGGCGATTCAGTGGCCCGAGGTCGAAGTATACTTAAGCAGCTTGGCAGCAGTCATAGTTATTTCTAAAGGGGAAATCCCTGGATTCGGTATGACTTCCAGGGCGGGTGTAAACTAGTTAGGAATGTCATGATGGTTTGTGCGTGGGGGTGAAATAATCCGACCAAGGGTGTTCAGGGACTGCTGCAGTGGGAGAAAAGATGAAATGAGAGGGTGAAAGACGTAGTGCACCGTTCGGGGTCTTTGTACACTTACCAAAAGAATCAAATAATGGGGTTTGGTTTGTACAAAACACAGAGACAGGTACCCCAAAACATGAAAGTGTTCGCTCACTGATGGTGTGAGGAAGGTGTTTTGCTGAGGGTGGGGGTCCCATTGGTTGGTCTCATGTGTGGGGTTGATGAAGCGGATGAAAAATTATCGCAGATGGGATTATGCTAGTGGCGGTATGGTGGGCCAAATGCGAGGTGCAGTGGTGCACTCTTTATCTGCTTGTACAACCTGGTCGTCCGGGAAGGGGGTTTAAGTTCGTATGGTAAACTTGACCTTATGCATGATGAATGGATGGGCACGAGGTGCTTCCTGAAATAAAGTGGTATGGCCATGGCGTCACTTATGTTGTGATATATGGTCTACCGTGGGTGACAGGTGCCATGGAGGGGAGGAGCTACCGACCAACGTAGATGTTTATCATGTGTAGGGTGAGGTGATGATAAACACGGTCATATATGAGGACCCTATGGTTTATTTCTGATGGAGAAATGATGTTAGGATATGCAGAGTTTTCTGGGACTCTATCATGCTGGGGGTAGAATGATACCTGCTTGGAACTTTCAGGAGATAACGTTGTGGATGGTTTGCGAGATTTTCCTGCAAAAACAACTACCTCAAGTGAAAGCATCCTCTTTATCAAATTTTTATTGAAAGTTATGGGCTTTAAAAAATAAGATGAGAGAGGGCATACCTACCAGCGCTGAAAATTTATTTTTTCGGGAATGCGAATGTGTGGCATCACTTCTGGTCATCATGGAGTGCTGATTGTGGCGCAACTCCAGTGGTGGCACCGGGGGTGGTGGTGGGTCTAGGTGCCCCTCCTAAGGGGGCACCACCCTAGAGTATTTTTGTACATAGGGAAAGCACCCATTATGAGGATGCTTCCCTTATTTTTTACGACTTTTTTATATTTGGGCTGGCAGTTGGGCCAACGACACTATTTTTTGTACTCATATATATATATATATATATATATATATATGAGAGATATTTTTGTGGCTCTACATGATGTATCACCTGTTTCGGTTTATGTATGCTATTATGCTGATGGATATCTATATTTTTGGTTTTTTTTATGTATGATGGTTTATTCGAGATGCATTCCAGTTTAGGATATTGTTAGCTATGCGATCAACTGTTTGGTTTTGACTCATTGGTACATGTGTAAATGTGATATAGTTAAATTGTCTGCTTAATCTTTTGGCACACAAATATTTTCTAAACATATGCGTATCTCTTGTCTCAAATGTTTGGTTTAACTGTGTCACTAATAACTAGGAATCGAGGTAGACATGCATATGGCGTATGCCCTGATGGAGGGCATTGCACATAAGTTCGATGACGACATCATATTATGCCTGATTGTTTGTTGCTGAATTGATGTACACACCGTTTGAGAAGAGTAGCGAATGGTTAGGGTTGTAAATGACCTAGGAAACTGCAGCTAAATTTTGAGACCATCTTGGTGCTCCATCAGCAAATCCGAAATAGGGTTCATGTTGGTGATCCATGGTGATACTTTGAGCACTTTTAAATAAGTCTTTGGGTCAAAATTTTTGAGTGGTGTGGTTTTATGTACGAACACTCTAGGGAAGGGTCGTCTTGGCCCTTATGGGTAGAATTTCTTGAGGTAAAGGCTGTTGATAGGATTATTGAGGCAGGTCCCGTCCGGTTCCATTAAGATGTATGCCCCCTGTCGGAGGCAATGTTTAATGATGTAGGGTCCTTTCCACAAGGTTTCAAACTTTCTTGGCCCTAAGGCCTCTTTTGCGACATCATAGTGGAGAACTAATTCTCCCTCGGTGAATGAGTGAGGGGTGATGTGGCAGTCAAATGATGCTTTTACCCTTTTCTTGTAGGCCTTGTTGTGTTGCAGTGACTGCCGTTGATTTTCGTCGACAAGCTCTAGTTGTACTAGGCGCTGCTCTAGAGGCTAGGTATTGTCAAGGAGTTTGATGGCGGCATGCAAATTGGGAATCTTGCGGAATTCTATGCAAAAGCGCACGGTACCTTGGTCTTTTGCGATAGGGATGAGATGGAAATCCTGGAACAAGGGGACGACATCAATCCTATCGCCAATGTGTGCTAATAAAAATCGTATATGGTGGATGGAGTCATCGCTGTTTGGCAGGGGAAGAATCTTTGTAAAGGAATGCCCGTTCTAATCAATCTCAAAGTTGGTGATCTCCTATGGACTCAATCCTTGGACTATGATAACATCGCCTTCCAATGCGACCACTACCATCAAACATGGCACCTTCAGAACACATGCACCACATTCCTCGCCCAAAAGAAGAAAGGCAATTTCAAATAAAAATCTAAAAGCTGGAAACCATGCGATCTGCCACCCATGGATGACATTGAGTCCTTCAGCTCAGATGAGGAGGAGACTAACGAATAAGTGGAGGCTACAAAGCAGATAAGGGGTTCACCCTCGGCTGGCCCTGAGGGACCCACTGTTTCTTAAAATACACAGAAACACACTCATGAATCCTCCTCATCCGATTCGGATAAGGAGCCTCTCCCTACAGTCAACAATAGTCTTCAAGTGTTTCTTGCCCACCCGCTCCAAGATGGATGGGTCAAAGTTAACAGAAAGAAAGGAAAAAAATGTCGTATTGAGGACTAAACCCATTTTGGGTAGACTACAGTGAATATCTCCTTTTGTTTCCTTGTTTCTTCTCTAGATCCTTTTTTCTTATTTCTTGGTTAATTACGGGACTGAGGTTGATAGTTCATCATTTATGGATCCCCCGATTTCTTGCTTCTCTTGATTGTAACTTCACTTTTTACCATATGATTTCTTAATATAATTAGTCTAATTTACCCAAAAAAAAACAAGATTTGTGGATGATAAACCACTTACTTATTTACTAATTAAGCTATGTGATTTGCAAAAGCTAGCAAAATAGATTGAAAAATATGTGTGGAATTTGACCACTTAATTTCCCCCCTAATTAAGCTATGTGAGAATTTGAAAATAAAAATAAAAATAAAGATAATAAAATTACCCTAATAATTGTGATTAGTAGAGTAATTAAGTAATTTAAACTGACTGGAAAAAAATTGCAAAGGTGAAAGGAATTCGTTGAAGATTGCCAATGTCTTCAGCTGGAAAATCTTCACTTGTGCATTTTTCTGGACGACTTTGGGCGTCTTTTGGATTGTACAAATATGTGTACAGTTTTCTAGTGTTAACATACATAATATGACTTTTATATATGCACGCCTTCTGTATATCCATGCATATATGGAAGCGCGCATACACGAAATACGAAAATATATATATCATTTTTATATGGGACAACTTCAATATATGTGAATATATTTTTGATATGTACGCAAAAACACATTCTAGCAATGGCAAGGCCCGTAGGCTATAACAACACCAAGCATGAAATCGTAGTGTTATGTTCGCTCATAGACATTGTTACTCAAGTTTTCATAAAATAAATACTTTGGAATAGAGGGTCTGAAGGAAGAGCATGGTGGCGAAGAGAAATGTTAGGGTTCCTTCATTTTGCAAATTTTTTTGTAGTTGTAGCTGTAGTGTGTTTGGTGCACATATGTATAAGTAACATGCAGAAAAGAAGTGGAGTCAAGCAAGTTAGTGGAACAAGCTAGAATCAATAAGCATACTAAATAGAGGAAAAAATATGCATATGTAAATTAAAACTAAACTAAAACTAAAAAACAAATAAACAGAAGCTCTAAAAAGAGTCAAACGAAAATAATAATGCGAACGGTGGCTCTAGGCCCCTCTTATTGAGCGTTAGTAGTAAGAAGAGTGAAACTTTACCCTCTTGCCAAAGGGCCCCTAGATAATGGTTCTAGGTCCCGATGCAAGGATGCTTTTATCCTGAGTTTGCCTTAGTGCAGTCTCCCTCTCTCTCTATTGTGCGGATTGAACTTGTTGGGTGGCCAACAATTGAGTCCCCTCTATCTTCAGCTCCGGGTCACACACTGCTGGTATTGGTTGGGAAATTATGGCCAGCATAACATTGTGATCACCCATTCTTCATCTCATGGTGGTCTTATATAGGAGATTTCAAATCCTCCCTTCCCTCTCTTGGTACATGGAGGATGGTGACCCAAGAGAGGGGTATGATTCCTTTGTGTGCTCCAAATATTCCATTGTGTGCTCACATAGTGTCTAAGGAGGCGTTGGTGGCTGTCCTTAGGTGGCTACAAGTAAGGCATCACTTGTCCTTTGCTTTGTGGGGTCCCGGATAGTGAAATTTTGCCACTCTTAGGAATGCGCGCATATTGGGCAAAAAGGCGCACAGAAGGCACTCTTCATGAAGGATTATGTGCACAACTAGCATTTAGGACTAGTTCAAATTTGATTTTCCTCGGGCCTTAGAAATTTATAAATACTTTCCATATTCTATAATGTCTTCATTCCTATAAATCCTTTGGCCTGACATTTATAATGTCATCTTCTGCTGTATAATTTTCTAGCGTTAATAGTTGCCCCCTATTGTGTGAGGTTTAGGAAGAAAT